>OU026158.1:38845631-39317410 GCA_907269105.1 Volucella inanis
CTTTTGCTGATACTTCGATGTTCTGTATAGTTCAACGTAAGGAGGGGCTTATTGGAAGATTAAGGTGTTTGAGAAGACTTGACATCAGCAAAATGTGATCTTTGTCGCCAGATATAATTCAGGCAGTGGTATGGGGCAAAGATGAATGAAGTAGGAGTAGGTATCTTTGGTAATTTGGTAGTACGTAACCTAATTTTTGGCATTACGAGAACAATATGGTGATCTGGTTTTAGATACTCCAAACTGATGAAATACAACCATAGCATGCAATTTGTTTCCTTACCATATTTTGCCTTGAGGTTAGTTAAATAACTGACTATACAATGAAAGGACTAAGCTAAATTGAACACATGCTCATTCGTAAGCACTTCTTGTATTCACCTTGTCATCTGTTATCGCTGGCAGTCACAAGATAGACAAGGATATTAGATTTTATTGATTAGAATCGATTAGACTAACTTTTTCCACTTTTTAACTTACTTACTCGTTTAAGACAAACATGCATCTTTATACCGATACATACACATTTTACTTGGGTAAAATCTATCCTTAATCGAATCTTCATTAATTGCCGTAAGATACCTTCATACGAGTATATCCTTCTCCACTTCCTTCCTGTCAAATTTTAAGTTTGCAACTTTTACAATTTTGCCTCAGAAATGACAGCTATGTAATTTGGCATTTAAAACAGTTTCAAAGTAGGGAGAGTAGCGGTAAAATACACGTAAGTTGCAACGTGAAACTTTTCTCCTATAGACAACGAAGTATCTCCAATTCGTAACTCTAAGCCACTACACTTCAGCCATCGTACTGCAATGGGGATGTTGTATCATTGGTGACGTTCATTCACAACATAAGTTGATTACAGAAGAACCCAAAATTTAAAAATGTTTTTCGAGCATCGATGTATTATGGATAAGGCAACGTCGACATTTTCACCTAGAAATAGATTGACACACGCTTAGGTTATCGAGAATCGACAAGTACTCCCACTCGTACCTAGTAATCCTTTCGCAACTAAAACGAGTATGTGTGAAAGAATATGTAAATTCAATTCTGGCATCACCCCTTTCAAGTTGGTGTGGGAGCGAGTACTATTCTGTCTCGAAATGAGAACATTTATTTAAATGTTTTTATTCACATACATATAATCGCTGTGTAATATGGTAATGATTGCTTTGCTGAGGCCACAAAAAAAAAAAAAAATAGATAAATACATATATATATATATATACTTAAGATCTAACGAATACAGAAGGCAGAAAGAGCAAGAGGAAGGCGATGTAATCATCTATTTCGACAGGGAGGACGACACTAACTACCTAACCCAAAACCTGTACAATCGAAACCACCACCATTTTAATATGTATCTGCACCGCAGTGTTTTGTTAATTATAGAATAAATGGGATACGTTGTTACGAGTGCTCTGTCAAAAATTGCATTTCCGAACAAATGAGATGGTCCTAGGATGTCGACTGGGGACCAGGAACTCACGATCTAAGCCTTGATGCTGATGGTGCTCTCATGTTATTTCCTCAATTTTGTTGAAGCATTTTTGTCCGAGGTGGTGTGGGGGAGGGGAGCGAATACCTGGGTGGATGATTGAGCCCAAAAGCCACACATTCGAATTGGGTAATGATATTTGTAAGGTCGTGTTACATAAAGCTCAGTGTGTGAACGTGTATACGTAAAGCCAATTTCTTTTTATGTTCATTCAACACCTACCATCTATATGTATATTCGACGGTAATATCAATAAAATAACAGAGTACGCAAAAGGACTTAGTAATCGTGGCACACACGTACTCGTACTTACTACGAATACGGATATACGAGTACAGTCGAACGTTTTCACCTTGATTTTATCCTCCTTAGTTGGTTCAGATGTACTCTCGAATCTATGCGCGTACTACACGTATACTCGTATGTAGGAGTATGCCTTTCATGCGTACGCTTATTTAAGCGTTGATAAGTGTTTCTTCTATATGAATTATCAACTATAGCCGTTGGTAAAAAATTTAGGAATTCAGACACATCTTCAGTCGTCAAGTGATGGTGTCAGAAGAATACTTTGGTTCCGGAAGCTTCATTTCACCAAATTGGTTAGTTAACAAGAGCAAATAATTTGAAAGCTTTCATCCGCGGTGTATTCGGGAGCCGGAAATGAATTTAAGATGATGAACAGAAACGATTTTCTTTTGATTGTTTTATTTTTATGGTAAATGACTTAAAAACATTTGTCTTTAAAATAGCTATATTTCTATGGAAAACGTGCACAGAAAATGAGATGAGAAACTACTGCAAGAACTGGACATGTATCGGTGGATCAGTGACGTGTGGTGATAAATGACAAAAAACCTTATAAACTTGGCGTCGTCAATAATCCAAAGTAATGGAGGATAAGAAAGCATCCAGCAGTATTATATGGTAGCATCTTGGTCACCTAGAAATATCAAATACTTACTCATTGGGAACGCGTAAAGTTGGGTCACCTCCAACGACTTTCTGTTGCATCGGTGCTGTCATATAAGGTTAGTTCTTCAAGCAGATACAATAAACAGCGAAGTTCGCTGTAGAAAATGTAAGTGATGGCTAAGGATATTGCTTAGGGCTACAGCCAACTCAGTAGAAAAGCGACATGGTGTGACTTTAGGTCTAACCACAGATGAATATCAGTCGTGTATAGGTTAATTTGAATTTTGATTTTGGACTTTATTGATATTATAACGAGGGCAGATCAATAAGAAAGCACGCAGCATAATTTTCATCGATTACCTTCAACAGAAAGAAATCAAAAAAACAATCGAAGTCGAATATTATGCTAACTTATTGCATTGGTCCAAAATTTTAATCTAAAATCAGCTATTTAGTATGGTGCAACGATACGTTATACGATTCTTTTAGTAAAACGGAATTTTGACGGAACTTTAGATAAATATATCGTTTAGTCGATTTCTACTCTACTTAGTTGCTTTCACATTTATCCAAACTACAAGCTTCTTTCAGCAATTTATTACTATAATTTACCGTCAATTCTCTTTCATCGCTTAAAATGCCAATTCGATTAAGGAATGCCTCTTCTTTAATCGACCAACATACTCAATTTCATGCCAATATACATAATAGAGCTTATTCTTAGAACGGATCCCAATAATTTCTCATTTGCATTCTGTCACTTAAGTATCTCTAGAAGAAACAAGTTTTAGAAAATAATGCGATGGCTAACTCCGTGTCTCCTTCTCTTTAAAAAGTAGTCATAAACTAATCCACATATCATAGCCAACTTTTTTGCCGCATTTTTCAAATAATTATATCCACCGACAACTCCTCGTACTTAACTTTTCCCTTGGCTATCAAATTTTAATCTTAATCGTATCGATCAAGTGTTACAGTTTGGGGTGGACCTGGACTTTAATGAACAGGCCTCTTCAGTTAGTCTGTTCCTCAGCTTACTCTGTCCAGTTGCGCACCCCCAGTCGATTGAAGTCACTGGGGCCAGAGCATTGGTGTCCATTCGCTCTAAATGTCCTACTTATTTTAGGTGACTAATGCGCAGTTTCCTGACTATCGTACAGCTCGTATAGTGAGCCTTAGAACGTTCTTCTCTAGAGTCCGTTAACACACAATGAACCGAATAGCTTACAAAAAATAAAGTTTTATTTCTCAATTACCTTCGTAAAGGATCTTTTGCCCGTTAGAATGATGAACAAACACCGGTGATTTCCTTATAAATATGAATTAAAGGAAATAAAGGGAAATGCGTCCGATTCCAAACGCGGCTGCCACAGCGAGAGTGATTCTTTGTTTTATTATATATCCACTGAGGTATTGTTGGCAGAATTGACAGTAGAGCCAAGGTAGGTAAGGTTTCTTACTGTGAAGCTATAGCTGTCGACTGTGACATTCTATTCAATTTGGCAATGTTTTTTCTCAATATACTTGGTTTTTCTTCCATTTCAACACTAGGGAGTTCTTGAATTGAATATGTCAAAATCATCGGCGTACGCAGCCGATTATTACGCCGATAGATAATGCCTCCAGTACTGCCTCCTTCTCTAAAACCTTTTTTGACATCAAAGGTCCCGGTTGAGTCCATAGCGACCTTGATGGACCAGCAAAAACTAGACATGACTCTGTATAGCTTATCTCTATAAATGGTGTTATGTGCGACCTTGAAATCGATGAAAATTGATTGGTATCGAGTTGGACTTGTTGAGTTTTTTCTAGGATCTAACGTAGTGTGAAAATATGCTCTGCTCTAGATCAGGTAAAATTGTTGATGGAAGGTCTCAGACATTCCCACAATATGGCACATAAGATCTGGATATGACTATATAGCTAGACAAGCTATACTGAGATTCCGTTCATCAAACATACACTGTTCGATCAAGGGTTATAGCAACTGAATGGCGAATTCTTACTGAGCAGAGCATCTGGCATTCTACATTACCTTTGTTCGTCCGTCTGCTTAAGTACGTGTGATTACAAAGTGGTTTAGCGAGTTCGCATTTCCAGAATTGAGAACTATTAAGTTCGCTTTCATCCCCTGAAACTTCTGTTTTATCTTACCTCCCTACCAAAGCCGCCTCAACTTTATTATTTGAATACCCTTGAAGAGCAGATACAACTTCTTCTTTCTCTTATTTCACGATCCAGTCATCTCTGTGATCTACTGATCTTTGATATACCCTATCCTGCGTAAGGACAACTCATTGTGGTTTCCACCATTGGACCTCTTTCCTTAATCTAGGCCTCCTTCATAAGTTTTAATTAAGTCTTAGGCCAAATAAAAGCGGGCTCTAACCTCTTAATAGAGACTTTGAAACCGAGAATTTATCCCTGTCTAACAACTTAATCCAAAGCTAAAATTCGTATACCATATAGGGCAATGTATTAGACAATCCTAGAAGTTGGATGTTGGCTTTCATTGTTTTAGAGTTTCAACTTAAGGACATCGCCATTAGTTTGTAGGTGATTGTTTATAATGCACTTGTTATTTGTAAGTCAAATTTGATACGTAAGGTTTAATTTGTCAACGAGGACTCAGCGGTACTCATCACAAGACAGAATTGGAAGTAATGAGCAAAAAAAAGACCCACACCTTCTATCTTGCTCTTTGGTCCGGAATTATGTCGAAAATCAAATAAACTAGGCCACCACACAGAATACAGAGAAAGTTTCTCTTGATGTTACTCGTAGTTTTTTTCATGGAACCCTCGCATCCACCTAGAAAGGATAATAATCAAAGAAAAAAAGGAACAAAAATAAAACTAAAAAATAAAAAGAAATAAAAAGAAATCAACTGCAACACTGTTTACATTTTATTATGTTATTCTGTGCCATTATCTACCAACACATACCAGACTAAAGGGACACTGTCCCACTGTGCCCATTATAATAAAAAAAAATGGATATACATATGTATATGTATATGAAAAAAAAAGGAAAGAAATAAAGTTGAAGATTAAGAGACTCACCAACAAATCTAGCAAATGGAAGGAATGTGTTCAAGGATGTTGTGACATCATTGCAATGAGAGGAAAGTACTAAAAAACAACTAACAACTTGTGGGGGGCGGAAAGAAGTTTTACGGATTGTAACTTCAAACTCTTCTAACCCATCGCTGTTGTTGTTGTTGCTTTTGTTATGCCTGAAGTCGTATTCTTCATCACACAAGGGGGTGGCTTCCGAAACAGCCACTAGCAGCCAAACGCGGAAAAAGCCTCTCTCACATGGTTGCCTTCGTCTTTAATTATAACCTTATGTACTTGTCAATGTAATTATATATTTAGGAAGTGATTTGCTTCTCGTTTGTCTTCGCCTTCTCTTCTGTACTAACAGTATATCATATTGTTTACTCACACTTAAACCGAATACTTGATCATAAGGAAACTAGAAACTCAAATGATGGAAATTTCCCAGCAAGATACTTTTGCCGGTAAACAAAAGCCGCTTAAGGACAATTAGTACGTTCAAGTATTCGAAGCTTATTTGTCTGAAAGACTTTGTGTTAACAGTTATTGTTCTATAAATGGATTAGGTTTAAAATGTGGGTTAAAACTCTGAACTTGGTTTAGTTGTTGTTTCATGAATTTTTGGATTCGAGTTAATGGCAATTTAAAAATGTGACGATAAGTTTGCGACCAGTTAGTGTTTAGCATGGCGCAGCGTATTTGCTTATCTATTTTTTTCTTGTCATTAGCGTTCGACAACTTCTACTAATACCTCGTCGTTTGGAATGAGCAGAAAATGACAAGAAAAACCACATAGAAGTGTGGTCTAAAGAATGCGGCCCATGATATGAATATCTGGTACGATCTGATTCCAACAGACAGCAGACGCATAGAATATAATTGGGTATATGATGCCGTGCCCCACGTCTTGTGGAAAGTTCCCTTTCTCTACCAAAAGACCGACAGGGCCTATTTATTATGTACAAATGTAATTTCATCCATACGTACCTTGTAAACGATGGCAATAATAGTAGTATCTGGGCGATTCAGTATTTTTTTTTTTTTTTTTTTCGAAGTATGAGTGAACATTGACAAAGATTAGGAAATCAATTCGATCAATATGCGTACGACTTTCCTTTTTTAATTGAATGCGTTGTTTTTGTTGAGCATATTCTTGTCGATTTTTAAAGACTTCTAAGATTTTTCAAAATTTACTCCCACCAGACAATCCGAACCATGTGAAACATGTACACATGCACATTGAAGTGTACTAATAGATGGCAGGGGTTCAAGGATAGAGCCTCTCTACGAATACTTTCTGTTAGATAATTATAAAAAAAAGTGCCGGCAACTTTTCGCTTTGTAGATCTATTGTATTATGTATTTGGCGGAACATTCGGCGCCTGAAGATGCCTTTACCGAGAAGTTGTACAAATATTTTACTTCATTTCTGTTGCTGGCTTGCTGTTTGTTTACATTTGCTTTCGTAATTTCTAACTCGGTTCAGAAACACTGTGTAAAGCTAGTTCATGATTGCTCATCGCAAAGCTGTATTCCACCAAACGTCAAATACCAAATATTGCAGTTGAACCGAATTGAGTTTTCTGTTTGGGACAAAGCACGCATACATGTCAGCAGTTTATCGCTCGAGGAGCAGTATCTATCTGGGTGTACGTTGTGTGCCTTTTAGTTAGGATCTTGAGAAACGAAAACAACAATGACATACAATAGTGGCAGTAGTAGAAGAAGCAGTATATATCACGTACACATGCACATGCACATACACATACGAGTGCAATCCGGAAACCTTAACCTAAGCTATTTGGTTGGAAAGTTTCTCCAGGAAACGTGTCGGAATAATTTTCAAAAGTTTCACCCATTTGCTCCTGTGTCTCAGAACGACCACAGCATGAGTGTTATATGTAGATACATATGTATGTAGGATGTAATTTAAGAAATTGGCGCATTTGAATATACACTAGTATGTACGAGTATGAATTTAAGAGAAAGCTTTAGGGCTACTTTGGCATGTATCTTATGCAAACTCTTAACTCCGCTGAACGGTGAACGTTGAATGGTGAACCTCAATGAAGAAAGAGTAGCAAACAAGAACAAATATTCAAAAAGGCTTATTGCATTCGCTGGCGCTTCCTTCTACTTCGTCTTCGTTGTCGCAGATGAATTTTTTTTTCTCCCCTCTTTCCATACAAATTATTCTTTGTTTCCGAAAGCTTGAGAACACCACTCCAAACTGACGAACTTAGCATCACCGTAGGATGTGAACAGGGAAAAGCAAGGTGGGTACCAACTACGAGTATCAACCACCTTGATCCAAAACGTAGGTTAAAAAGGAAATTTGCTCCACCCACTGACAGGACGACAGACTTATACAAAAATTAATAATGGACTGGATTTTTCATATTTTTTTTTTAGCTCTCCTTTAAATATACCCAGATCACATCGATAGAGAACGCGATTCCTGCTGATGTTTGTGCTGATTTTCATCTGCCACGTACACTGGTAAATGCAAAAATGGTATTTTTGCATAACGATATTGATGGCATGATTGTAAGCAAATGGCGGTCCTTCTGTCACTTGGCCAACAGTGCACAGAATGGCACAAAAACGAGTACGCTGCAGACGATCTTCTTAACTTTCGTACACTTGTATATGTTCATGATATGATTTGGCTTGCAATGCACTTACATAGGTACATGTATCTAACATACTGTATCATACTGTATATAGACGAATTTGAGAAGAGAATCCTTCAAGGACTAATATACATGCGATTGACTAAAGATAGAAAAACCAAACGAAGAAAATAACCCCAAATCTCAGCATTCACCATTCAAAAATATAATGCAAAAACAAAAACTCAAACTTCCTCGTCCCAAACCATTAAGCGAGGTGATGGATCCAAATATAACCCACATAATCGGTGCCACCACCACCGTAGTGGCTTATATTTATGATAAATTACTCTTTATACTTGTTTTAAACATATTTTGCTGTTTCAGGATTCACAATTTTTGTTACTACTTAGGTGTGTTGTTTTTATTGCTTTTTCGCCTCAAGTTTAATTTTTTTTTTTTTGCAAAGGGCAAGGATCGCACAGATTATAATACTATAATGGTGCCTACAGCGTATCCTTGCTTTTGTAAAATTTATGTATAGCTATCAACGTATATATCATATATCCATACGTACGAGTATAAATGTATCTTACTAAGAAGATAAATTACAAAATCAATTATTATTTTTGAATATTTTAAAACATTTTAAAACAAAAAAACTCAGCCAACATACAGGGTGAGTTTTTTAACTTGAGACATCCAAATTACTCGAAAAATACGCGATATCGCGAAAAATGTTTCAGACAAAAGTCACAAGGTTCTGAAGGTTCAAATGATAATTCCTGATTTTCATTGCTCAGTCGTATTGCTCGTAAGCTTGTCATTTGATTTTACATACTGCGTTTAGCATAACCCAGAAACAACGACGTGAACGTAGCAGTATTTTGTTCCCTTCGGGGTGATTAATTAGAGTGGGTCCCCTTGCCTCCCACTGTTAAATCATTGAATTCATCCCATTTCGACGTTTATTTCCCGAGACTATTTCAACAAATGCTCGAAAATGTGACCATTCACTTCAATACACTTGTCTATCCGCGCTCTAAATAATTCAACAGAACTGAGAAGTATTTCTGGTGTAATCTTCCGGCAAGCTTCAGTTATTCGTCTTTTCATGCCCTCACGTGTTGTTGGCTTTTTCCTGTAAACCTCGCTTTTTAAATAGCCCCACAAGAAGAAATCAAGTGACGTAAGATCAGGTGATCTAGCAGGCCATTGCTTTGGACCCCTTCGTCCGATCCATTGTTGATGGTAAACATTGTTTAATACGCCCCGGGATACTTGGGAACAATGGGCTGTACAACCATCATATTGAAACCACATTGTTTGTCGCAACTCCAATGGAAGTTCTTCTAGTAATACTGGAAGATGGTCCCACAAGAAGTTTGCATACTTTTCGCCATTCAAGTTGCCTTCAATAAAATATGGACCTATTAATTTATCCCCAATAATTCCCGCCCAAACATTAACATTCCAAGGGTGTTGGCGTTCAACTTATCGCAACCAAAACGGGTTTTCGGTAGGCCAGTAATGCATATTATATCGATTGACCGTACCGTGATTGGTGAAAGTCGACTCATCAGAGAATAACACCTTGGCGAAGAAAAGGGGTTCTCGTTCAATTTGCTGAAGTGCCTCTTGACAAAAGGAAAACCGGTTGCGAAAATCCTCACTAGAAAGTTCTTGATGCGCTGAAACATGATAAGGATAGTATTTATGCCGATGTAATATCTTAAAGACAGTCGTTTGAGAAATTCCTGATTCACGACTTATGTGGCGAGTGCTAATGTGAGGATCGCTTGCAACGGCAGCTAACACTGCTATTTCATTGTCCTCAACAGCCATCCTATCTGACCGATTCTTTTTCTTCGGTTACACACTTCCTTCACCAGTGAATTGTTGGATGACCTGATAAAAGGAAGCGCGCGATCGTATCTGGTCTGGGAAACGTTGGGCGTAAAGAGCAACAGTACCATCGATGTTCCTTTCATTTTCTCCATAATTCAATATCACTTCAATTTTCTCTTGAATTGAAATGTTCTGCATTATTAATCTGGTAAACGTTACTAATAATAATCAGTTCCTCAAAACAAATATCGAAATTCTAAATGAGGTACAGTTCCGTTCAAGTAGAAAAAAAGGCTAGAGTGCACATTATACACTCTGAGCAATAAAAACCAGGAATTATCATTTCAAAAATCAAAAGTGACCTTCGGTTGACCTTGAAAATGGGTCTCACGGTCAAACTCATGGTCACCATCTTATGTCCCTTTCAGAACCTTGTGAATTTTGTCTGAAACATTTTTTGCGATATTTCGTACTTTTCGAGTAATTTTGATATCTTAAGTTGTATGGCCCTCTGACGGGAAAAGAACGCATATTTGAAAAAAGACAGATTACGAATCTGTCAAAAAAATAGGGGTTCCCATTAAAAAATCAAAAGTGACCTTTGTTTGACCTTGAAAATGGGGCTCAAGGTCAAACTCGTGGTCACCATATTATGTCGCCTTCACGTATCGCGTATTTTTCGAGTAATTTGGATGTCTCAAGTTAAAAAACTCACCCCGTATAAGCATTGTATTTGGGCGCATTCAATATGGGAAGCATATGCATTTAATTTTGAAATTTATGTAAGCTTCTCCGTTACAGAAAACACACATTTTTGCAAAAAAATTTTACAAAATTCGATTCCAATGTACCAACAGGTAATTTAAATGTTAACTTTAAGAATAAATCAAGAAAGCCAATCCGAAATGGGGGAAAAAACACAAAAAAAAAACAAGCCTAAGAGTAAGTTAACATATTTAAAATAGAAGAGTGTGGTTTGTATTTTATGTGTTTTACATATAACCCAAGAGAAGGAAACAAATCTTAAAAAATTAAATTAAATATTAAATATTAAATATTAAATTAAATTAAATTAAATTAACAAAATTAAAAAATACGAGTGTATTTTTACTTGTGTAGGTAGCCCTTCACACAAACTATCGATCAAATATGATTTAAAAAATACATATTTGAAAAAATATGGCCAGGGGAATGCAAGGAGGGTGTTATTTCATTTGGTTACATACTACTACTCGTATTCCAATGAAAACTACTTTAGGATCTAAAAATGCAAGTAAATGTCCTCTGAAGCCCGGTACTATGTATTTGGAATCACCCTGAATTATGCTTATCACTTAAGTTGACCGAGAAAACTTAAGGCGTACATAACCTTCAAGGATCCGAATATACTCGTACAGCAAAATCTACATAAGTAGTCTAAAGATTGCATTTTATAGGTTCTAGATTATATTGAAGTTCGTGCAGCTGTTTTTGTAATATTTGATAGGCAGTTCCAGTCGCTCTTAGCGAAACTATCTTTTATTTTCTCGTCACACATAGAGTTAGTGCGGCATTAGGGTCTCAATTTATCTCGATGGTTAACGACATAAGTGTTTGGTTTGTTGATTCGGAGAAACGGAGGATTATGAACATCCTTAGATTTATTTTTCAAAATACTGCCCAGGGAACAAACAAGCTGAAATTCATGGACGTTGATTTTGATTATTGGCACGTTACATTCACTAGGCACTCCTTAAGTGGGTTTTGCGGTTTAAGAAGAAATCAAGACGACAAGGCAACAGATAGGACATCGGTGGTGGAGTGGGCGATTTAAGTATCACTCACTTATGAATCCCTGACATGAATCCGACCAAAAATCGGGGCGGAAAATGTATGCTCTATATATTGAGGTCAGTTTGGCCCGTACGTTAAGTATTTCTTACATCGCTTGAAGACATTTCAACATTATTGTGAATATTAAAAATGCGGCCATCCTAACGTAGGTTGTCATTGAGACAGATACTGAGAATAGAAAGTTTATCAGTTCCGAAAATGTAGTAACATACGGGGATAATGACTGGGCTTTGAATTTCGCTTTAAGGACAGTATTGTATTTTGGAAACATTATATTTCACATGGTTGGTATTTTCCCACTAAATTATCCTGGGTAGGGACGTAAACCCGGGAAAGAAAGAGTACTGTTGTCAGCAAAGGAATATACTGAATAAAAAGTGGTAGAAAGGAGATCATTAATGAAAATCAAAAAAAAATAAATAAATAAAGTAAAGGTAAGAGCATGGAACTCTGGGGCACACTAGCATTTATTTTGTGAATATCAGACTTTTATTTTTATTTTATTTATTTATTATTATTTCAATAAACCTCTTACACAGTAAGCTCAGAGTTTATAAGGTTGTGGAAGATTTACAATTACATAGATAGTTCACAATATCAAAGTTAAAAAGCAAAAATGGAAATACTATGAGAGTTAGAAAAAATGATGATATAGAATTCAAAAAGATATTGTTACAATAAATAAAAATATAAATATAAATTAAACTTAAATAATATTGTACATATAAATTTAAGGAAAAGAAGAGGAAGAAAAGGAGAAGATAAAGAAGAAGAAGCCTGCTTTTAAAGAAGAATTCAACTGCTAAGATTTGATAAACAGATGGTTAACTGTTTTTTAAAATGTAGAGTGTCGTCTATTCCCTGTAATTGAAGATGGAGCAAGTTCCAAAGACGACTAGCGGCAATAAAAAATTGTCTCTCAGATGTTAGGCAAGAGAACCGCGGCAGAATTAAACAAGAAGATCTGTTTGATACTGGAAATCGGAGCTTATTAAACTTATAATTGATGTGCTGTTCATAAAGTACGGAGAACGCCGTATGTTCCACCAACTATGACATTAATATGATCGTTCCATAAGCGTTCTGTTGAACACCACACCTAAATTATTTGAGGAATTGACAAAGTTTATTGACAAGCCATTTACCTTAATAGGTGGGAAATATGTTAAATCTAAAGTTTTCTTAGATATCACTAGACAGTTGCATTTAATTGGATTCAGGGTCAAACCGTTTGTTACTGACCAATCTGAAATCAGTTTGAGGTATTCATTTATTTTACAGACACAGTCTTCGATAAGGCCAAGGGCACAACTTTTCACAAGAGATTTCATTGATATACAGCAAGAACAGAAGAGGGCCCACTGAGGGACACCACTCGTCAGTTGAAGAAATTCCGATAAAGCCGAAAAACAAAACCTGAACTAAAAGGTTCAAGAGGTAATATCTAATCAATTGAATAGGAAGCTTGTCCGTCCCAAACACTAAACAGATGACGAACTCTGTCAAATGCCTTTGCAATATAAACTGCAACTATCTTACTTGCCCTATATTGCTGTACAGTATATCACTTCTATTTCAGATATGGCATCAAATTGCCAATAGACCTGTACGACCGCACTGCTGGTCATTTGGTCTCAAAATATTTTATGAGCTAAGGGTTTATCAGTATTTCCGTGACCTTGACAAGAAGGCACGTTAATGCCATAGGTCTGTAGGAAAAAATAGAAAAAAAAAAACGGGCTGAACAAATGCTATTTTCCATAAAAAAGTGTCCTCAACGGTAGGATTCTTAAAAGATCTGGTGCAATGGTTTTGCCAGCGTGGAGAAATATCAGAAGAAGAGGAAATAAAACTATCATCGTTGAGTATGTTAAGACTTCTGGGTATTTTTACATTTACATGAGTGCGAAAGTTGACTGGTCTCAGACTGACTCTGGTCGTAGATTTTCGGTCATAAATGTTAGAACCCTAGACCTGTATGGAAAGCGTTGCAGCTTTTCCTGATTCGAACGATTTCTTTCTTCTTCACTTGCTCTGTTGGGCCATACTTGTAAAGCCGAAAACATTATTTTCTAACGCTTATTCCCTAACCCGTTACCTTTGTGGCTTAAGTCGTACTATGTTATTCGGCTTTTCTTAGGAATCTTTTTTGACCACAAGGTCTTGTACACTGGTTTCACGGGGTTAGAAGGGAGACCATATCGAGGGTGTACTTATCTGGGAGATGATTTAAAATCAAATCCAGGGTCTTAGATATATGACTATCAACGCCAGCTGTTTATTGTACGTGAGCACATTCAGTTACCAGCTGAGTAAGATTGGCTTACGCAGATCTTAGCATACCTTTTTGATGTTCTTTGTTCAGAAATTGAAGTCACCAAAATTTATGTATATTGATTTTAATAAAGATTTCGCTATGAGGATACAGAGCTTCAACTCTTTGTATGGGGTCAGACTATACAGCAAACTTGTTTAAGGTTGAATTGAAGTTGGTTACAGATATATAATTTCAACCAAACTCAGTCACACTCCTTAAGCATCACGTTGTGATCTCTGTGCGCGTAAATACCAAGATCCCGAAGAGAATAAAATTATGAAATTCGTTCATATCCAATCAGTTCTAGATCTGAATGATTCAAGAGGTCTTAACGAGAATCTATCTGTAATATTAGACGTCTTTCGTAAAGTTCTAATAACCAACATCTTTCTAAAACTGCTAGTCTAATCAGCTGCCGCGTCGTTACTGAAAATATTTCATTTCTGGCCCATCGATGTGTCTCTTCAGATAAACATTTTGGCCGACATTGAGCGAAAGCATTTCACGCAATCATTAATATCTGGCCCTATTTGTGCAGGTCATTCTTGACCATATATATCTTATACAATCATTGGGAGAAAAAGATAATTGCTTCTATTGGAGACAAATTTATTGGGAATGCATCCAATATAAGTGCAAAACTTAAATTTATCATTGTCAAAGTCGTCGCTATCACCTTCTTTTGATTCACTGACTCTTGCTTGGTATAACATTAACATTCTTAAAAAGTTATCGAGTCAGATCGTCAGCTGGAAGCACATTTCGTTAAAAAAAAAAAAACCCTGATATAGCGTCGCGAGGAGTTCTTTAATCTCAACTACTTCAGATCGATATTTGGTGGTATGGACCAGCATTTTTGTACAACACCTGGAATACAACGTTTCCACCTCAGCCCAACAGTTTTGAAACTGATGAAGGACGACAGACAGCAAAGATACCTTATGCTATGAGCGACAAAAATTCCATCAGCGAACTGATCCAAAGACATTCGAGCCTTACCAAACTCACATCTGAATTATCTTGCTGCAAAATATTTACTGAAAACCTACGAAAAGAGAAGATCAACAGAGACAAAGGCCCAATGCTGAAGCTTCATTCAGAAATGCTAGCAGTCCGAAATGTTTCTCTCTAAGGTTAGGACCAACATCACGAAAGTAAAGGGGTTAAAGGTTTTGAATCCAAGCGTTGATGGGCAAGAAGTGTTTCAAGTTAAATGCAGACTATACTGTGCAGATGTACACTACGAGCACTAGCACCGATTCACCGAATCGGTTCAAGGTCGACAAGATAACGCCGCAAATGAGCCAGCCAGATTCTTTTATACTAATATAAGCCTATTATGCGCCCTCATTACGATCGATGAAGCTGAGTACTTTCAATGAGTACTTTTGCAACCTCATGGACTGAGCAAGATTTTCTTTGTTGAACGCAGTAATTCCTTGACATATTACCAGAGGAATATTGTAGGGCTTCGACATGGTAGCGTATTATCACTTTTATTGAATAAGGCATTTGTGTGGTAACAAAAGACGTGTTATTGAGCTTCTATAGCTAGTAAATAACTTCATTGTATTCTTCTTCTTCACTTCTTCTACTTCTTCCACTTCATTGTGGATGGATGAACTGAAATTTAACAGGCATAGCGTTACCAATATCCAATGTCTTCCCATTTAAAGAGAAAACAGCTCCCACAGCTTGCGAAACAAACAATATGTCCTTAGACATACCGTCGTTTCAGGCATGATTTCTTTACACCTGAATCCTGTTGATGCGAAAATAATCTCATACAGTACGAGTATCAACAGCTTTTAAAAACTAATACCGCAAATCATTTCCACGTTCTTTTCCCGTAAAATCACAAAATTTTCCGTTGAAAAAAGTAATCCAAAACATTTCTATACAATATTCTGCCTTACAGCAAAATTTCCATCGAAACTGATTCAATTCGTTTCCAAAATTAGCACGAACAAGCAGACCGACAAACAAAAACTTTCAAAACGGTTAGGTTTTGTCAATAATCGTATCAGCTTATGAAAAGTTTTTATGAGGCAGAAGTGAATGATGAAAAACCGGTGTATACTCGTAGTTTCGAAAAGTTTTTTCAACTATACACAAATGATGTACCAGCAAAACTTCAGACAACCGTAGAATTTCCTGTTTACACGATACGAATAATGCATTCGAATTTATAGCAGATCATTCGTGAGAATTTTCAAAGCAACAACTCACGGTATTTTTCATTTTCGCTGCAGCTGTTACGATTTATTTGTCATTGTTCTCTGGCAAGTCATATGGAAATGTTGCGTTTTCTAGGTTTTTTTTTTTAGTTTTCTGGAAATTGTGCTTAAATTGGTTTTGAAAATAGTAGTTATCCAGTAGATAGTGGATACAAATGCTTACTGTGAGGCTTTTACTAAAAATATTCAGTTTTTGATATTAAATATACATATCTGTACAACTCATGTCTTTTGGTAGAATTTCTGCTACATTCTGCAACAGAAATCTGGTACACTTTTCTTTGTTTAACCACCGGCTGAGATGAATCTTATGGAGATTCTTAAGGTCTTGATTAAGATACCGACTCTGAAGAAGAATTGGTTGTTTAGTTTTAAGGGCTCAGCAAAGAGAAACACATGTCCCAAAAAAAAAAAAAAAAAAAAAAACGTTTAAGCTTCACGAAGTTGTTGAATAGCAGAAACAATTCACAGATCATCTTTTACTTTTGGTACATAATCTGCGTATTAAAAACATTTTATGTAGTTTAAGCGACATTTTGCTATACTGCAATATCAAAGAGACTAAGTATATAAATTTTTCAGGCCTTTGGCTTGCGGTTGTGGATAAAAGTTTATGTAGCATGTGCACCGGTATGAAGTGAGCGTCAAGATACAAATGTCTCGGTAGGGAACATTTATTGTGAACGGACCTTGATTATTTTTTTTTTTTTGGTTGCTATGACACCTGTCAAACATATTTAGTATACATCGAGTCTTTGAGCAAAAAGTTTGACAACCACCTTTGGGAAAAATGTCGAAACCTAATACACCAGAGTTTCAAACTACTACACCACCCGCCCGCGCCCTGGAAAAAAGCCAGTAAAAGGGTATTCATATCCCCTTAAAGCGTGCGCGGGATTATATAAAAAAAAAAAAAAACTTTAATAATTTTCCATCGTATTAAAAATGTCGAACCTTGTACCAGAAAATGATGACTTGCGGAAAGCATTAATTTTTTGTTTTCATTTGAAAAAAAAAGTGCTGCAGAGTCGAGATCACGGTTCAGAGATAACGATTTTGATATGAGAAATGAAGAACGTGGAAGACCACCAAAAAAGTGTGAAGACGCCGAATTGCAAACAATATTAGATGAAGATGACACTTTGAGTCAGAAACAAATGGCAGAATTGCTAAATGTTAAATTTCTGACCGTAAAAATCTATGGAAAAGATCCAAAAGTCTGGAAAATGGGTGCCAATGATGTGTATCGGTGGGACTAGAAAGGTGTGGTGCACCACGAGCTCCTAAAACCTGGTGAAACCGTTAATACAGATCGCTACCAACAACAATTGATCAATTTGAACCATGCATTGATCGAAAGACGACCAGAATGGACCAGAAGACACGGCAAGATAATTTTGCTCCATGACAATGCACCTGCACACAAAGTAAAACTGGTTTAGGATACAACCAAAGTACTTGGTTGGGAGCTGCTACCCAACCCCCCGTATTCAGCAGACTTGGCTCATTCCGACTACCATTTGTTTTCATCGATGGGACACGCATTAGCTGAGCAGCACTTCAAATCCTACGAGGAAATCGAAAATTGGGTGACTTTTTGGTTTGTTTCAAAAGACGAACAGTTTTATTGCCGTGGAATACATGAATTGCCTGAAAGATAAGTGTTTTATATTCACAATGTTTCATACCGGTACATATGGTAGATTATAAATGTTTGTACGACTGATGGTTAAATGTTAACTGTTGCCTGAATGAAGTCATAAGTCGACCTGCCATCCAGATTGGTGATTGTCTACGCTGCAACATCTAATCGAGTGCCGGTCTTACTTAACATATAGCATATTAAGTGTAGTAAGAACGTGTGATCTACATGAGTTTAGTTCATTTTCTTTCAGTGAGTTTCTTGTTCTAAAACCGCCATTTCCTTCATGGCAGTCCCGTCTTCGTATTCGGAGCTCTGCACCGAAGAAGCAATGCTGACGTACACATAACTCGGGTTTCTTTCCAATATTTCACCATTTGGTTTCTTGTTTGCTCATCACATCGATTTTGTCTTGCCGTAATACGTTCTCTTGTCTAAAACGTTTGTCCGTTGTTGTGCCGACGTGCACATGGTCATCATATATGAAGGGGTTATTATATCCTTCAAATGTTTTCACACAGCGCATGCAAAACAAAATTAGGGAGGAAAAAAGAGAGGTACTTAGGTACAATGAATATTCATTCAGTTTGTTGGAATACTATTTCATCACTTCGACCTACGAGTATAAGATAGATTTTAAGAGTTATATATCAAACTCTGGACCAATATAATAACTACCAGAAAGGCACTGTGTTTATGTCGCTGTGTTCTCTAACTGTAATATAGTATTCTCGGCAAAGACACAATCTTACCAAGTTTTATTTTGAGAGGCTTTGAAATGTGGAAAGAAAATATCACAATTCAATGACCACAGGTTTTAGAAGTGTTTGACAAGATTTCTTATCAGTTCCTAATTCTCAGATTAAAGTATTATATTTGGCCTTCCTACCTTGTTTATCTGCTAGGTCAAGTTACCTCACGTAGATTGCGGTATAGCTTCGATAAAAGAAATTAAGCTCCCACCGGAAATCAAAAGAAAATATTGACATTTGCATTTTGAGGTATCTACAATATTTTAAGTCGGTCCAAAGTCATCTGAGTTATTCCAGAAATTGCATAAATTTCAAAAAGCCGTAATGCAATAGGAAGTATAGAATCGTTACTATGCAATGTCGCTGTACATACCAAAAGTAACACTATAGCCACATCTTCGAATCGTAAATCGAAAACGAAGTATAAGAGGCGTATAAAGGGTTCCATTTCTTTCACACATTGAGCATTTATTCTATAAATAATTTTGTCACATTCATGATGAAAAATAATTTCGGGTATAAAGTATCGGGACTGCATCCTGGAGCTACAATTTTCGCTCACTTTTTTGAAAATTTGAAACCGTATCTCAAGCATAATACGCTCGATGTTGCCAGACCACAGCTCCATTTCTGAAGATAATGTTGTCATCGAAAACTTTCTTCTCCCTGATGAAACCAAATGTCTTGCATACTATGTTCACGTAGTTTTAAAAAATTAAAATGAAATTAACAGAGACATTTCGATTGCCTGACGATAAATAAAAAATTTATGGCGTTGCCAGCCTTCATTTTTAAAAATGTATTCAAAAATTCACATCAAACAATGATGGGTCTCATATGGTTTGTTATCTCCTCAAATGCGTCAATTTTCCTTGACATAGCCGTTCATCCAAAAATGGGTATCGTCGCTGATTATGAATCGAACTGGTATGGAGCCCAGTCAGCGAATGCTCAGTTGTGTACCTCTACTTCCTATGTCAATTGGAATATCCTCAAAACCTGATGGCTATAGCACTGTCGAAATTTGTGCGCCCCTGTTGGACAATCCTTTATGTCAGTTACTCGATAAATTTTTTTTCTATGCAATGTTTATAACCTGCACTGCATGTTTCATATATGTATTCTGCAGTAAATCTACCTTTTTACCTTGTTAGTTTTGAGTCTAGAATTAAAGCCGCCTATTTGCTGTAAGGGAATATCCCCTTAATTGAATAATCGGTTTTAAAATCGTTCAAATGTTTGGTGTCCTTTTTTGATAGGGCAGTGACTAAATCATATTTCAGTAAAAAGCCCCGGACCTGGTATTGTAAGCATCGCTGTTGCAGCATTTGAAAGAAGAAATGCTCCTGGAATCACAATATTCGCAATATTCAGTGAATTCGGGTGTTGCCTTTGGTGATGGTGATAGTACCGGTGAGAAAAACATATTCTCGTATATACGAGTATGTTGTATGATTATGATGACGCAACGATGATCCATTCATTACATTGATTTTAACCGCTGCCAGCAGATTTTGGGTGACAAATTGGTAAATTTTCGACGACAAGAGTGATTTCGACACATTATTGGGGGGCGTGAACATGCAACACCACAAGTGTACTTTTTCAACATTGTTTCATTTGGATATCAGAAGTATGAAACAGCAGGATGGTCTTTACCTCTATGTTCCTGAAGATTTCCGTATAGAAATATTCAGCAAAATCATAATATGAATGGTTGGATTTTGAATTAGATTACAAACCTGATAGATATGTGTGCCATTAATTTTGTGACTCCATGGTAATATAAATTAGCTACTCCTTTCGAAAGTTGTACCCGAACATTTCGCAAATACTTGAAATTCTTATGGTTTCGTGGTTTGGTAAGTTGTTTGGTTTCTTTTTCTTCTCAATCATTCCATCCAAGAGTATATTGGTAGAATAGACCGATGAATCTTTACGTACGAGTATAATATTAAGCTTTGTACCGTTCACATGTATCTATTATATATATATATATAATATGTCAATCTAATGACATCATTGGTGCCAGAATTAAAATAGAATAATTCTTTTTCATGATTATCGTGGCAGTCAACCTGAGATGACCTGTGGATGCGACTCGAAATTTAAAGTTTGTTAATAAAAAGAAACTTTAGAACGGCACAGTGATTAGGTACTACCTACGTGAGTTTGCATTAAAAAAGTTTCGCTTCTGAAATTTCAGGTGAAATTCTTTTTGACATTTATCAGCAAAAAATTGTCCCACGCCAGCTCTAGTTATAATATTGCAAAACACGTACACATCTATTCTTTCTTTTTCCTTTGGTGACCATGATGAGGGGTGAGTTGGATATAGCCGGTAAGATATCATACATATTCATTTGTTTTGTGTATTTTAGTTTCTTTTTCTTGCTCTATAGATTAAGTCAAATTTACAAGTTTTTGTTAAAACTCCAGTAAGTCCAGGAAGGACTAAGAACAAAATATGATAGGCTTTGTTTTTGTTGTTATGGTCGCTACGGATAGGAGCGCATTATAGCTTAGATTATTTTTTTCCAATTTCCTACTGTACTGACATAAGGTCAGAATTGGTGTTTCTTTTCTTTTTTTGGATTTTTTTGTAATTAAATAAATATTATCCATAGTTAATAAAATGCCAAAAGCTACTACAGATGAAGTACTCGTATGAGATGGAGAAGATGTGTCGAGTCAGCACATTTTAGTGATTGATGATATACTCTGTATTGGATTTTTATCATTAGCCTCTGGTAAGTCTCCCGAACTTTGTAATGGGAGGGTAGTTTTTTTTTTGTGTGTGTTCTATTAGTCTTATGCTACCATTTTCATATTGATCATGACTCACAGCATCCTGGTGCAACAGGATGGCTACGAGTACATATTTACATAGTATATTATACGAATCTACTTGGCAAGTATTAAGCAATTCATAACAGTTTTGATTTGCCCATAACTCTCGAAACTTAGTATCTACAAAACATACCATAGATACTCGTACGTAGAAGTAGCTGATATATTTTCATTCTAGCTCTCTATTCAGTTTGCCTTCGGTTAGGTTCAATTTCATCCAAGGCGGAAATGGTTATTGATCGATTGGCTGGGATTGTTTTTAAGTGAAGATTTTTATTTAAAATCAGTTTATCGAGAAAGGAAAAAAGCTTTCCACATACGAATAGACGGGGTAGAGATGTGTGTAAAAAATGTAAGAAAAACAACTGGAAGTGCAGTGAAATCTCCGAATCTAAGATAAATAAAATTACGGGCGGTTGGGTTGTTGTAAAAAAGCTTAACTGCAGCTACACACCCCTGCTAGCCGTTGTCGACAGCTTAGTTTATAAGCTTCTCTTTTACTTTGGTGACATCCTGACTGGAAAAATCACATCCGAACAGGGTATGCGGATACAAAATTATACTCATGCATTTAAACGAATAAGAATGGTAACCATGCACCATATCAACATATGCATACATACATACGAGTATGTATGGATGGGGATGTTGCGCGCATAAGAACTCATCCATACTTCTGTACTGGGGCTTATCCATTTTTTTCTCATCTGGATCTGTATTCCGTATGTATATTTATTTTTTTTAATTTACATTTTGTTTATTTTGTTTTAGGATCGAGTGACGTTCGTTCCGTCCAATCTTTTTTAAGTTCCATCGGTTGGAATTTTTAATTTACGTTAGTAGGTTTTTTGAGAGTAAAAAGTTCATCCCGAAAGTTCGTATAAGCACGTCTACCCATTTACACATCCATACCTACTCGTATGTATCTACAAATATATTGAAATAAAAATGCAAGACCGTTGTCCTGTATAAGTACTCATTGCCACACGTTACAGTTTAGCCGCGCTATAATCCTCATAAAGAAATAAAGAGTTCTCATATGGAAATCCGCTTGATGTTGTGTGTGTAAATTCACTTTTATGAGAACTGAATCTGATCGAGACACATAGACTGGAATGTTTAGGTAGCATGAGTGGAAAACTCTTTTTAAAAAAATAATCCATATGACATTTCGATTGTCGAGTATCGTTAAGGTTAACAAATCTTCGGACCGTGTTGTTAAGTTTATTAAATACAGGGTGAGTTTTTTGACTTGAGACATCCGATAGCGCAAAAAATGTTTCAGACAAAAGTCACAAGATTCTGAAAGGGACATAAGATGGTGACCACGAGTTTGACCTTGAGCCCCATTTTCAAGGTCAAACGAAGGTCACTTTTAATTTTTTTAATGATAATTCCTGATTTTTATTGCTCAGTCGTATTCCTCAATGGGGCACACGACTTTGTCTCAAAGGTATAATTTATTCAGTGCTGGATACCACTGCACTTGTACGCCTAAATCATTAATCGGTTTCCAACGTTGTTAGGGTGTTAGAAGGTCGAGATTTGTTTTGAGGAAGTCATTACTGCCTCGAGTGAAGTTAAAACTCAAAGAAATTTCAGATAGGGACAAATTGTCCTAAACTTATCTGAGAGTGTATGAAGGGCACTCTGCCCCTTTTTTCTACTTGAACGGAACTGTACTTCATTTAGAAGTTCAATATTTGTTTTGAGGAACTGAGTTTTATTAGTAACGTTTTCCAGACTAATAATGCAGGCTATTTCAATTCAAGAGAAAATTTAAATGATATTGATTTATGGAGAAAGTGGAAGGAACATCTATGGTACTGTTGCTCTTTACGCCCAACGTTTCCCAGACCAGATACGATCGCTCGCTTCCTTTTATCGGGTCATCCAACAATTCACTGGTAAGGGAAGTGTGCAACCAAAGAAAAGGAATCATTTAAATAAGGTGGGAGCTAGCTGTGTTAGCTGCCGTTGCACACGATCCTCATATTAGCACTCGCCAAATAAGTCGTGAATCAGGAATTTCTCAAACGACTTTCTGTAGGATATTACATCGGCATAAATACCATCCTTATCATGTTTCAGCGCATCAAGAACTTTCTAGTGAGGATCTTCGCAACCGGGTTTCCTTTTGTCAATGGGCACTTCAGCAAATTGAACGAGACCCCCTTTTCTTCGCCAAGGTGTTATTCTCTGATGAGTCGACTTTCACCAATCACGGTACGGTCAATCGACATAATAAGCATTACTGGGCTACCGAAAACCCTTTTTGGTTGCAACAAGTTTAACGCCAGCACCCTTAGAATGTTAATGTTTGGGCGGGAATTATTCGGGATAAATTATTAGGTCCATATTTTATTGACCATCTTCCAGTATTACTAGAAGAACTGCTATTGGAGTTGCGACAAACAATGTGGTTTCAACATGATGGTTGTCCAGCCCATTATTCCCAAGTAGCCCGGAGCGTATTAAACATTGTTTACCATCAACGATGGATCGGACGAGGGGGTCCGAGGCAATGGCCTGCTAGATCACCTGATCTTACGTCATTTAATTTCTTCTTGTGGGGCTACTTAAAAAGTAAGGTTTACAGAAAAAAGCCAATAACAATAACCAGAAATACTTCTCAGTTCTGTTGGTTCATTTAGAGCGCGGATAGACAAGTGTATTGAAATGAATGGTTACATTTTCGAGCATTTGTTGATATAGTCTCGGGAAATAAACGTCGAAATGGGAAGAATTCAATGATTTAATAGTGGGAGGCAAGGGGACCCACTCTAATTAATCACCCCGAAGGAAACAAAATACTGCTACGTCCACGTCGTTGTTTCTAGGTTATGCTAAACGCAGTATGTAAAAACAAATAAAAAGCAATACGACTGAGCAATGAAAATCAGGAATTATCATTTGAAAAGTGAAAAGTGACCTTCGTTTGACCTTGAAAATGGGTCTCAAGATCAAACTCGTGGTCACGATCTTATGTCCCCTTCAGAACCTTGTGACTTTTGTCTGAAAAAAGTTCGAGTAATTTGGATGTCTCAAGTTAAAAGACTCACTTTGTTTATATATACACAAAAACGGTTTAGTAAAATTAATACGTTGATAGCATTATTGCACATCCAGCAAGTGTTTATTCTATGTAAAATGTTAAATTTACATATTAAACTGAACTATTTGCAGAGTTCGGACTTGCATTTCCCTGCTAAAGTGTGATATTAAGACACATCATGAGCTAAAAATTCTCATTATACGGCGTCCTATCGCCAGTGAAAAGTTTTATCCATCTAGTGCTTATCCTGATATTAGCCCTTGGCTTCAGCTTGGAGTTTGCTTTGGCGATACCTTTTCTAGCGACACCCAATTCGACAGTCGATTTGTGCCCAGTTTGGTCTGTCAATTCAATTATGGAAACGTAATTCGATTTTCGTGGTTCAGTTTGCGAAACTTATCGAGCCATACTACCGTGGATATAATTGTACATATGAGCAAGTAAAACTGCGCGGCGAGTGATAATTTGGATTAGCGCAGCAGTGCAACAATTAAGTTCGTAGCGTATAGTACTGTATGCTTTATCTACAGTGTATAAATTCTCACTCGGGAGTAACTCCTTATCCATTAAGGCTAAAATGGCTAACAATCCTATCCGGAAGAGATGAAAAAATGTAACAAACCAGCGATTAAAAGACAAGGACCTCGGAATGGCACGTCGAAAGGCCATATCCGTAACAGGACATTCATAGCTGATCAGTTAGTAGAGGTCCTTGACTGTTACCACCCAGATAGCACCGCCATCCAATGAGTGTGAGAGGTAAAAGAGAGGAAAAAGGAGATAAAACACTTGAGCGAGATGACAATCCGTATTAAGGCTAGCGAATTTAGCCATGAAGAAGATAAGAATGATGCCGCCAAAGAATGTTTCCCCGAGCTCCTCGACAAGACATATGAGCAATGCCCTAAGAATGTGGTTAAAATCGTTTCAGGCGACTTTAACGCCAACATAAGAGAGGGGGACTTCTTTGGTAGAAAAGTTGGTGAGCATACTTTACACGATGCCGTGTCTGACAACGTACTTAGGCTTAACTTAACTTTGTGGCTGCACGAAATACCACTATACCATAGCCAGCACACGGTTTCCTTATCTAAATATTTACAAGAAACATGGTGGTATCCGGATCATGAAATGAACAGTTCACAACCTTGTTGCAGCCAGAATACGAAGGCTTAGCGCCACAACAAAGAAAAACTACCGTGAAAAGACATACCATAGAAAAGCTGCCACAATCCTCGAATTCTGAAATCTCTCAAAAGCACCTATGCCGCCAGAATCAAGTACCCACGACCAATGCTAAAGCTGCCATCGTGCTGGCCAACACCATGAAACCACTGCAACGAAATACGATAGCCTGTCGTGAGCTTAATTAGAAATAGAGACTTCTTCTTTAGAAGAAGAAGAAGAGCACGAAAAGTGACGATCGAAGATATTAAGAGTTTGAACTCCAAGAACAACGTGTGAAGGATTTATCAAGAGGATGGAGATGTCGAGACAATAAGACTCGTACGGAAACATGTTGAGATAAGGAAAGAAACCCTGTACTAAAGTCACAGTAGGTGCGAAGAAATGGACAAATGTATAACAAATTGCTTCTAGTTGCGCACTCCGAGTTGGTTGAGGTGAGGGCTTCCTCTACGACGTTGTTCCCCCTGCTTAGATTCGAAGACTCTTCATCCGGTGCATTGGAGTCCATTCGCTGGCATAAAATCTTTTTAATAAATACATTAATTTTTAAGAACTATACCATCTATGTATTCTTAGGTAACAATGTTCGCGTGTTTTTGAGAAACAGACAAGTAAAGGAATTGAGGCAAATAGTTGGCATGGAGTTGTCATGTAAAATAGGGTCTTTTTTATTGTTGATTGAAGTTTTATATTGGCGAAAACTATAATTTTAAGCTCTGACTTGTAGTGACCATAAGATTTTCGTAAGAGTTTAGTGCAATAGCTATTTTCAATCACTAACCGATGATGTTTACCGAGTTAGCGATTATTTTTAGAAAATAAATGTCAATCTTTTTTTAAAACTATGTCTTTAATAGATCGAGCCATAGTTAACTACAATGTGCAAATTATGGCGCCTCTTCCAGGTAGTAGTCAGTGCTCTACATCTTAGGGTATGTAATGGATTTGTATTGCAGACAGGCCACAATTTACGTGTGCAACCTATAGGAAGTGGATTTTCTTAACACTTAAGTGGGTATGACTACACTTAAATTGCCAGAGCACGTGTTAAGATTTTAGGAAAATGGGACAGTGATGCGTAGATGTTTTTACGTATCGACAAGCTCATTGACTTCTTCACATATCCAAAAATCTTCAGCACAAATGGTGACGCTGGCTACTGTAGACTTGCATGTGTTTTGTTTTTTTGACGCATTTTTTACTAGCACATTGTCATATCACCATTGGCCGACTTCGTAAAACTCATCTTGCATTAACTATATGGATATTCATCCAAGATGATATCCTTACACAAATTATCTCTAAACTTTGAGAGTATATTAAATACAATATTCAAGATGTCTAGATCTGTCAAAATTTCAAGTCAAAATGCGGCAAACGCATGCATTACATACCGCCAACTGCACCCTGTTAATTGTATGAGTCTATAAGTTGTCTATTATTTTAGATGTCTAGTTACCATTTGCTTACTTTAAGATATCTATGGACGACTTCTCCATAAACCGTTGTGTCAAGGATGATTTTTATTGAAATTCCTTGTCTGCGGAGACCATTCAACTCTGTCACCCAGGGTTATTTCAATTTCGTAGCAAGCTCATTAGGAACTTCCCGTATATGTGCGTACATATGTATGTATGTTCTCTCGTGTGACGGAAACACTATAAAAATGCAACATTTGTGCATACAAACAAGGATATCCCCTTTTTATATCCGAAATCAGTTGCCAAAGCGTTGATATCGATTTAAATTTTGTTCCCTCTCAGATTGGTGTTTGGTGAAAATTTAATGATGCGAGCGACAGTTGATGATACTAAGGCAAGTACAAGTACAAGTATACGAATGTGTGTGTACGAAAGTAAGCACGTGACACTTCAGAATTTATTTATTTATATTTTTTCTTACTTATTTTTTGTGAATGATAAGTTGCTGATCGTTGTGACTAGAAGTTGAAGTATCATGACCCCATCATGACAATCGTCATCGCGTTGGATGACATAGATGTGCACTACACACTCTTATAAAACGATGCTCTCATATTCACTGCCACATCAGAATGATGGAGAAAGCACAAACTGCTGCTGTTGTTTTTTCTATGCACAGCCGATTGGGCAGATAATTATCCGGTGTATTGGAAAATTGTTCCAATCAAATTCTCTCTCAGAAATCTAGGTAATAAATCAAACTATCAAACATTTCAATTCATTGTATCCTCGTACGAGGGCTGTGGTTTTTTTTTTTTCTTATTTTTCCATACGCACGAAATTCCTCGGATTGGCTAAACTATAACTTCTGAATGATTGGTCACTGATATATATAGTATACCAGAAATTTCAAGTGCGTATACAATTTAAAAAAAATAATAGTAACGACTGCAGAGCGGCCAATGGTTGATTTTGATTTAAGACTATTAACTGGGGATTGGGTTAAATAAAGTGGAAACATTAATGTAAATCAGGAGTCAGAGCAAAATGTATTTTAAAATTGCCTGCGGTGATAAAAGTTACATTTATCCACTTCAGGATATGTTGTACATCTTAGTTGGGCAGTATCTTATCTTGATGTTCCAGTAATATTGCTGATTGGTTTTCACTCAAGATTTACTCTTTTACAACAGTTGCTTACCTTCTGATGCAGGTGAGGCAAAAGTTTATTGTTTACTTCGATCTTAATCCACAAACCTCTTAAAAGAGTACACAACATCGATAAATCAATTCTGTGTGTGAAAAAAATGCAACCGCGTGCTACGGTGTGATGAGCAATCCAGAATAGCAAGAACTTATCTCAGCTATAGCTTATAAGTTTTATCTACAAATATTGTCATATTCACTCAGAAGATTTAAGAAAGAAGCCTTATTTGTTCTTACTGTAATGTATTAATGAATTGAATTGAATTGAACTGAATATCCTAGATAAATCTGCCATGTAAATGTGGTTTCTGCTATCTAATGATACAAAAGGAATACACTTCCTTAAGGATACTTGCAAACAGAACGAAACACACAGAAAATCTGTAAATATCCACACTAAGTCGACACTCGACAGTATCGGATAGACACTCGGCCCATGCTCAAAACTTACTTCCAAAAGTAATTGTTATCAACCATATGATTTGATTGGTTTTCCTTTTTTTTTTATTTAGATACGATTTCAATGAAATATGCCATCGCTAAAACAGTTGCAGAGCTCAATTCTTAAGATATTTGTTAGAGAGAAAGTACTGATGTTGGTTTTGATATTGGCCAATTTCGATTGAGATTGATCTCAATCTCTCGAAGTTATATTAGAATCAATTTAGAGTGAACCTTCTCTTGATCCAAAAGGTTAAAGAATTTATTATGTTCTGGAATTTGAATTGTTTCATTGGTTTCCGAAATTTATTTCTTTTATTTGTGATCACCAATTTAGGTCGCCGACGAGATTAAAGTCTTTGAGCATAATTTGCATGCCTACCCATTCAAAAGTCATGTTTAATGAACAAAAATTGAAAAAAAAAAAAATTTTTACTTTAAGCCCAGTTAACTGTCTTACTCGTATTTATAATTCTTTAATTTCCACAGCCATCAGAATTACTCATTCATCATGGTAATTGGCTGATGGCACTACAACTTTGTCAAGAACCTCCTTCCTGTTATTTCATTCAGTATTCTACAGAAGAGAAAGCGATGCCTTTGAAGTAAGCAACATCCAGATTTCGGACTGCTGGAGAAACTTTTTAAGTGAAAAATTTCCAAGACTTTCAAGAATGTTAAGCATTTCCTCCTTCGATCATAAGGGTGGGGTCTGTATCTGCAGCAACATCGTTAACGCTCATATTTCAAAACTTTTTTTTTTTTTGGTTTATAAACTTTGCAATAAAGGTAACAAATGATTTTCTTACAATTCACCTAGATATAATAATTATCAAAATTTTCACACATCATGCTTGAGTTTTAATTATAAAGTTGCTTGTACTTTGGTGCACTGGTATCATATGTCCGAGATAAAAGGCCAGATTACTTAAATAGAAGAGATACATATGTGTGATATATGTATTATGTCTTGCGTATAATGACATGGGTTGTTTATAAGCACACAGAAAATAATAATACCTGTTCACCCAGAGGCATTTATCAAATTTTTGCCACTTGTAAGTGATCTAAAACTCTTGCTCAGATACTGGAAGCGTTTCATCGAATATTCAAACAGAAATAACTCATCTGGAGCACTTTGATATTCGATTTCATTATTCAAGGATAAACTCTTGAACATTGGAGATATCGTGCATTCTAAAATCATCTTGAATTTATTTGCATATTTTTGTAGGATATCTCATATCTCAGAAATTTGTCTTGTCACTCTGTAGCAATGTTTTGTTAAACTATCAGTGCTTCCGTTTTATTTAGAAATATATATAGACAAAGGAAAAATATATCTATGCATACAAAGGTAGGCGTATCTCTCAGGTCTGATGACCAGTATAAAAATAAAATCCATTCTAGATGAGCCATCATTTTTCGAGCAGCTGTATTTATATGTATGTCCATTATCCATACATTCGTAGAGATTAGTATGTAGGTTTATACATATCATTTGTATCTTTGTGAAAAAAAAAATTTAACAAGCTGAACAAACAAACTGTCGGATTTAATACCTTAAACGGTTTACGAATAATTAATCACATAAAAGCATTGACATTTGTATAGCTATTCATAGATACAAACGTAGTGCATATATGAATGTAGAGATTGTGCTCGGTAAATAACCAAACGCGGCAACAAAGACGGATAGTTATCATTTTTCTTTAGTCCAACAGCAGACAGTTTCGTTTCGTTTGGTCCATGTGGGACAGAAAAATAAAAGACACTGCATTAAGAAAATACCCGTAGATATAATGTATATACTTGTAAGTATGTATTTTCTATTTACGAGTCTTACATGCTACTAGACATTACCTACCTCAAAACGCCCATCGCCCACAATTCACTTTCTTGTTGGCCCATCTCCCGAGTGTGTGATCTGAACTTCCTGCATGTACATGACAAACTCGTCCACCATTTTCTTCCTATCTACTCGTGTCTTTTTCGAAACAGAATATCCTTACGGAGAACCAGCATGAACGTTTGTCTCCTTTCAGACTAGTAGAATTATAACAGACGACAGGACTCCAATTCCAACTCCAATTCCAACTCCAACTCCTGCTCAGACTGCGATTACGACGCTGACTCTAACTGACATTCAGTCCCATATAACTATACTCATAAACAAAGTGAACAAAATTATGAAATGAACAAGAACACGAGGACAATGACAAAGAGACAAATCCTTGAGCAATCTTTTACATGAACGGAAAAAATATTGTTCATACTCATCGCTTATAGTACGCTATTGCCACTGCAATTGGAGTTGATATAAATTACTTACAATTCACATACTAACACACATAGATACAGATGACACTCATGTTATGTGTATATGGTATGTATGGATTTGCTTTGATGTACTCGTGCACAGACAGCAAATGGATGAGAAACAAATTTCAATTTGAAGGAAATTAATTTCACCAAATGAAAATCAACAAAAACAAGCTTCTAACATAAAAGGAGCAGCATCTCATTCAGTTTCACTCCTTCGAATTTTCACATTGAAATTAAGGGATACATATCTTAATGTAAACCCTTATGCGAACATACACGTACATACATATTATGTACATATGGTATTTAAAAAAAAACTAAGAGTTTGTTGGTTGCACAGACAATATCGTTTATCATACAAATTTGAATTTGTGTTCAGAGTCGGTGGGAAAGAGGCACCCATGTGGGGGTGGAGGTGGTGGAGCAGTTATAATCCAGTCAGGGACAAATTCTAGCACTACCCATTCAGTAATGTGGACTCCAAACAGAGCAATGGTAATTGAAATAGCCTTGAGTCAGATTGTGAGGATTTTTTTTTTCTGCATTAAATAGAGTCACGTATATGGATAGGAAGATGCATCATGTGTTTTCTGGGTCAAGGTTTCTATACTACTGAATTGTTGTAAAGTTTCAGGTTACTTACTTTATTGTGTTGTCTTTAAGTTGGAACCACACCAGATCTTTATTCACTTTTATTATTCACATCCATTTTGTGTCAAAAAATGTTGAATCTTCCGCCAAAAAATTACCCCTGTTACGCCCGTTCTATATTCATATTGCTATAATTGGCCAAGCTAATCATTGTTTCAGACCGTAGTTAGAACTTTCCGGTTCTAAAAAATCGAGTAAAATCGATGTTCAAGAAATCAAGTGGCAGAATGTCGGAGAAGAAGAAATAAACAAAGTTAGCTCTAGTATATGCATAGGTACAAAGTTTCTTCCAAAGTAAAAACAGCTCTTTTTAAAAATATGTTACACTAGTGAGACCATCTATTGGTAGATCCTTCACGTATGTATCATATGTACACTTAATAGAAGTGAAGCTATTGCGTCTGAACTATGACAGTATGCTTGTGTCACTGGTAAAAAAGAAATAAAAAATGAGGATCGAGCAAAAATTCCTCAGAATTCAATATTGGAAGGACATCATTATAAGAACAAAAACTTCTTTTACAACATTATGACTGGTGATGAAACGTGGTGTTTTCAATATCATCCAGAAAATAAACGCCAAAATGCCAAGTGAAAGGCACTAAACGAGCCAACACCCAAAAAATCTCGTTTGGAGAAGTCAAAAGTTAAGACGATGTTTATTTGCTTTTACGATTCCATGGGCAGAGTTCGTTCCACCGGGCCAAACAGTAAATGCGTACTTCTATCTTGGTGCTTTGATGCCTTGTAATAGTCGTAATCGACCAGAAGAAAGCTGGAGTTTGTTGCACGATAATGCGCCATCCCATCCATCGAAACTTGTAACAGATTTTTTTGGACATAATCGCATTTTTACTGTCAACCACTCCCCGTATTCGCCGATTTCGCACCGTCCGACTTTTCGGAAAAATGAATTTGCCGATAAAAGCAAAAATATTTATGGTCAGGCCTTCCTGGCCGATGCACAGTCTAAAACACATATTGGACATGCTTTTAGACCATACAAATCGCTTTATTGAATCGGAAGTTTTGCCTTACTTTGGAACGCACCTTGTATAGGGTTTTCCAATAGGGACTTGACAACTTTAAATTTAATTTGTAAACGCACTCTTTCACTAATCATCAAACTGTCACTGTCAATTTATTCAGTAAACTCAACATTTCCATCATGGTAAAGTACACTAACGAACTACGTTCTCCGATTGGGTTCTGGAAAAGATGCGCCAAGATGATGAATTTCATCGCAAAATTATCTTCATTGACGAATCTCATTTTTGGCTCAATGGGTTCGTCAATAAGTTAAATATGCATTATTGGTCGAGTGAAAACCCACATGTGCTTCATGTATCAAAACTTTATCCACAAAAAATAACTGTTTAGTGCGGTTTGCATGCCGGCGGCGTTATTGGGCCATATCTTTTCGTCGACGATAACGATCGTCACGTTACTGTGAATGGTCAGCGTTATCGCGCCTTGATCACCGATTATTTTTGGCCCGAATTGGAAGATATGGACTTGGACGACATGTGGTTTCAACAGGATGGTGTCACAAGCCACAAAGCACACGCTACAATCGATTTATAGAAGAGTAAGTATGGTGAGCGTGTTATCTCAAGACATGGGCCAGTCGATTGGCCGCCTCGTTCGTGCGATTTAACGCCTCTTGACTATTTTCATTATTTTATGCCAACACGCCGACGACGTTGGAAGAGCTCAGAGTCAACATTGAAAGCGAAATAGCGGCCGTTTCGGCCGAAATGTGTGGCCAAGTCGTTGAAAATTGGGTCCAACGAATCGACCGCTGCAAACGTGCCCGCGGTGGCCATATGAACGCAGTTGAATTCCATTCATAAATGTTTTGATTGTACTTCAAGCCAATAATAATGTTTTTGAAATATCTCAAATGGTTTGCCTTTTATTTAAAAAAAAAAGTTGTCAAGTCGTTATTAGAAAACCCTATACATCTAGTCAATCCTTTCTTCAGCCTACTTCATTGAGGATGACAGTCTACGACGGTGTTACGTTCACCTGACATATCCTTGTGTTATTATTTTTATTTCTTTCGAGTGTTTATTGCTCTGGTTTCTAACGTTCGGCTTCTGTTTTAAAAAGTAACTCTTGACCCTTTGTTGACTGATGGTCAGCGCATGAAACGCCCTAAGCAAACACCTTTCATTAATGTTCCAGCGGCTTAAATTAAAACCAACTCACCACATGTTAATGTATCAATTGACGGATAATATTACTCGTGCCTTTGGTATTCTGATGGATATTTCGTCGGTTTCAAGGATTAATGGTGACAATATTGACGAGAAAGAGGATCAAGATGAGGAAGTTTTGCTACAATATGAAATTGACTCGCAGCAGATCTGTCCCTCTCTACGCAATATGATTCGGAACGTAAGAATTTGAACAGACGATTCTATGAAAACGACTAGTCCCAACATACCTATTGATTTAGCGACACTATTTAAATTTTTTTGCCAATATTTCCACAAGAACTCATAGAGTTTTTGCTTTTTAAACTATATCCATTATCCGACCAATATCAAAGAGATCGCATCGCTTTTGGCAATAATGTGAAAGATAGGTATCTGTCGTCTTGTGAGTCATCATGTAATAGTTGCCGGTCAATGGATCCTATAAAATGTGGAATACTGGCCGAATCTCTGATCCCGTAGAACTGAATTTAGGAGATCGAACTGCCAAAGACTTTATCCGAAACTCAGCAAAGAAAGGACATCATGTGTATGGATAACAATCATCCATTAGCAAGAAGATTTGAAAAAAAAAGCATTAGACTTAACACAAAAAAACATTACTGTTGAAAGAGTGTTAGAGTGATCTTTGGCGCTTTCAATTGCCGAATGTGACACTTCAATTCATGAACTTTCTGTGAATAGTTCAATTTTGTAGTTAATGATAAACTGCCTACCAATATCAGTAGTGCTATACGCCTGCCTTGCTGGAATATTTCAAGAATTTTATCAGTTTTTTGGCTATTTTAGTGATCGTTACATGATGTTGACATATTTTTACAAATATGTCAATTGAAGAAATGGTTCCCGCTACTATTGTGTACTATTGTTTATGCCAGAGATAAAAATGGTATACATTTTTTATTTTTCTTTTATTTTAATTTTTATTTATTTACATTTCAAATTTACATCAATTTACATCAGTTTACTCGCAAAGCAAAGTGCTTATCTGCAGGTTGTTGTTAGCATTGGCATCATTAGTTGGCTTTAAGGTGATTTAAAATAATATCTCAGTTTCATTATATAAAAGAATAGCATTATAATTTTATGTAAATATACAATTAACTAAATTCATTATTGGTGACTATTCTACTTTACAAAGTACATCGAAATAAATAATTGTTTTAATTCTTTTTTTCCTTTTTATAAGGTTAGGAATATTTCAAAGATTGAAGAAGTTTGTTCATAAGTATTGGAATAGCATAGCGTAGTTCTCGTTTTCCATAGATGTTGAATGTTTCTGGTATTTCTAGCATTCCTTGGGCTCGTCTTCTGGTATTTTGCGTATGACGTATAGCTTGCAGAAATCTCTGATCATCCATATAGTGTATAAGTGTTCTCATCTGAAATATTGCGTTGACATCTAAGACTTTTAAAGATATGTAAGCAGGTCTAAATATATATTGAATATTGAATATTCAATATCTTATCAATATATGTTTTCGCCGCGTTTCCCCAAGCCAGAATCCCATATCTGATTCTTGATTCTGCTAGCGAGTAGTACATTTGTTTCTCCACTTCAAAATAGGAATATCTTTTAAAGTATACCATCGCAAAGAGCGCGCTCTTAAGCTGAAGACGTGGGGCCTATATATGCTCTCGCCATAATAGGTGTTCATCTATAATTATCCCGAGGTATTTCATGCATTTAATTACTTCAATTTCTTTATTGTTGGCTGACAATGGGCAGTGTTTTTTTCGGTGATATATTTGATATATTTGATAATATTTAAACATTTGTTTTTTACCACAATTGCTATGTCATCAGCGTAGGCATAGGCAGTACTTTTTTTGAATAAGCGCAAGAGTTCGTTTGTATAGAGGATAAATAACAACAGGCCCAGTTTCGTGCCTTGTGGTACACCGTATTCACTTGGCTTTTCCTCGCTCATTTTGTCTGAGACCTTAACTTTTATGGTTCTGTCTTTCAAATAGCTCTTAAGCCAGTTTGCCATTTATTATTCCTCTCAAACCTATTTTAATGAGGCTTTCGATTAGCTTTTCATGCATTAGTGTATCGAACGCTTTACTGAAATCGATAAATAGCACGAGAACATGGTGATTTCTGTTCAGGCCGGCATTAACAGTATTTGTAAACTCGTCTAGTAACATTCCAGTACTTTTATTTTTCTGAAAACCGTATTGGTTTGGATGTAGTATTTGGTGCTTGGTTATAAAACTGTTAAGTCGATTAACAACTACCTCCTCCATACACTTTTCAACAACTGACAAAATTGCGATTGGCTTATAGTTTTCAGTATTATTTTTGGTTGCTCCCTTGTATATTGGTCGAATAATCGATGTTTTCATCAGCCTTGGAACAATGCATTGATTTATACTTTGGTTAACGATTGTCTTTAAAACAGGAGCTAGATACACTGCATTTATTTTTAAATCAATTGGTGTAATGCTCCAGGACATTTATTGCAGTTCAATTGATACATCATTTTATAAATTTCCGCTACGGTTGCTTCTTTTACGTAAATACTTTGGTGTAGTTCCCAGTTTTCATGGTTTGGTGTTCTTACATTACACACCTGCATACTCTTTATAGCCTGGTTTGAGAATTGCTCCGCAAATTTCTTGGCCATATCATTCAAATCTTCGTCCTTACCCGCGAAATTTTTTGTAATAGTATCATCTATAGAACATTTTTTCCTTCCTAAAATTTCATTTACGATATTCCACGTTTTTCTTGGGTCATTTTTAACGTTTACAAATTGTTGCTTATAAAAAGTACCTTTTATATTTTGTATGTCTTTATTAACAATATTTCGGAAGTTCTTGTACTGGATTTCATAGCATTGACTTTTTGGGCTGTTTTTTCATCTTCTATAGTGTTCATCTCTCTTTTTGCACATTGAAATTATTTCTTTCGTAATCCATGGTTTTTGCTCTCATACTTGTATGCGGCAATAATAGCGATGAAAAGATGGTAACTATCGAATTGAAGTTCTTTCGTTTGTTTTATGTTCAAGATCTATCGCAAGGAATATGTTATTTCTAAGTCTTTAATATATCAACTGCTGAGGATATACCTATAAAAGGGATTTTGCACGCATTTAGGTGATTAATAAGCTTGTTTCTGGCACTTTCATAGGGACTTCGTCTTAAGAATTGGGCAAAGGGTGTGAAGTTTTTATTTTATACGTCCATAGTATCCGAAAAGTCAAGAGCTCGTCAGTTCGAGTTGATTATTTTTCCTTAATTTGGATGTCGACTTTCATATTTTCATCTTCTGGGTTACATGGATGGAGTGGCTGGCCGTCGTCAACTGATTCGTTTAAATAAGTTGCTGAAGTAACCCTTTCAGGTTATCAGGACTGAGTGTAACTCCATTATCACGTTTCCTTCCTTATCTCTGTATTATTTTTCAATTGTACCTAATTAAATATCTTCGTTATTATTTTTTATTTTTATTTATTTGCTTAAAAGAAATTGACAACAAATACAATATGGCTTTCTTTACTTTGATTGATTGATTTTATTTGTGTCCCTTTTGTGTCCTTTTTATTTTCTGGCAAATATTCCGAACATCGACTATGTTGTTGTATATCTTAATGGACTTGATCGAGTGCTTTTCCAGCTCCTGGACCTATTTCCAGAAAAGGTAATATCTTCGTCGTACAATTCTTTAATACAAAGTCGTTTGCCTCTTTTTTTGCTGAAAAAGCTTATCAGTACTTTTATAAAACCAAGGGCTCTTCTTTTGGCCTACGCACATTCTCGCCGTTGGCTTTCTTGAGAGGTTTTGGTATTCCTGCTCAGAAAATCCTCCATCAACCCCTAAAATCGTAGACGTCATCATATTTTTTCAACGTGTTAAAAATATTGAATTTTGTACCAGAAAATGATGATTTGCGGAAAGCATTAATTTTTTGTTTTCATTTGAAGAAAAGTGCTGCAGAGTCGGATAGAATGCTTGTGGAGGCATATGGTGATCATGCTCTATCAGAAGCAACATGCAAAAGATGGCTTCAATGGTTCAGAGATAACGATTTTGATGTGAGAAATGAAGAACGTGGAAGACCACCAAAAAAGTTTGAAGACGCCGAATTGCAAATAATAGTGAATGAAGATGACACTTTGAGTCAGAAACAAATGGCAGAAATGTTAGATGTTGTACAACAACAATTTTTGACCGTAAAAAGCTATGGGAACGATCCAAAAGTCTGGAAAATGGGTGCCACATCAACCAGTTTTGCATCGAATCGTTACTGGCGATGAAAAATGGACTTATTTTCAGAATCTCAAACGGAAAAAATTATGGGTTAATCCGGGACAACCATCAACTTCGACTGCAAAACCAAATCGATTCGGCAAGAAGACAATGCTGTGTGTCTGGTGGGACCAGAAAGATGTGGTGTACCACGAGCTCTTAAAACCTGGTGAAACCGTTAATATAGATCGCTACCAACAACAAATGATCAATTTGAACCATGCATTGATCTGAAAACGATCAGAATGGGCCAGAAGACACGGCCCATTTGCTCCAGGACAATTCACCTGCACACAAAGCATAACTGGTTCAGGATACAACCAAAGCACTTGGCTGGGAGCTGCGACCTCACCCGCCGTGCTCACCAGACTTGGCTCATTCTGACTATCATTTGTTTTCATCGATGGGACACGCATTAGCTGAGCATCACTTCGAATCGAAAATTGTCGAAAATTGTGTGAAAGATGGGAAAAATGTGTAGCTAGCATTGGCCATTACTTTAAATAAAATATTTTTTACTTTCCCATTAAAAATTAGTGTTTTATTTTCACTTCATACCGGTACACCTGGTAATGATCAAAAAGCTGCTTCGAACACAATAAGATCAATCTGGTTGGATTTTTTTTTTATTTTTTACTTTTTTTGCCTGTTCCACTTTGTGAACGTTGAGGTTCACATGCAGCCTTCTGCTGCATATCTGGCTCATGATGGCTTATCGAGGCTTAATGCAGTTCGTGGTCAAATATTGTGTCACCTACCTGAATCTCAAAACTGTTTGTCAAAGCCACAAAATTTGAGCATTTAGTTATAGACTTCAAGTACAGTAGAAGCCAAATTTTCTCATCCACCAATCGTATCCATCTTTTAGCGGTTAGAACTTCCAATGCCAAACAATGAGTTTCCACGTGCATAGTCGAAGACCGTAAGTTTAACTCTTCATAACGTAAGATATTTTCAAAATAGTCTGGAGCTGCTGTTAATTAACTGTTAACTGAGAACTTTATAGTCACTACCTCCTCCGTTCAGATGCCCAAGTATTCTATTCAAATGACCTGAACTTTACTGTTTGCAGATCCAACTGTCAATGAACATTGGAAAAAACTATATTAAATGCGAACAATTCCAATTCATTCAGAGTGTCTGGAAGCAGAACCGTATTGTTGGTAAAGCGTTTTAACACTTTTAAATTAAAAAGTTATTTGCAATTGAGTTTTTCTTTTTTTCCTTCGCATGGATGAAAAGCTTCATCTTAATTAGAAATCCGGGCCGTGCAAGTTACCATGAGCTTGAGCTAAAAAAAATTCTTTTGAGTTAATAACGTTCACTTTCTTTAAGAAGTTTTCACTTTTCTTTGTATGGCGTTAATTTTACGGAAGCGGTACATCTGTAAGTATGGGTTATTTGCAATATAACGCACCATAGAGGGGACACAAAAACAACAATTCATATCCTGATTTCCGTTCTGTCTACAATATCCTTCTAACTTTCAACATTAATGAAAATTGCTGCTCATTATTGTCTTCACAAAAGGATGACAACTTCCTATCAGCGACAGGCATTGTGTAGCAAAATGCATCTCGCATTTGCACTATATAATTAGAAGAAAGTAACTAGTCGAGTCGGCTCTTGTTGTAGAAAGTAATTTATAGAAGTACTTCTCCATTTCTAGGTTTGTCGTAGACCGCCACCTCCAGACGACACATTTGACTAATGTTTTTGAGTGTTAGTTTTGCTGACCTGGGTGATAAATCTGAACACTGGATGCTGAATGATGAACGTTAAATGCTGAACAATGAACACTAAACACCTTAATTACATTTAACATTGCTCTCTGAGTGACTTTTAATTTCACAGAACACAAGAAGAGCAGATGAAGAAAAGTGCAAAAAAGAAAAAGAAAAAAACACCAAAATACATTCTCATTTTGTCTTCTCCGAGCTTCGCACTTTCTTTTCTGCATGCCCTCATTAGGTTGCTCAACTATTTGCTATTTGCCTAACATTATCATAGAGTACCATCGCTACCACCAATCCTACCAAAACTACCACTACCTATACAACAGCAGTTATCGAGCAGAACCGGCAGCTATACGTACTACCATTACCACTCTGGCTCGACAACTACCCACATAGAGCGAGCTCATTATTGAGGCATGGCACAACCTACATCAATTTATCTATTTCGTATTACGTACATACATACATATGTATGTTACACACACCGATAGTCATTATATGGGATTTCCTTTCTGTTCCACTTCCAGTTCCACTTGCAGTTCCACCAATTGTTTACCGTTGCTGCCTGTACTAACGCGACTGCTGGTGTGCTCATTTTTTTTCTGCCTCTCGTTGTCGGTGCTGCCTTTTCTAATAGCATTGATTTAATGGATCCTAATTGGAATTCATTGGCGCTTGATTCCATGAGGCTCAATGATAAAAATAAATGTCCGTCACACAGTCATTAACGGTGGCAATGGGGCTTCCGTTTCACTTGTATCCTACTTGCCGTCATCGTCGTCGCTGTCGTTGTCTTCGCCGCTTGGCAATCTCTATTGTACATGGAGGATAGATGAAACAATTTCCTGTTAATTGTAAATGTATACGTAGCAGTTTTCTGATTTTTCTGTTTGCTGTATATATTTGTTGTTGTTGTTTTTTTCGTTCTATAGACCATTTTCACTATCATTCACTCTTTTAGGCAGCCTAGCGAAGCGACGAAACTTTTGCCTGACAGTTTTAATTGCTTTTTAAGGGTATTGTCTTCGCATTTTCTTAGATCAAAGGACCAAACACCAGGCACAAATCACCAAGCGTCAAGCATGAAGCACCCAGCACCCAGCATACAGCAATAAGCATTAAACACTAAGTACTAGGCACCAATGACGTCCAACTCGGGACTTGGTTATGGCTGTTTGCTTCAGCAATCCACAATTGATACGGGCAATTTCACTTAAATTTTCACTTTATCCACATCTCCCAGTTATGCCATGCCTATTTGATGTTTTATGCAAATAACACTACGAGAGTACGAGTATAAGGAAGCGGGACCACACAAAACAATGACAACGTACACAAACATTCTGGGTATCCAGTTCGCTTATCGAGGAGGAACGGTATGGTTCATATCTAACTTTGCTCCTTCATTGGCTTTTATTTCATTAATTAGAAACGATTCGAATCGATATTAAAACAAGGTCGCACCTAATCCCTGCCAACAGCCCAATTTCCCTTTCAAAATTTGACATACATACGAAACGAAACTACAGACACAAGTGCTACTACGTACGAACACAAGTGTAGTTGTGAAAAAGAATGCAAAAGTATCTTTTCTAAATAAAGAGCGAAGGCCGACTGCCAAATAATGGTGAAATCGAAGAGTCGAAACGGGAAAGAGTTAGATAAACAATCAAATATGGTAAAACCGTCCTCGATAAAACCGCAGCTAAATGAAGTGATGTTGAATTCATTTGCTCCCCGACAACGATGAGGGTTTCTTTATTTAATCAATTGATGTTCATTTGCATGATTTATATCTTTTAAAGCAATGTGACTAATACTTACCAATCTACATAAAAATATACATATATTTTTCAATGTAAAACCTACTGAAAGCCAAAGATACAAAAAGGAAACGTCAAACTGTCAGTAAACTTATCTCAAATAAAATTTTTGAAGTGCGTGAGCAAGGCACGTTGGATATGAAATGGAGAAAGGAATAATTTTCGTACAAGTAACACGGCAGTCGACGTACTTAGACAAGGGCACCAGCAAAACTAAAGAGTAAGAATTAAGTGTGTTGTTACGTGACGTTTTCTTCAGAAATGCAACCTCATAAGCAAATACTCGTATAAGCCTTATAAATGCCCACAGGAGAAGGATGACCTTACAGAAGACTGCTTCTACGGGCTCCTCTACGAAAGTCCAGACAAAGGCTTATAGATTCACATAGTTTTTACACCTTTATATCCATCCAGCCGGGTCTGACGTCTGATCAACAAACTGTGGTTGACAGTTGCATGCGACGCAAGGCACTCCTCCAGCGTTTTTGATGTACGAACGTTCCGAGCAGTTAAAAAATTTTAATATTCGTAAAAGCCCAAAACGAACAAACCATTGGGAGGAGGTCCAACATCGAACAGTTACTATCGCAAGAGACCGCCAGGGCTTTCCCATTCGAGTATTCCTTAGTTTCTTAAGGAGTCTATAGCATCACTGACTGAACATAAAGTCATACACACAAAAACCTATAAGACTGTCCTCGTATCTCTGTATTTGGAATATGATTTGGCTGCAGCTGCTTGTTGATACTCTTCATTTAACTAATGTGGAATGAGTCATCTCTGAAAATATGGTGACAATGTCCCCAGTTGGGACTTATTCCAAAAACTTCTAAAAGTCCCTTGTGACTGCAGTCGATTAAAAGCACACTTCTACACGTTTGGACATTCAAAACACTAAATCTTTTTGGATAACGAGGAATGGTAAACCTACATTAGCTATGATCAAATTTTATTCCTTCACAAAGTCGAATAGACTGAGTCCGTTGTCGAAGGAGATGCCGCTCAAGATGTCGTTTTTATCTCACCGTGCGTTTAAATCACTAAGGATGTGAATGAAACTTGTGAACGCAATATTTGCCAAATTCATCCTTCGATTCTTTGGGACATAAATGCCCATCAGACTCTATTAAAGACCTCTCTGATGACAGCCTGCATTCAAATGGGCTCTGTTCTATGTTCTCTGGTAGACGTCAGCTTTTAAAGTTCTATTGTCCTCCGCTTTCACCTTAGAACCCCCATTTTTTGTTGTTAAAAGATTAATATCCGTATTTGAGGATATTTGTCGCTTTGCAACGTTTTGCGCTTTCTCTTAATCGGACAGATAATCAAGCAACACAACCTAAAGTCCTGAAAACTCTTCCGTCAATGTATGTAGTTCGACATTCAAGATAGCTTCCGAAGTATTCCTATTTGTGAGGTTATTGCAAGTTAAGTCTTACAGTATGTCCGGTGTTTGAACAATCCGCGGATTTAACACATACGGTGGTGTTAATACATGATACACATCCTCCCAATGCATCTTAACAAATTGCTACTCAAGATGATCAATTGAAATATTGTCTTATTCGCATGATACCGATGTCAACATTTTCAAATCAGTCAAAGTTCAAAATTGACTTATTCTGCAGTCAGGGAAACTTCGATTGAAAGCACCACAAACCCCCATATAAACTTGTCTGCGATGTAATAACACTTGGAAATTTTTTTTCAGGATAAAATGAAACTTGCATTACACCGCACCTTACTCAGAGATGATTTTGCCTCCTTAATATATTTATTAAATACTCGCATACTCGTATAGGTTGGAGCAGCATTCACCTCGAGTAAGTTTCGCGGTTACACTTTGCTCGTACGTAACCTCAAACGAAGTTCAAGTTTTCGTCAAATGAGTGATTAACGAGTGTGCAGACAATACACGTACAGTGTCTCTGATGTCTCTATAGGTATGAATGTATTGGTGTGGTAATGTGATTGCACTAAAAGGGGTTCCCAGTCATGCATGAACTTTTTGGGTTAGCATTGTTGTTTGAAGAGTTGCTCTGAAATCCTACCCATTAAGTGAAAAATCTTAAACTTGAGCATATGAGTATCAAGGACCCGATAAATAGGCAGTACAACACAATGTTGACTTACTTAGTAGTAGCAAATACAACTTGAGAGCCAATTATCTCCTGGATTTCATACTATCGTCTGACCTGGTTGTCAACAGTGTTGGTTCCCAGCCAATATTTGTTGCGGATATAAAGCAGCTTGTAATCGACTTAAGGCTGTATAACAGGAACGCTAAGGAGACTACTGGCTAGAAAGTACTATCGAAGAACAGACCATAAATACATCTCATTCAGAATCGATTGCAAGGTCTCGTATTATTGATGTATTCGCGAGAAACCACCTGGACACGATTTGAAGAGGAGCTTGGCAACTCCAACAGTACGAGTATTGAACAAAATGTAAAGTAAACTTGTGATTAGCCATTTTTTTCATGCTACTGAATATTGAAGTTCCAATTCATAGCTCTATTTAAAAGTCTCTGGAAACGATAGGCAGATAAATTCGGTTTAACTTGAAACGGCAACCAAGTCACATTTATAGTCTACCTGGAGAGTCTCAGAATATCTACATATATGTATCTTTGCTACCACCATCAATGTGGTATTCTTAAAAAATATTTAAATTTTTTCTTGACCACTAAGTTCCATCCATATAACCATCGACTGATGTGTCTTGGAGCTGAGAAATCTACTACTTTTGTGCTTTTACCCTAAGAAGAGCCTTTACTCCCGCATAAAATGACAGGGCGACTGTTATCTCCTCTACCTTGGCATTGTCCGAAATACCTTTAATTTCAAAGAAGACTATCATAGCATATTTCTTGATACTTAAGGTTTCGTTCAATGCTAGTGAGTTTCCGCTAAATTACCGATTTTCCCTTGAAATATGCGTCGTGAGCTATGAAGGCCAATGTAGCAATTATGCTCTGGTGAATATGAGTGTCACTAGGTTTAATTATGGAAATTTCAGTAGAAAACAAATATCTATACTTTATACTTTCTACGTTATTCGTATGTCATTTCCAGAAGTTTACAAATGTCACTTAATCATTCATTTCTATTTAACCGTGTGCAAGTATAAGATCTATGATCCTTCTTCCCATCCGTACTATTTAACTGTACATTTATATATCTCTACTGAAAAAGTAGAATCAAAAAAGGTTATAAGCAGGCAATCAAAGGGATGACATTAATCTGGAAAAATGTGTTACAACAAAAAGATACTCATACCTTTCGATTGCAATTGCCCCAGGTTCGAAAGATTTTACTTTAGGAATTCTCTCTCCATCTATCATAATATTAACAGCTTAAAGTCTCTAAATCCTTTAATACGCTATCCTTTATATATTTTCAATTGTATCTTTCTCTCTCTCTGTCACTTTGCCAACAAAGTGTCAAAAAGTTATTAATCAATAAAATCCCCCCCACATTCGCTCGATGAAAAACGACGGACAGAAAGAGATTTTTTTTTGGCGTCAATTGAACAACTTTTGGGCAAAATATTTCCATTTATAACAAGAAATCAACGTAAATAACTTCCTTCCAAAATAATATGTCATTTAATCGTACATGTTTTGTTTATTATTTGTCTGCACTTCATGCACACTGCGGTAAAAAAAAAAAAAAAAAAACATTTTCTCGCTACGAATTCTAGAAGAAAATGTATGAAAATGACGGAGCAAGACTCTCATCATAGTCGTAATCATTGGATTTCTATTCGATAGTCCTTGTGTAGACCAAAAATTGACTCCAAATGCGAGATAGTTCGGTAATTGGAAAACAAAAACAGATCTACGAACGAACACCATACAAACTTTAGCATTTACAGCAGGATATCGCCGTTGATACTGCCTTGTTCATGGTGGGACATTCGACGGCCCTGGTCAGGCTTTACTCTTAAAAACTTAACGTGCTGAAATCTTGAAGAAAATACAAAAAAGGAAACTGTAACTAACTGTGAGGCAAAATATCATACATCTTGAAAGCAACAAATATTGGAAAATATAAACAACAACAACAACATGATCTCAATTCTCAAAACAGAACCAGAAAACAACATTACTCAAGCATTAGACTCAGTTGCTGGCAAATGTGTATAGAGCATCCTTTTAATTCCGATTCAATAATTCATAGCAACGATGTCGTGTGTACGAGTATATGTAAGTGTATATAGAGGAATCGTGCAAGAACGGGCTGCGAGGGGGAGCTTGAAGCAGGCGCAAAAGTAAAATCCAACATTTAAAAAGGCGTATACCGAAATATTGTACTTTCTACGAAAACTGCACACGAGTACAGGAGTCTGCCGACGACGTTACTGAATCACCACTTAAGCATCGAGATTTATTTATTCTTTTTCTTTCTCTGATTATTTTTGTTTCTTTCCCCCTTTTCCTTAGGTGTTTTCTTTTCGGGGGGGGGGTGAGGGGATAGGTTCTACAGCGCTTCTACCAAGCCCATGTGGAAGGCTATGGCATCGCTTGCCGGTTTTCCCCAATTAGTTGAATCGTATTTATTTACGATGATTGTCACGTTCTTGTGACGAACTTTTCGAAAAGATTAGTATTTAAACGTTCTCGCAAATTGTTGCAAAAGTTTAATCTTTGCCTCTTCGACTTCATCTTCGTCCCGTCCTGCTTTTAATCGTATTTGTGGAGTTTCTATGAATGATAGACACTTTGAAGGATGTTGTCTACTATCGGACACTTCAAAAATCTTAGAACAAATAACTTAATTGACATAATTGATCGCAGATGCGTTTCAGAAAAAAAAAATTAAAAAAAATTAATAAATAATTAAATTCTCTTTAAATTATTTGAAGTAGAAGACCTAATTGAAGCAGATCAACTTCTACAAGTTAATTTCCATCCACTGCTTACATCTTTAAAAGGCAAGCTTTAGTGTTCCGAGTAAGCCACTACACCTCTATATCTATTTTCACTTGACTGCACTCTTAGTGTGGTAGCACTGAAAAATGACAAGTTTGAGATGAAAAATACAAGTTTATTCATTTAAATCGATGGATTCAAGCGTGCATTGGGGCTGGTTAAATCTATAGGGTCCACCCCAACACACCACTCCATACTGCAGCTTAGACTGCACTAAGCTGTAGTGTACGAGTACAGTCTTGAGGAGTTTTCGAGAACAAAATTGTCTTAAATGATACAATGCTGGTAGCAAATATTATATGAAATTATGATCCTAGCAATTCATTTTGCAATCAATATTTAATCCCATATATTTGAAAACAGGAACGATTTCAATACCGAAATAGTTGAGTGAGCATCCTACGTCTAAGGTTTCAGCACTGACATTTATATATTTGAATGAATATCAAAAGTGGACAGTTTGAAAACATGATTTTGATTCGTCAATATAATTTCTAAATCGTGGCATATATCCGCCACTATGTCAAAGTACCAAATTAGAAGAACACGTACAAAATATCTCATCAGCAAACCCAGTTTTTTGTCCCTCTTAGATATTCACTGAAGATAGATAAATTGTTTAGATGTCACAGTCTCTAAACGATTTCACTAGCAATTTTCTTTATACATATGTCTATTTAAGTTATATTTATGTATATTTATGTATTTGAGAACAAAGCAATAAAGTGAAATGGAAAAATAACGAGAGTTAGTAAGGATAGGGAATAATATCGGACCCTACGGAACACCGATTTTAATATCAAGGAACTGACAGAAATTACCCCCTATCTTTACACTTTGCTTCCTACCTTAGGATATGATGTAAACCCACATTTTTCTAATTTCATTACAAGAAGTTGGTAATGTTAACGAAGAGCGAAGCAATCCATTTTTTTATTTAAACTTGCATAAATATTACCACAGAAAGTTAACGGTGCACTTTTAGATTGTGCTTTGTCTTCGTCTATACTTAAGTACGTCGAATCTTCAATAGGACGAATCCACTTTCGCACTCATGTAGTAGCAATATCTTAATTTACACAAATCCGCTGGTCCAGATGGTATATCTCCCCTTCTTCTGAAGAGTTGTTCTTCCACGTTGGCAAAACCTTCATCAATCATTCTCATTAGGATTATTTCCGAGCAGATGGAAAAATGCATTTGTCCAGGATGTGCCTAAAAAAGGCGAATCTTTTTTTACCACCTCTAACAGACCCATTGCACTTATGTATGTACGTACCTTCTTTCAAAGGTCATGGAAACGCTGATAAACTGCCAGCTTATAAAATATATCGAAACACAAAAACTTCTAAATGACCTGCAGTTTTCGTAGAAACAGATCCACGGGTGATTTGTGGGCATGCCTTACTAGTTTTGTAGTACGATTTCGGTTTAGCCTCAAAATAGACCTCTGTTTCAGCGATTACTTCTTAATCGGTCTTAAATCTCTTTTCGGGCAGGATTCTTTTGAGGTCTGCGAACAGGAAATAGTCGCTGGATGCCAAATCTGGCGAAAACGGTGGTTGGGGAAGCACATCGTAGCCGAATTCATTCAATTTTGCCATCGTTTTCATCGACTTGTGACACGTTTCATTGTCTTGCTGAAACAGCACTTTCTTATTCTTCAAATGCGGCCATTTTTCTGCGATTTCGTCCTTCAAATGCTCCAACAACGCAATGTAATAGTCGCTGTTGATAGTCTGCCCCTTTTGGAAATAGTCGATGAAAATTATTCCATGTGTATCCCGAAATACGGATGCCATAACCTTTCCAGCCGACTGTTCAGTTTTTGGTCGTTTTAGACGAGGTTCGTCGCCTGCTCGCCACTTAGCTGACTGCCGGACTTTTTTGATGTTTTCATCTGAAACAGCCCCTTTTGGACGTCCACTGCGTGCATCATCTTCGGTGCTTGTAAATTTTTCAATGCACTTGCGAATGGTTCGTTCGGCTGGTGCGGGGTCAGGGTAACACTTATCAAGCCATTTCTTTGCATCGGCTGCATCAAAAAGCAATGATAAATCAGCACACGATATTGCTTTGATTCCTTTTTTTTTCACAATAACAAACTTTACTTCACTCACAACGCTATATCTCGAGAACTAATCATTCGACAGCTGTCAAATTTATACATGTATCTTTTGAAGTTTGGTACTAACTGAAAATAGTATGGACTAAATTCAAGTGGTGCCTTCTCTTAGAAACGGCACTGATTTTTCAGCCCATGTATTAAATACCCAGCCATAATCCATTATCCATAGCAGTTGCATCATTGAAACCGAAAAACTATCTTTTCTCGGTATGTTTGCCAACGACAACTTACGTTGGAATGACTAAATATTCTATTTCGCCAAAAATGCTGCGAAATATCTAGGTTTCCTTAAGCGATGTGAGAAATATTTCACCTCCTCTGCCCTGGCCTCAATATATAAGGCGTTTATCCGCCCAAAATTGTAGTACAATGCCCACATCTGGTCAGGTGCCCCTAAGACTTTTTGCACTTCCTGGATAGGATCTAATATCGTGCAATAAAACTCAAAGGAGATGCCAATATTACACGGCCATTTTTCACCCTTGAACACCGCCGTAACGTCTCTTGTATCACCTTGTTGTATAGCTATTTTCACCACCGTTGCCAATAGCATTCCGCCCTACTAAACTTTTAACCGTAACACCCTTTTCGCTGTGAATGCCCATCAGTACGACTTCGGATGTACTCTGATATATCCAGATTTTTTCCTTATGAAATGCTCTGCTGAGCTCTTTATTTCCTAGTCAGTATAACTTGCAAACATTTAAAACCAACGCACATCGGTATCCTTTTCTTTTGACTACTTTTTCAAAAATATATATATTAAGTGATTTTATTTAAAAAAAAAAATTTAAAAAACCAATAACTGCAGCCGAATTTGACATTTTTCATTTAATATTGATTTTATAGAGTTCAAATGAGAACCCAGATAAAGTATTTGTAAAATAAAAAAATAATAAAGGTAAAAAATTCATTAAAGGCTTTCGCAATTTTAGCAACTGATTGAAAAAGTCTATTATAAATGCTGTTATATACCTTAATACCGAAATTGCCTTCTATTAGCGCAAATTAGAAGTATAAATGTCATTCTTCAGCTTTGTTCATTTTTATAGTGATAATCAAAAGCAGTTCAAAAATTCCGAAAATGTTCTTCTTTCTTACAATTGTGTACTTATCAGTTCAGTTGAAATGTCTATGAACTCTATAACATGGACATGAATTCAGTTAATTTGTCCCGCAAAAAGTAAGACACTTTGTCATTGTATTGTGCTTCACTGTCTAACATAGTTTTATTAAATTTTTATTGCAGGGGCAGAATCCAATTATAAAAAACAAAAATCCCATGTCATATGGTTTTAACATCAATTCTTTTCCAATGCAAAAACTTCAATTTTTTTGCTGCTGGTGAAAGAATATCCAATTTTGTGGAAATCAAATCTATTTTTCAAACATTATTTCATATTGAATACTTTCAGAATCGGCAACGGTACGAAATACTCACTCTTTGAACTTTATACCCGGTCTCACTACTTTGCTTTCAAAAACGTTTGTATATACAACAAGGAATTTGAAAGCCTCCATTACCTATGAGGCAACACAAAAGCCATCTTTAAATTGCTTCTGCTTCAATGACATATATCATGTGTATGTGGGGCACATACTCGTATTTCGTTGTCCTTATGTTTGTAAGCGACAAAGTTTAGCCGTAACTGAGGCTATCAAATTACGCTTGTTCCCGCAAATTTCACATAGAAATCAAAAACAACGTAATCGCCCGTTGATCGATTCAAAAATGGATTTTGTATTGTAGATAATTTAAAGATTTCGGTTTTATTCAGCCAAGATAAAAAAAAGGAAACAAAACCCGCGAAATTTTTTATTCAGATCGTGCAGCAAAGAGAAGTTTGCTTGATTTTATGTGTGAATTCTACTTGAGGTATATATTTTTAAAGCTGTCAACATCAGAAGCCAGGTGTGCTCATATGGAAAATTTTATTTTCTTCAGTAAACTCATACTTCACTAAGGATACAATGTTTATTGTTTCTGGAAAACATGGTGGGAAAAAATATGAGATAGATGCGACAACCTATCATAAAAGAACCATAAACGCACTAGGATTGGTTTTGATAGAATTAAAATTACTTTAGGTTTCGCTGCGGCATTTGTTTCATCAACTTTTCATCCAATCTCGTGGTGCATTTATTTATTTTTATTAATTTACGTTCATACAATCTCGGAGTTAAATTGTTAACAACCTCAACATCAATTTAATATGACGAAAAAGTGACATGCAATTTCAAAGCTCATTATTATTTTAAATATTTACCCCCTCCCCCCCGGCAATAAACTGTTAAAACTATTTTGATGAAATGGTTGACAAGGGTTGGCCAATGCTATGTGGACTTGGGACTCAAAAAATAAACCTCTCCACCTGGTGCGGTCCTTAGGCAATTACTTTAGTTGTGCACTCTAATAAGTGTGATATTTTCTTCTATAATATAGGGTGACTCATCGTGAGGTTTGATTTATAATGTAAAATAAACCACATAAATTTGAAAGTGGACTTAAAATTCTTATTATCTGTTAAAAGAACAATTCATGGCATTTACTCTTTGAAAATGATATCATGTAAATGTTTGCCACAACTACGTCTGAGGTGGGCTATTCAGAAGATCTAATTTTGGGCGACTCATTGGAGCATCTCGACTGGTATCTCGCGGATAACACGTGTAATGTTGGCTTTCAAAGCGTCAATCTTACCTGGCTTATTCCTGAAGACCTGAGACTTTACAATTTACTGTAGCAAAACGTGAAATTAAGTGCTCACCATAATGATTTCTCAACAAGTCTATTGTTTCACGCGCTGTATGGCTTGTAGCGCCGTCTTGTTGAAACCAGAGCTCACCGAGACCATGTGCTTGAATTTCAGGAAGCACATAGTCTGTTAACATGGCGTGATAACCGTAACCATTGACGGTTGCATTCTGATTTGCCTTATTCTTGAAGAAATATGGACCAATGATTTCACCAGCCCATAAACCAACCATACCGTTGTTTTTAATGGATGTACTGGTAGCTCTTGGTACTCTTCGGGTTACTCATGAGCCCAAATACGCCAATTTTGTTTATTAACGTATCCATTGAGTCAGAAATGGGCTTCATCACTGAACAAAATTTCAGGATAAAACACTGGATTTTCATTTTTCCAGGCACATTCACTAAAAATATAACGCAAATTCAAGTCGCCTGGCTTCAATTCTTTCACAAGTTGAATTTTGTACGCTTTTAGGCCGAGATCCTCACGTAAAATATGCCAAGTTGTCGAATGCGCCAAGCCAAGCTGCTAAGAACGACGACGAAATGGTTCGTCATGGTCTTCGCGTACACTCTCAGCTACAGCTGCTATAGTCTCTTCACTACGTGCTGGATGTGGTCTAACCGGTCGAATATCATCCACTCATGTAAACTGGGACTCAAATTTGCGAATGATATTGGCAATAGTGGTTTCAGTAGGTCGATTATGCGCACCGTAAGTTCCTCAATTCGCACGAAAAACATTTTTCACAGAACGCTGATTTTCGTAATACAGCTGAACAATTTGGAGACGCTGTTGTAGTGTGAGTCTTTCCATGACAACTTGCCAAACGATACTGAACAAAACTGACAAAGCAGTTTGATAAGAGTCACGCGTGATCTGTTAAAAAAAGTCTATTGAAGATCAAACCTCACGATGAATAATCCTATATATTACCTATGCGCAATATCTAATGCGAGGGCTTCCTCCTGGGTATGGTGGGCTCTTCGGGGTGAAATGTTCGTATTCATTCGCCTTACATGTCTTAGGCATCTCAGGTGACCTGATGCTGCATAGCTCATAGAACTCGCTGTTATTGCTACTCTTCCAAAAAATCTTGCATTCGAAGCAGCCAAAATCTCTATTACAGAGGAGAACTGGGATGATGAGGGTCTTACATAGAATCTTACAAGTGTTTCCTACCAGAGCTAAAAGTAGAATTGAAATAGACCTTTTCGACAACGTTAGGTTAGGTAAGGTTAGTTAAGAGTGCCTCTGAGAAAGACCAACCCAATTAGGTGAATCTGTAATCCTCTCCTAACCTTGGAACCTTATGATGAAGCGTAGATGTCTATATTCTCTAGTTTGCTGAAGTCTTTGTAGAAGAGAGCTCCTAAGTGGAGTTTTCTTCTTTGCAAGACAGCTGGGTGGAGGACTGTCCCTTCCTCCTCTTTGTCCATTCAGCTTCTACAGAAATCTTTTGCTAAGCCTTCTTGCATGCTTACTACTATTAAAATGCCAGAGCACATGTTAGGTTTTTCGGAAAATTGGATAGACAGAGAGAGAGATAGAGGTTTGGGCTCAGTGATTATTTCACTCCACGGATGGCGTTCAAATTTAATGGGGAGACTTAATTATTAGTGTAAATTGGCTTATTCTTGTATTTTGGGCAACCAATTATCTCATGAGGTTTGTATTGCCTTTCAGGCACCGTTGGTATAAAACCCCAAACCGTTCGATTGAGAAGCCAATACACTGCCTATAAAGTGTATCAGTAAGTGTTCAGGGATGACACTTATAATGGCGCTAGATCGATTCAGATCTAGCTTTGGCCAAACCTGTTTAGTCTCCAGTCCACCCAAGGTTTGTTCTTTTGTTAGAATCCAACGTTAATATTAATTTGAACGTAGCCATTGGTATACCCTTTTCAAGTAGAATAGGTAGAGTGGTTTTAATTTTGGCGAGTTCGTCGGCGCTACAATTCCTTGTTATGTCTCTGTGGCCTGGCACCAAGCAAAGGTGGAGGTTAAACTGTTCTGCCATCTCCCTAATAGATCACCAGCAGTCAAGAGCGGTTCTATCATAGAATTTAGTCAGACTGAATCCAGTGACTTGATAGCGACTTGACTATTTGAAAAGATGCGGATATCCTTTGCAAATATCTTTTTTTTTTCAGCCAGAATAGAGCTCCTTTAAATGCACTTATATCGGCCCGGAAAACGCTACAGTGATTTGGAAAACGGAAGGAGAGGCTTAGATTAAACTTTTCTGTGAAAACATCGCCCCAACTCCGCTATAAATCTCAGATCCATTTGTATAGAAAAAGGTTGACATGTCATCCATGAAAGAATCTTCCTCCATAGAGGGGAAGCTTACATGAAAGCCTTTGTCAAACTAATGTTCGAGTGTAGTGTAATCGATGTTCTCTGGAGGATTTCTAGGATATGAAGAATATTGGCGTGGCTAAATAACTTATTTGTCTACTGTTTAATTGCTTTAATGCAGCTTGCCTTCTAAAGGTATCAAGTGAAATAGAATATCGATGACCGCGGAGAGAGTAGAACGTATGGCTCCGCTTGTGCATAGGCATGTTTTTTTCTGGACTCATCTTATTTTGCTGCGGTTGACTGCATTGTCTTAGGCCGTCAATGAGCGGCCACAGATGGGCCATTTGTTCCCAATGACTTTTTGCAAGAGAATAAAGCTACTGTAGCTTTCTTGAATCTTTCTTGAATGTAAGGCTTTCCATTTTAATTTCCTGTCAAAAATGAGACCCAGATATTTTGCTGTGTCGGAAAAGACTAAAATAGGGTAAGATAGGTTTAAAGGGGGCTTACACACAATCCACAACGATTTGCTTACTGGATTAACTTGTTAAGATTTAGCTGTAGGAGTTCTTTAATAGATTATTAAGATGCTTATTTGAGACGCCTATGGCAACGTCACGTGTAAAGGCAATCACCCTGCTACCACCTGCTTCCAGGTATATCAGCAGTTCATTAACCACAAGTTCTTAAAAAGGGGAGATATGACAACGACATGCGGCGTACTCCTGCTGACACATCCTTAACAGAAGCCCTACCCTGTTTGGAATTGATTATCCTGCTATTTACTGATCAACTCCCCAAGTGATTCGCCTACCTGCAGAGTTGATAGCGCAGTCGTGATTGCGGATGTGTTGACGTTGTTAAAGGCACCCTCCGTGTACAGCAAAGCGACCATTGTGTACTGTCTATATTATATGGATCGTCCAATGTGGCTGGGCATTGAATGCAGAGTCATTTCTACCGACTTTCCTTAACAGTAGGTATGTTAAGCCGTTGACTGGATCAATTTTAGACCGTATATGGATATGCATCAGTCTTTCTAGGGATTTCTGAAGGAAAGATGATAGACTTATAGGTCTGAGGTCCTTTGGGACAACATGAGAACATTTTCCGGCTTTGGGAATAAAAACTACATTGACTTTTATCCATGACAGTGGAATGAGGATCAATTCTACAAAGCTCCTCATGATATTCTCTAGTATCTGAGGCAGGATTTATACCGTATAGACCAGAAGACTTTTATGGTTTAAAGCTATGCAGCGAGTGACGGAGATTAATCTGATGAAGGCGAATTATTGCTACAATTAACTTGAAACCTTCCAAGACAACTTGAATTGAACGGTCTGAAAGGTAATTTCTAACCTATTGCAGAAGAGAGTCCTCGATTCCAAAAGCACGCATATTCGACATAAGAGACTGATGCCAAACTCTGTTAAATGCCATAGAAATATCAAGTGCAACTATCTCGCTATCGGTGAGTATCTCGCTTTTGGTTTCATTTTTCGATGAGGCATGTCACTATATCACATGTGGACCTGTTGCTACGAAAACCGCACTGTGGGTCATTTAGAAGTTTTCGTGTTTCGAGATATTTCATGAGCTGACGGTTAATCAGCTTTTCCATGACCTTGGAAAGAAGGTAAGAAAGTAAGTGCAATGGATCTGTAGAAGAAGAGAGAAGAAGAGTCGCCTTTTTTAGGAACGGGCTGGACAAATGCTGTTTTCCATCTGCTCGGAAAGAGTCCTAAAGAGTAGGATTGATAAAAAAGCTTGCACAGTGGTTTTGCTAGTGAGGAAGAACACTTCTTCAGAAGAAGGGGAGCTATACTTTCTGAACCAGCGTATTGGTGTATATTAAGATTTTTAAGTACTCTTGCTACGACGCGAGTTCAAAAGTGAATTCGTCCTATTAAGGATTCAACCCATTCAAGTATAGGCGGGGAAAAAGCAAAATCTGGAAGTAGATTTAAACCAACAATATTTAATACCTTTTGGACATTGTAGTGTTTTTTGTCTCAGTTTTTAGTCGTATTGGAATTGCACACTTAAAAAAGGCGCTGCAATTATTCCTGGCTCGTATGAAATTTTTTTCGGTTTTTCTCTGTCAGGTTGTCTTGCAAGACCGAAAAAACATTTCTCTAACCCTGACAGTCTCTTTACTGTTCGAGTAGTATCACGCTTTTTCTTTTGGTTTGATACTATTCATCAGATGAGGGGTGAAGCATCTCATTCTAAAGAGAATTCTGTCTGTTATCATATCAGAAGCGGTATCCACGTCGTTATCGAGGAAACATAACGACCAGTTACAGTTCGTAAAGAATATGTTAAGCACGCTCCTATTAGCTTTCTCGTATTGCCGTACGCTTCTCTTAAGAATCTTTTCTCTAACTGCTTGGTGGGTGTACAAGAAATTAGCTGATATAACACGGCGGTCCAACGCGCCTAGAGGGGAGATTACATCAACTGTGTATTTATCAGTGTCAGAGGTTAGAAACAAGTGCAGGGTGTTGGCGGTATTACTGTCAACGTCTGGTATTCGCGTGGGCTCATTTTCAAGCTACGTCAAGTTGTTTTCCGCAGCGAAGATCTCAACACACCGTCTTTCGGGTGTTGTCTGTTCAGAATGTCGAAGCCACCCAGAATTGTTATATTGAAAGATATACTGTATATATAATTCTATATATATATAATATATATATATATATATATATATATATATATATATATATATATATATATATATATAAATATATATATATATATATAATATATATAAATATATATATATATATATATATATATATATATAAATATATATATATATATATAATTCTGTGAATGTGCGGACAGCGCATAAAAGTTCTTAAAGGTGGAATTGCTGTCAAGTTTGGGGCTTGTGTAAATAATGCAATAATGGCTAACTTACTTACGGAGATGGAATTTTAGCCACATGAAATTGAATTCCGGATTGGAACAGGGACTTTATTGTGGTCGAGATTGGTAAGCTACATCACTATGCACGTAAATGGCGAGACTGCGATGAGAAAAGAATAGTGGCACCAGTTCGTAGTGGGCGGGTATCTAACTGTGTTTCACAAAGTGCCAAAACTGTTGGTCTATAGCTTTTTAGCCCGCGTAAATTAGCTATGTCAGCCCTGAATTCCTTAGTTATAACCACAAATGAACACAGAAAGCGCAAACACCAACGATGCTAATCAAGGCTGCGAAATGAGAACTTTGACATATTTTGAAACAACCGTATTGCAGGCTGTGACCACTTATACCTACTCGTAGGACTTGTGGACTTCTGCTTGCTAAACTCCAATATATTCTGTCAAAATATAACCAGTATGTTGGTACAACTGTCATCTATTTTGACGCTGATTTTGTGTGGAAACTGTCAACTAGTTTGTTATCAGTAGCATAAGTCATTAGTTAATCTGAGATGCTATCGGCGATTTTTACTATGGAACAAAACATTGAGCAAAAAGTTTGTTTGAGATTTTGTGTTGCCTACGGAGACACTTGAGTGGTACAGAGCGTTTAGATGAAACTGTGTATTTGTTGAAAACTTGGCTCATCCGACGCAGGCTGGATTCAGCTAAAACTGTTTTTTTTTTTTATAAATCCCGCGCGCGCACCAAGGCGATATGAATACCCTTTTACTGGCTTTTCTCCAGGGCACGGGCGGGTGGTGTAGTATTTTGAAACTCAGGTGTATTGGGATATTTGGATATTTTTCCAGAGGGGGTTGTCAAACTAGAGCCAGTGCATCCTCAACCAGTGGGTCTTAGTATGTGCTAGTTGTAAGCTCGTAACATTTAGCCCAGCCAGCAACCACTCCAACATCAGTGTTATGCCTTCATGTCAGAGTTGACCCCGATGAGATTTTTATATAACTACATACAAATTTTACGAAAAGACTTTTTCAGAGAATTGCCTCTCACGAGATTCGAACCCGCAACCCTCACCCTCTGCTTGAAGAGTCTATGCATATACCACTACACCACGGCCAACCCTCTACTATGATAAAACCGCACTTCTTCTTAGTCTACAGATCTCTTGGTGCCCTATATTTCCGAAAATAAGAACTTTCTTTCAACGCTTTGATAAGATATCTTTCCGAAACTTCGATTATATTCCTATAGGCAAACGGTCCTAAACTATCGTAACCAATTAGGTTAATTCTAGTTCTTCTAAGACTGGTATTTTAATACCTCCAAATTAGATGGCAGCCGTCTGCTCTTTGTTCATGCTGTTAGGTTTTGCAACATGTTGCACTATGAAAACAGGCGTATGATAGGGACAAAACATTTTGGGTATTCTCTCTTTAGCAGTTTTAAGAATCTAGGAGGCATGTACCCCATCAACAAAATAATGATTAGATAAATTTATTAAAAATATTAAGGCTATATGAAAATATGCAACAAATTTGTATAATTTTGCACATATTTTTGCTATTTTTCTTTTTATATTTTATATTATTTATAATAATTATCTATTTTTTATTATTTATTTATTTCTTTTTTAACTTTTTAATTTTTTAACTTGAATCTTAAAGTATCAATCATATTGTGGAACGTTCAATTTTTGATTTAAAGGTCTTGAATCTGAAACTCAACTGAAGTTCACGTTGTTATTTGTGGAATACACACCGCAGCAACATCACAAGATACGACTGTTAAAGTACAGAGTTCGAGTGACAATGTTTTTTCTATTATAGTACGTTTCATTGGAGAGCCTACCTACCTACACCATATTACGTATCCATGAAGTTCCCTGTATATGTTTATGTTCGTTTTATATTATAGTTTTAGCAGTCATATGTTCACTCGTATATAATACAGTATATGTTACAGACGTTACATCACCATACTGGCCATTCATTATGGTAACATTTCCATCTGAAATAATTGTACTTCGTTTGAAAAGTATTTCATCCGAAGTTTATTCGTATTTTCCTTTCTTCGGTTCGGAATGCAATATCTTATATGGTATACTCGTACATGTACATTTCCTTGTATTTCGAAGATACTCAAGCTGTAAATTCAAATCTCCTTTCAATTGCGGCTTTGAACTAGCCACATTGCAATTGATTTCAGTTCGAATATTAAATTCTCTGACCAATTGGTTCACTTTAACGGAGGTAGTTCCATCCGTACCGTAAATGAATCTCAACTATAAAGCAGATTTCGTTTCTATTTGCTCTTTTCGAATTGCATGTCAGTAGAAAAGTTCGTCAGCAAGTAACGACTTTTAGTTGACAATTTACTACAGAACTACGAATTGGGTCATATGAGGAATTTGACCAAGACTAGTATACTCGTATATCTGCAATTTTGACGCATACCGGTTTGCAATTCAAAAATAATTTAATTGCAAGTTGTGGGTAACTTATTTTACAATTAAAAATAAATGCAATTCTTGAGATTTGTGCTGTCAGCCCATACGAAGATGGAGTTAGTGTTTTTAGTTTTCCTTTTAAGTTTTACATAAACAATTTAAACTATCGGGATATGTTCATTTAACTATATGTCAGTTCATGGATGATTATTACGAGTATTCATTGATAAAGTAGTTATGAAACGGGCGGATTGAAAATCCCGTCGAAATTTCCTATGGCAATTGTTGCCAATACTTTTGGTGGAAAGAGATGAAGATACTGCTACGTCATTTCAATGACGGAATAAGATATTCAACGATTTTAACCTAGGTTTCGGTTTGGATTTTATGAGTTTTTTCCAGGATCTACTGGAGTGTCAACAATTTGGTCGATTGTGGAATTTGTGGATAAAATTTTGGCTGAGGTATCACCAGAAAGCTGGTTGACGAAGGGTTACACTCGTACAGACAATATGGTGTCTTGTACGAGACCTATCTCTTCCGCTCTGTACGCTTCCTACTCAGCTGCAAGTACTTTCCGGCATTCTCCATAAAGCCAGGGATTTCTTGGTGCCGGCCGGATGAAACTCAGCACATCAATTGCGGCATCTCTAACGGCACGTTGGAAGCGTTGCCGCTGCTCTTTGGGTCTTGATGCATTCGGAATAGCAGATGTTGGGAGAGTTCATCAGAGATTCTGGAGGTCTCTTCCGATTGAAGCCTTTCTACGTTATAGTCTTTCGCAGTAGTTCTTTTTGTTGTGGTGCTTGGCAGATCCGCATTCATATACTACCTTGGCTATAAAAAGGTAGTGATCCGAATCAATTTTGTTTGCCTAAAAGGTTCGGACATCATTCAAAATAAAGAATTTGATTTATCGTTTCATGATCCGGAGGCTCACTGTCTTATCAAGGATATCCTCCTTTCCTATTCTGGCATTAGAATTGTACTTAGAACATTACTTATATATTTTGACAAAAAACTCGTAAAAACATTCTTTGGTGGTGCAGTCTTTTAGTCGTTTGCCAGCATCGCCGACCGTGAATATTTTACTATTCGATCTGATTGTCTGGTTCGTCACATTTTTTTTATCTCTTCCGTAAGTGGTTGTCAGCGTATGTCAGTATTATGCATCTGGTCGAACATGCATTTGCAATTGAAGCCTGTAGGAGTAAGGATTTAATCATCATGCTATTATCAAGCCCACCACAAGCACTATACTACAAATTTGATTGTTGCGCTACTGGCGTAGTCCCAATTAGTTAGCCAGCAGTTTGTCGCCTTCAAATTTTTCATAGATTTTGGAATTGACTACAACAGTCGTTTGGATTTGATTCCCAGGTCATAAACCGACGTCATCATGCAACGGCAGATATCCGATAGAAACACCAGCCCATTGTCTAAATTTTTAAGAAAGTTAAGAAGCAATAGGTGAAGGACCTCTGTGGCTAAAACGATAAGACACAGTGATTGGAAATACAAGGCCTTGGTTCGTGTAAATGTAGTTTTGTTTAGACAATCTATATTATTGCACTCGTGGATATGTGTTCTTCTTGCTGCTGTATAAATAGAAACGTCGACATGTGTATGTACACAAAATCATGGACATGAGGCTATTAAGAAGTTGAAAATCACATATCTGAAAGGATTTAATCAATTAAGCTGTAAGTACTTAGAACCTTTCGAGAGCTCATCCGTTAAACATTAAAATTTTCCATCACAACTAAAGAAGTCCTTATTATATACCATATTCTCCCATCTGAACAATGATGACCAATAAAAATGTTTTTCTCTCAACCTACCTGTGATGTTTTTCCCTTTCACAGGAAAACCCCACTTTGAAATTTCTTTATTTCCTTTATACTCAATTTTCAATATAACCTTTAATATGCAGCGCCCTAATATACTATATTCTTTGGGGTGCTTCTATCAAGTATCCTTAAACTGTACATCCACCTCATTAAGTTCATATTAGTAAGGATAAAAATTTAAAATTATGCACTTCATACAGAAATAAAGCAATGAATATAGATAATGAAATATAAATAATGAAGGTACTTCAACATAATGTATACTTATTTTATAAATATTATTACGTTTTATAACTACAATAACTGGCTTCTTGGGCCGTAGTTGCCTAGGAGAATGAACACCTGCTTCTTCAGCTTCAGTATGACCTAGCCAGTGATTTTCTTTTGATTATTCCTAAATGAGATTTATGAATTTCATTTAGTAAAGTTCTATGTAATTTTTCCGGAACTACTGTTCGGTAACCCCATAAAACACAACCGGATTCTACCGACAGTTCGGTACTTTTATATTTGAACGGCTCAAAACCTGAGTCCACGAGCCATTTAACTAAACCTCTTTGAATAGCATTCTTAAGTTATTGCAATTCATTTAAAATTCACCTTAACATCAATATCGACGTAGTTAATTTAATTAGTTTCCTTAGATCCTACCCCAGACTCATACTGCGGTATGCGTGATAAGCTATCGGCCAGATTTTGAAAACCTTTTAAATGTTAAATTTTTTACTAAAAGCCCGAAAGCAAAAATGCTCATCCCTGTATGCGTGCTGCTGCCAATTCTTTCACCGAAGATGGCCAGAAGAAGTTTATGGTCGCTATGCAGTTCGAAAGATGTACCTAAAGGTATTGACGCAATTTTGAAACGCTAAAAATAACAGCTACGGCTTCCTTTTCTATGGTACTACTATGTTATATAATTTTTTTTCACATTTAGAGCACGAGATACAATTGCTACGAACTTAAGAACGTTCTTATCGAAATTGTGGAATAACATCCCCGCTACTGCAACCTGAATAGCATCTGTAGTCAAAAAAATGGGACGTTTAGGATCGAAGTGAACCAAAACTTGGTCTGAGGTAACTTAAATTTTTATATGCCTTTTGGCATTCCATTCCATTCCATTTAAAGGAATATTTTCAAACCAACCTCTTACTTGAAACGAAAATAGGGAAAATAGGATTAAGGTATGATGAAATCGAATAATTTAATTTTTCTTTAGTTAACATAGGTATACATTTTTAATATTCCTAGAAATTCTCTTTGTGTATTTATCTTACGATAACCTCGTAAGACACCTTACACCTACTACCTACGCCCACTGTTCATTGTCTAGATACCTGGAGTTAGCAGTTACAACCCCAATTTTTCCCATGGTGTCGACACAGATATGAATTCTACAAATTTAATAAGGAAATTTGAATTTTATACACTTGGGACAATTCATGGAATCGTTTGTGCACCTATGTATGTCCAATTTACTCATTGTACAACACATTTTATACTTTAGAAGTTTTTAAAAAATGTAAAATGAGTCTTAAGATAGATTCCAAAATAAACGGCCATGGAAAATGAAAACCAAAAACTGTTAGCTCATTTAGGCTTCTATTGTTCGACCCTGCACAAAGTAAAGCATTTGAAATACCACAACAAGCCCCTCATCATGCGGGCAGGTAGGTAAATTAAATGCAAAGTGCTTCAAAGCGGATAGACTTTGTGAAAATTATCCTTTCTTGATAAGCAGGATAACAACGGAACATGTTAGATTCTGGTTCCACTTGGCTGGACAATGGCAACTACAAAGTTAAGCAAAGAATTTCTGTCCGCGTCAAGGATAGCTTTCTCCCATTTTCTAATAAAAGTCAAATATATACATTAAAAGAAAAAAAAATTAAAATTAAAAGTATTTTTACAGCCATAAATCTATTTATCTATCGGAAAGAAAACAAAGAGTAAAACTGGAAGGAGTTTTCAACAAAAAGTGACAATTGGAGTACCATGAGGTTCTGTTTCGGGGCCTATTTTATTTTTAATATTGTTACTACCGATTCAGTATATAATAATAAAAATATCTTTGACCCATCAGTTCAACTACAAACATTCTGCGGCAGTGGTTTGCCAAACAGGAATTACTTCTCATTATAAAAGGTCTTCCCTCTTATGTCCTAGAATTTATAAAGCTAAGAAATATTCAAAGAAGAAATTGGCAAATCTATCGCCAGCTGGTATACCGTGACGATAGGCTATTTCTTACCCAGCTGATTAGGAGACAGTAAATCCAACAAAGCAACGATGATTGAAATAGAAAATTAAAAATAAAAACAAACAACGACCTGGCCTACGAAACGGAACAAATTTCTACTACACAGATGAAGAGAAAGTAAATGCACTTGGACTTAAACTTTCAAATAACCACCATGTATCTGCGGGCCTAGGGGATCCTTTTACAAATACGCTGGTAATGAACATCTTACAAACATTTAATATGGAGTATTTCGAGTAAGATCCTTAACAGCTATGTTCAATGCATGCTTAAAAATCCAGTAGTTCCTGACGCTTGGAAAATGGTCAGGCTATACTCAAGGCTGGAAAATCCCCTGAGAGTCACGAGAGCTATAGGCCAATAGGTTTGCTTGGCAGTGTAAGTAAATTATATGAACAAGTTCTTAGATCAGAAAAGACCGTAGCAAATATCCTGACATCCAGTTTGGCTTCATGCCAAACATAGCACATCCCACCAAGTACTCCGATATTTCCAACACTGTCAAATATAATCGTCACCAAGGAAAATCACCAGGGATGGTTCTTTTGGACATTGCCAAAGCTTTCGACTCCGTTTGGCATGATAGTCTCGTATTCAAATTGATTAACATTTTCTTTCGGGTCGTCCTTTTCAAGTTTCTAGCTAGGTGTGCCGCAAGGCTCTGTCCTTGGTCCTATATTGAACAATTTGTTCACGTCAGATTTTCCGATTTTAACTAATTTTCAAGCCGCCATTTTTGTAGATGATACTACAATACTATCATCGCACGAATTTGCTCTCAATGTTGATATGGAAGTATTATAACGGTATAACAATAGTTACTTGAAGTTAAAGTTAAGATTAAACTGTTTTAAAATGCAAGCAATCTTTTTTATCCAAAAAAGAAAACCTTGCTATCTACCAAACAGTCTATTGCAAATATATGGTTCGGCAGTAAACCGGAGTAATTGCGTTAAATACCTTGATATTCATCTGGACACCAAACTCACCTTTCATGAACACGTTGCTAAAACCTTACAGGAAGTCTATTTAGATGATAGGATATTATATCCCTTCATAAACAGAAAATCTGCCCTTTCAAACTAAAAAAACAAAATTATTTTACATATACACTTGAAACTAAGACGAATTTAAGATTATATCAATATTCTCGAATTAATTTAGACTGCCTGGCTTTGAATTGGTCTCCAATTTATAATTCAAATAACGCCAACTATCAAGTAGATTTCTTTCACAAAAATATTAAATTCCTTCTAAATAAACATGTGCCCACTCGTGCAATAAAAAACACCAAAATAAAATCACATGACTTAATCGCAGCTCGGAACTTACTCTATGCTAGATGGAGGCGTTACAAATGCTTGGAAATATATATTGAATTTAAAATTGTACGTAATTCTGTAACTCGTCTTATAAGAAAAAACGAAATCGCTTTTTATAAAAATAAATTTGATTCATGTTCTTCTGGTTCTGACTTTTGAAAGAGTATTCGTCAGTTGGGAATGAATTCATAAAAAACATCGATTCCTAACAGTGTGGATATAGAAGGACTAAATGTTAACTTTGTGTCTGTTAGCAAAGAGTCAAATAATTTATGTTCCACAGTTTTGAATAGCAGTTTCACCTTTTCCGAATCACTACATGTGTAGACGAAACGACGGTGGGAAATATGATATTAGGTGTCAAATCAAATGTCATAGGTTCGAATAACATTGCACCTAAATTTGTAAATATTCTGCTTCCTGCTATTTTGCACCAAATCACCCACATTTTAAATGAAATTTTAACAAGTTCAGTTTTTCCGGATAACTGGAAAAGTGCGAAGGCTGAACCCCTACAAAAAGCACAAAACAGACCTTCGGTAGAATACCGGCCTACTACGATTACCGTTTGAGTAAAGTTTTTGAAATTTTGTTAAGTGGTCAATTAAAAAAATATCTAAGCGCTAAGAATATGATATCTAAATACCAGCCTGACTTTCGTGAAAATTATACCATAGTTGTTTCTCAGTTGTCTTAAAAATCAGTGAAGATTTATGTGCCGGTTGTGATGCAATGGTATGCTGGGATTAATTGTTTTTTTTTTTTTTTAAAAGATTTTTCTAAGACTTTTGATTGCGTTAATCATGTGTTTTTACTAAAAAAAAACTCAAACATTAATTCCTGTTATATGATACTTTATGTAAGTTGTTGTCTTCATATCTTTTCTCAACAGGTCTCAGTACGTCTTTTATAGAAATGAGCACACATCTTGCCTGCCCGTCCTCGAAGGTGTATCGCAGGAATATCCTTTATCAAGATAGTCAATGAAAATTATGCCAAAAAATCGAAGCCATGATTTTGCCTGCAGATGAAACAGGCTTCGCCTTCTTTGGAGTCGGTTCTCATTTTGAATCCACTGTTTTGATTGTTCTTCTGTCTCGGGTGTTAAGTGATGGACCCATGTTTTATCCATTACTATGAAACGGCGCAAAAATTCTGTTTTGTTGCTGTGAAACCTCGCTAAACACTCAATTGAAACACCTCCACGACAATTGTTTCTGCTCGAGTGTGAGCAAACGCGGCACCCATCTTGCACATAGCTTTCTCATGTCCATTATTTCAAATAATATAATATAAATGCCTACAATGTCTGCTAGCTCGCGCATTTCTTCACCATTTCTGAAGTCGTAACCTCATTTTGTCGACCACTGCGATGCTCGTCTTGGCCGCTCGTACGGCCTCGTAAAAACTCAGCAACCCAAAATTTTACTGTTGTAAACGAAGCACCAGACTCACCCAGAGTAGAATCCAGTTCAGCTTTTATATTGGTTGGGCTGAGGCCTTTCAAATAAAAGTATTGTATCACATAACGATGACCAATTTTCTCCATTTTCACAAATTCACTGACAACGTTCACTATTGATGACTGCCAAACAAATACTAAACAACTTGGCGCTTTCGAGCTTAAAACATATGCTTTACAGATTGCGATTGCGTACTTTCCAATACAGTGATATTTCTAAACATCTACCGCCATGTCTTGGTCAGGCCGGGTGCTTCTGGGTGTTCGGATCTTATTCCTCAGTTTTAAATAACCTATTCACTAAAATATGTAATACACGCCAGTAGATGGGCAGCTTTAAGCATAAGAACTTACATATTGTACATATATATGTATGTATCAGCCAATTTAATCATGCCACTATCACCAGATATGCTACCACAGTTGGGAATTATCGTGTGCTCGTTGTCTGTCAAACCAAATATATTAATATTATTAAGTTCTTGAACAATTGACTTTTATTTTTTCGTTGTTCCACAGGGCCAAAAAACTCTTTGGTTCTCAAATCATTAGTGCCGAAACCCGACAAATTTAAATTTTTTTTTTTTTTTTTCGTAATCACACGTGTGTATTAATGTTTGTTAACTAAAGAAAAATTCGTTGTTGTAAATATACCCCGTATACGACAGTTCACAGTGCAGTATCGTCGGAATTTCGCTTTTCGCATATTTGAGATATTTAAGCATTAAAGGAAAATGTCGTTGATAAACTTATTAAATATTTAACTTCGTCGTCGGTTTATGCAATCTAGAATAGTTTTGCAAATATCTTTCGTGTGCTTTTATTGTCTGCTTAATATTATGGAAGCAACTAAAAGATTCAGATCAAAATGAGGCGTCGTAAAAGGACGCGCTTTCAGCCGACAAGATCGCTTCGTTAAACGTGTTCGAATTGGAGACCAAATTGAGTGTTCTTGAAAATCATTTTGCGAATTTTAATACTATCCATTCGCGGTTGAAGAAAGTGGACGAAAATGAAGGATTAGAGCGTGATTCATTTGAAGACGCATGCCAAATTGCTTGCTTCCACCAGCACATTGACACGTAGGCTATCCATTCCAGTGGACAATTCCATGTTCTTGGGAGCAACAGTTCAGTTCAAACTGCCACTGTATTCAGTCGCTCTCTTACTTTACTCCATAATTTTGTGAATTTCCCATTTTCACTTGTTTCAGTTAAATCAATCTAATAACCTAATTTCTTACCCAACAGTTGTTATCGCTGACACGCCTTTTTTTTATTGCTGACTTACTAGTCTGTTTATTTCGCGACAGTGCGTTTTGTGCTTTTATTATTATTTTTTTTCCGCAATTTGTTTTTTGTTTTCCTGGTCTTCGTCATGTCTTTTTGTGAATTAACTAACTGCTCCATTAACGACAATAATGCTGACTTAGTTGCCTGTAAGCGGATCTGCGGCAAAATATTCCATGCTTTTTGTATCGGGCTAAATAAAAAAAACACGGTCTTCCTTAAAGAGTTCTCCGAAAATCCGCTGTTCTTCTGTGATGTGATATGATGACTGTGTATCAGTATTTCTCTCACATGTGCTCCTTGCAATCAAATGCCTCAGTGATTCAAATGAATCCAATCATAACTCACTTGTCAGACTAATAACGGACAAATTATCAATATTTGAACAAAGTGTAAGATGTGCGGAAGACTTTGGTCAGCATTGAAAAACAAATTGCGCGTTTAATTGAATAGAAGATCCAGAAGTGAAGAAACATACAAGCACCATCTTGATGCAGCATTAAGTGAATTTATTTCAATTGGTTCCGCAATGATGGATTCCAACAAAAAAAACATGTAATTCCATCAACTCTCTTCTGGAAGACATCGATATCCATCCCCTATCATCCACATCTCATCTCCATCTCGAACCTACAACAAACAATCACCAACTCTCAAATCATTACGGGTCGATACTTGATATCAAATTTGATAAAATCAGTGAGCTTAATGATGAACTCACCACGAATAGAACAGTGTTGAATGATTTAGAAAATCTCATTGGAACAGTATGCCATAAAAGGGATTGTCTTCCAAACCATCCCCCACCGCACAAAACCTACAATACTTCAATTTTGACAGAATTGTTACAAACCGAAGCCGAATCATTACCACACCCAGTGCTGACAACCCAACCTCTTAACCCTCGCACCAGCCCATCGATCCTAAAATCTTGTGTTGATATAACTGCTCCAACGCCAACCCCTCCTGTCGCCGCCCCACGGACACTTGTTACACAATTTAGCGCAGAGTGGCAATGCAGGCTAAACCGACTCAGCACAACGAATCAGATGTTCACCACCCTACTCATCAAAAGTGCCCCAAATTATGCAGCTGTTGCTTGGATTTCCGAATTTTTCAAAAAGAGGTATGGCATCACCATTAGCCAATGTACAATACTCCCAACATCCCACCACAAAAACAAACGGAATTTCAAAATTAATTTACCGGCTAAATACCAATCAACAAAAATACAGAGAAAAAACGAAGCATCGTCTCATCAAAGGATAATTATAAATCGCCCAGACCCATTCCGCATCCACATCCTAAGCCCGACCCCAACAGGAACCTTAAAACCAAAATATTTCCCAATTTTTCCCCTCCCGTTTATATCCCTAAGCAACTCCCTTCACGAATCTCCTCAAAAGCACCAAGTGCCTCTATTTCATCCAAGCCCCAACGCGTCTCATTTAATTTAAACCCTGCCCCAGATACTGTCACTGCTCAACCACTCATACCCCCTCCCACGAATACAAACAACTGCTTTCCCAATTTTGACCTTACAACAGGAGCCAAATACCCTAACTTCATCAGCTCGCATATCCTAAATCCCGCTGCAAACTCGCCTTCTCCCTCGGTTTAAGGGGCCCAGTTCCTATTTTTGATCCCCTTTCACCGCCTAACGTTAAATTGACTCAAAAGAATATAGACACCACGGCATGCCGTTACGCCCTCTCTCGGCTAAGGGATAAAAATATATACGAAAATATACGTCTCTTTCTCGCATATCTTTACGACAAATCCGACTCTGTTTGCTTTGAGGGAAAAACAGAAAGAAGTGTCATGGTCTCCATCCAACAGAAAGACCTTCCTACGGATATAACTAGTCTCAGAAAGCTTTACAACAGAAAGGTTGCGGATGACCTCGCTGCTTTCCGCAGCTATGTTGACTCTAAAAGAGTTTCTCACCTTCAGCTGACCATGATAAATTTTTTCATTCCTAATTTGCCTTCTTTGCCTGCATCTCATCTACTTCTCCACGCAACAAACTACCTCTTACATTTTACTACCAAAACGTAAAAGGCTTGCGCTCTAAAACTCAGGCCGTATTGTCTAAATCACACAGTCTCTCTTTCGACGTCTATGCTCTTACAGAAACCAATCTGATCCCCGACATAAAGAGCCAGGAGCTATTCCCATCTCCATTTAATGTCTTCCGAGATGACGATCACTCTCTCCCTATGGTTAATGACCCTGCCATTTCTAAAGTTGATTCTCCATGTAGAAGTGTCCTACTTACTATTCCAAATAGGTCCCTGTACGTTATGTGCTGCTACATTCCCCCAGCTCAAAATATCGAATCCTACATCCTTGCTATTAAAGCAATTGACCAACTAATTAACCTAAGTGATTCCATTGACGATATCCTTATCTTTGGAGATTTCAATCTGCCCCTGCTGAAGTGGATTCCGTCGGATGATTACTTATTTTTTACCGCGTCAAATGCCAGTTCATCCAAGGAGTGTCTATTCATTGATAGCATAACTGACTCAAGCCTGTGCCAAGTAAGTGGCGTCCCTAACTCTATCGGTAGGCAGCTAGACCTTATTTTCACTAGTGATCCTAAACTCCACAGTAACGTTTTGTCCCTTTATCCTATCAGCTGTCGACAACTTTCACCCCCTTTTCTTCTCTCATTTTTGCATAACTCTCCATCCCAGCCCACTTCTTCAATTACCATCTCTTCTTACAACTTCCATAAAGCTAATTTTTGCAAAATCAATACCTATCTTAGCAAATGTTTTTTTGATTTTACTAACCTATCCTTATCTGATGCTGACTCCATCTTCTACAGCGAAATATTTAATTCTATTTCTCTCTACGTCCCCTTTTCACGGCATAAAACATCATCTATTTCCCCTCCATGGTACAACAGAAGACTTCGCTCTTTACGTAATAAAAGAAACAAATCATGGGCAGCTTTTTTTACCACCAATTTTTTTTACGACTACTCTAACTATCTTGGAAATTACCTGCAATTCACCCAGCTCTATAACTGCCTCTATCAGCGCTTTCTCGACCCAGCGCCGACCAACCTTCTCAATGATCCTAAGACATTTTATTAATTCGTCAACTACAAAAGAAAATCAGACGGATATCCCCCCTCTCTCGTTCGATAACATATCGATCGACCTACATATTATTGCCAACTATTTTGCAAACTTTTTTAAGCAGTCATTTGCAGGCAACCCCTTCGTACCCGACCCCATGTATTTCAAGTACCTTCCCAATTTCTCCATTGGCCCCTCTCTCTCAAACTTTTAATCCCACCCTTATCGAAGAAAAGTTACAAAATCTCAATGATGAATTTTTATCCGGTACAGATGGGCTCCCAGCAATATTTCTCAAAAAGTGTGCCTCCAATCTTTCGCACCCACTTTTCTCCCTATTTTATCTGTCCCTCACACAAGCGGAATTCCCCTAAGTTTGGAAGACCTCTTTTATAACCCCGGTTCACAAAAAGGGATCAAAGAATGAAGTAACCAACTACCGTCCCATTTCTAAGCTTTCTCACATACCTAAAATGTTCGAAAGTGTTTTCTGTGATGTTTTAAGCTTTCAGTGCAAGTCACTTATATCACCCACTCAGCACGGATTTCTAAAAGGTAGATCAACTACTACAAACTTAGTTGAATTCGTTTCCTTTGCGCTTTCAGCCTTAGAAAATGGCAACGAAATTGATGTTATTGCTACAGATTTCGCTAAGGCCTTCGATAAAATATCACATCAACTGATCCTTTTCAAATTGTCTTCCCTCGGTTTTGACCCCATTTTGTTAAAATGGATATCTTCTTATCTGGAGAACCGTTACTATAGGGTTCGCTTTAGGTCAGACTTCTCAATGCCGTTTTTAGCCACTTCTGGTGTCCCACAAGGCAGCCATTTTTGTCCCCTCCGATCGTAAGTCCTATCAATCCCCCTCTAGACTTTATTTTCTGCATGACCAACCTGTACCCCAGGTGCAATCCCCGCGCGACCTCGGAATTTTATACGATAGAGAGTTAAATTTTCCTTCGCATATTGAAGAGATAATCATTAAAGCCAACTCATCGCTCGGTTTTATCAAACGTTGGTCTAAAGAATTTAGCAACCCTTATGTGACAAGGTCAGTTTACATTATGTGGACTTCGCTTCCCTTTACAACTCTATTTCCTTCAACACTAATCCTCGTAATTTACGCTGTCCTCGTCTCTTCTATATCCCAACCCATCGCACCTCTTATGGCTCTAACGAACCAATATCCCGCATGCTCCGTAAGGTCAACTAAAACCTCCTCCTTTTTGATTTTAACTTGAGCACTTCTCGCCTTAAACTTGATCTCCTCCACCACTAACCCTTAAGTTAGTCTTAGTTTTTAAGTTAGCTTTTTAAGTCCTAGTTTCTTAAATTAGTTAAAGCTTGCATTAAGCGAAATAAATGGGGGCATTAGCCCCCACCAAATTAACAGGTGTTTCACATGATCTTCCTAAACATAATCTAAAGACGTTCTCTGGAGATCCTACTGAGTGATTGAAGTGATGGGACATGTGTAATATGATGGTACACGAAAAGGTAGCAGATGCTCTTGATAAATTTCATCGTCTTAGAAGCATGTTGGAAGATAACGCTTACGAAGCCATTAGGTCATTGGAGGCCACTGTGGAAAACTACCCCAAAGCGCTAGACATTCTCAAAGGCCAATACGACAATAAAAGGTATTTGTATTGCATTCATATAAGTAAGATAATTGATTTACAATTTTTTTCTTTTGCTTCTGTTAAAAATCTTATCCGAGTGAACAACATTATCAACGCAAACATGAGAGCACTGATGTCACTATCGTCAAAAGAGAAAGTTGCAGATGGACTTCTGTTGGCACTAGTGTCCACCAAGCTTGATACTTCTACTTCGGCATTATGGGAGGAATATGCAACCTTACTTGCGGAGAAGAACAAAAGAACCCTCGACAATTCCAAAAATACGACATATCTACCTACCTGGGAAGATTTCTTGGAATTCGTCCAAAAAAGATGAAGGACTTTAGAGCTTATAGAGTTCACCAATAAGCAACAATCAAGTAGCAACCAACAACATTCCCAGGGATCTCATCGTTCGCAGCGAAGACTTAAAGCATAAAGCCAATTTTGTTCGTATCAATGTCAAGCCGCTTTCAAGTGCTCACAGTTCCTGACTGATTTAGGCTAGTCAAATCGCTCAAGTTGTACATAAATTGTCTGAAGAGCAAATGCCGAACTTGTCACCAAAACCATTATACGCTTCTGCATAAAGACAACTCAACTTCTGAAGGCGGAACGTATATTATTCAGGTAATGGAGCTGAACCATCATCCCATTTATTTGTTTCAGCCGAACATGCATCGCAGTCGTCTTCTTAACAAGAAGCCAAGCAACCAATAAACGGATCAGAAAAGGATGTATAAATAGGTTAGGTAATTTTGTCAAGTGCTTTAATTGAAGTTAAGTCTTCAAACAACTCCTTCATTGTACGTCTAGCACTTCTTGACAGTGGCTCACATCTTAATTTCATCACATATCGGTTAAAGCGTATTCCATCCAACACCTCCATAGTTGGCATCGGATCCTCGAACTTAAATTCAAGTTATACAAAACTAATAATTCTAAAATCAAAGGTAAATGGTTTCACTCCATAATTGGAAGCACATATATTGCCTAGCATCACTTGTAGCCGTTTTGATGTAAGCGATTTAAATGTGCCTAACAACTTACCATTAGTGGATCCATAGTTTAACCAACCGCAACGAATCGACATATTGATTGGCGCCGATATCTTTTACAGTCTTCTTTCAGTGGGTCAAATACGACTTTAACAATCATCAGCAATTCTTCATCAGACCCTGTTGGGATGGATAGTATTAGGTGGGACAAAATCCGAAGGTTATGCTTGTTGTTTAACAGCTTTGAAAAAATCACTATGCAAAGAAGACGCTAATCTAAATCAGCTGGTATCGAGGTTCTGGAAATTGGAAACCTGTACCCAGCAACTACTTCCGATGTCTTTGGAGGAAGAAGAGTGTGAGGCAGTTTCGCGAATCCCATCGTCCTTGCCCAATGGAAGGTTTGATGTACGCCTACCTTTTCGAAAGGACTCTACAGATATCGGTGAGTCTTATGATATAGCATATAAAAGATACTTATGTTTAGAAAGAAGGCTTTTGAAAGATTCTTAATTGAGAGGACAATATACCAGATTTATCATCGAGTATCGCGACTTGGAACATTTAGAGGAAATTTTCATGAAGGAATTGCGCACTCCTAATTTTTTGTTCCTCATCACCCAGTGATGAAATCGGAAAGTACCACTACCAAACTGCGGGTAGTCTTCGCTGGTTCTTGCAAAAGCAGCTACAAGACCTCAATTAATGACTTTTTAATGGTTGGACCAAGATCCAGGATGACATTCTGCTGCGTTTTCGACTTCATTTGTACGCAATTACGGCCGACATTGTAAAAATGTATCGACAGGTACTTGCAAACGAACAGGACAGGGATATGCAACGCATTCTTTGGCGCGACAAACTCGATCAGCCAATAAAAATTCATCGCCTTCGAACAATGACATACGGCACGTCCTCAGCATCATTTTTGGTGATAAGGAGCATGAGGCAATTGGCAGTCAACGAGGCACACAAGTGTCCCACCGGATCCTATCATGTCGTTCATAATTTCTATGTTGATAACCTGATGACAGGAGCCAATACGATATAGGAAATTACTAACATAAAAAAAGAGGTTAGCAAACTTCCCTTAGAGGGACATTTTCCACTAAGGAAATGGTGTTCAAATGCAGATGAGGTTTTGGCTGACCTGGATGCTTCTAAGGTAGAAACTCTGCTTGGAGTCAACGATGGGGATGTTATTCAACTACTTGGTTTATTGTAGAATCCATTTTCAGATACCTTCTCGTTAGCTGCTTTGATAAAACTATGAAGCACAAGTTCATTACTAAACGCATTGTATTTTCACAGATCGCTAGTTTGTATGATCCACTTGGGTCCCGTCATCCCCCACATTTGTTCGTCATTTGTGGACAAAAGGAGTAGACTGGGACGAAAGTCTGCCTCAAGAATTGGATTGGCGATGAAAAGAATTTCTAGATCAGTTACAAGACCTTCAGACACTTAAGATACCCAGGCTGAGTGTGATGCCTTGATTCAAAATACAATTGCACGGTTTTTCAGACGCCAGTATGAGGGCCTATGGTGCTTGCATATACATATTATCGCTGCGAGTGTTCCAGTGGTGATATTTCGTCTGCGCTAAGTCACGCATTGCACCAATTCTATGTGAATCGTTGGCTCGATTAGAGCTTTGTGGAGCTTTACTTCTAGTAGAGCTAGTTCAACGAGTCAAATCTGCTGTAAATATCAACTTTGACTCAACATATCTCTGGGGCGATTCTACTATTGTGAATGAAGTGAGTGGAGTATTTTTGTCTCAAACCGAATTTTCAAAATTCAAAAATTGTCGTCGAAGGAGTCATGGCATCATGTTCTCTCTCAAGAAAATCCGGCCGACATCATCTCACAACGATCTTTGCCCTAAGAATTCCTTAAAAATCAACGATGGTTTGCAGGCCCGCCTTTTTTAAGGCTCGAGCCTTTGCGATGGCCAAGGCTTCATCTTACTTCTACAGTAGAGTGTCCCGAAAATAAAAGGCTGGCATTTTCGTTCATATCCAAAAAGGAGATGGACATATGCGATTTAACCACCAGATGCAAATTCTCAAATTCATTTCATCGTTTAATCATAGTTTTTTGCTATATTCGCAGATGGCTGCGGAAAGAGGAGGATCAGATTGGACGAATTACAACTGCAGAAATCAACGCCTCGGTGACATCAAAAGTGAGCAATATTTAAGCGGTTCACTTTCAAGGAGATATAGATACACTAGCCAGTGGAAAGGGCCTTAAGGACAGCTCTTTAACTCGTCTAAGCGTATTTTTGGACGATTCAAATATTCCACGTGTTGGCGGACGTCTTCGCAACTCAACCCTGCCGTATGATTTAAGACACCAAATGCTGTTGCCTTCATCACCTCTAGTGGTGAATTCTATGATTATGTGTAGGGTTTTCTAATAACGACATGACAACTTTTTTTTTAAATAAAAGGCAAACCATTTGAGATATTCCAAAAACTTTATTATTGGCTTGAAGTACAATCAAAACATTTATGAATGGAACTCAACTTCGTCCATATGGCCACCGCGGGCACGTTTGCAGGGGTCGATTCGTTGGACCCAATTTTCAACGACTCGGCCATACATTTCGACCGAAACGGCCGCTATTTCGCTTTCAATGTTGACTCTGACGAAAAAATATGGCCCAAAAGTGCCGCCGGCATGCGAACCGCACCAAAGAGTTATTTTGTGGATGAAGTGGTGAAGCACATGTGGGTTTTCACCCGACCAGTAACGCATATTTTACTTATTGACGAACCCATTAAGCCAAAAATGAGCTTCGTTACTGAAGATGATTTTGCGATGAAATTCATCACCTTGGCTCATCTTCTCCAGAACCCAATTGGAGAACGCAGCTCGTTAGTGTACTTTACCATGATAAAAATGTTGAGTTTACTGAATAAATTGACAGTAACAGTTTGATGATTAGTGAAAGAGTGCGTTCACAAATTAAATTCAAAGTTGTCAAGTCGCTATTGGAAAACCCTATACTATCATCTTATGTATCTTCATGCTGGCAACCAAACTGTCTTGAACATCTTAAGGATATGTTTCTGGATAGTTAATGGTCCCCGCACTGTCAGTTCAACTCTTAGAAAATGTTTAATATGCTTCCGTTTTCAAACACGTTTCAAAAATGGACTACTGATTCTCCAAACATAAAGATTGGTGACTTAATATTTATTCATGATAACAACTTACCTCCGTTGAAGTGGAAAATGGGACGGATATACGAAGTCTATCATGGTAGAGATGGCAAGGTTCGAGTGCTCTCCGTACGAATTAGTGGAAGCATAATAAAACGGCCTATTAGCAAAGTAGCAGTGCTTCCGATTAATAATGAGTTCAATACGAGTTGTTAAAAACCTAATGGTTTTCAAGGAGGCCGGCATGTTCGGATCTTATTCCTCAGTTTTAAATAACCTATTCACTAAAATATGTAATACACTCTAGTAGATGGGCAGCTTTAAGCATAAAAACTTGCATATTGTACATATGTATGTTTGTATCAGACAATTTAATCATGGCACTATCACCAGATATGCTACCACAGTTGGGAATGATCTTGTGCAGCGGATTTTTCTCATGCGGTACAGTTTTCCTTTTGGTCATAAGTTTTGCTATAGACGATCGTGCAGTTCAGTCACTTTCTCGTTGTCAGTCAAACCAAATATATTAATATTATTAAGCTCTTGAACAATTGACTTTTATTTTTTCGTTGTTTTACAGGGCCGAACAACTCTTTTGTTCTCAAATCACTGGGACTGTTCACTTGTTTCATAAAGGACATAACACAATTTTTTCACGTTTGCAAATACCATATATACAAACAAACACTAAGCGCTTAGCATTCTAAACCAAGAATTGAATGAAATCCATATAAGGTCTAATGCTTTATCCAAATAAAACAAAGGCACTGATTATAAATACAGAACGAAATACAGATGTTTTCCCACGACTGAGTCTTAACGACTCCCTTATAGAGTACGTGGTAAACATAAAAATTCTTGAAGTTTATTTTAATTGTAACTTAAATTGGAATGTAAATGTTAACAAAAGTGTATCTAAAATTTATTAAGTTCTCCGAGAGCTTTGTCTCACTACAAGTTACCTTCCAACCAAAACTTCTTATTGCATTTATTCTTTCAACCATACTTTATGGTTTTGAAATATGTATTTGCAAACATGGATCAGGAATATGCCAGAAAGTTTACGATTGCATAAAATTCCTGCGCGAGATACATTTTTAATATCAAAAGACACGAACACATTTCCGCTATACCAAACAAATTGCCGGCTGTTATGTACTTTCTCTCATGAAATATCGAACCATGCTGTTTTTTCACTAAATTTTAATCAAGAAAGTACCAGAATATTTACATGAGATAATAAAATTTCCGACAAATTCAATAACTTTGTAACTGATAGCAACTAGGTGCAAGTATTTAAACTCGTCTCGACAATTTTTCGTACATGGGATTCAGCTATGGAATCGGTTGCCCTTTAGGATAAAACGTATAATTTTATATTTTATATATATATAATTTTAATAAAAAGAAGTATTTAAGTATTGTTGCTGTTCTTTTATCCTCTTCTTCGTCTCCTTTTTATCCTCTATTTTTCTCTTTTCTTTTTCAACTATTCTTTCTTTTTACTTAGCACTCTAAAAACTTCTTATTAACTTTTTGTTATTTAAAATAATTATTTTTTTTAAATTGCATTGTTAAAATATTGAATTTTTGTAAAACTTGTTCTATTCTCAAACGATGTAATATTCTTATGTGAACATTGAATTTAAAAAAAAAAGTTGTCTTCCAAGCGTTACTCTTGTATGGATATCCGGTATGGGAAAACTGTGCACAGACCCATATTAAAAAAAACTGCAAGTGTTGCAAAATAAATTACTTAAAATGATGCTCAACCTCTTCTGACACTATTCTACTGTGAACCTCCATAAAAGAGCGAATGTTGGATTGATATTGAAAAGAATCGAAAAGCTTACTGAAAATTTTAAAAACTGCTCTGCTAGAGCTGACAATTGCCTTGTTTCAAATTTATTTAAACATTAACATTATTAAACATTAACATAACATAAACATTAACATAACATTAATAATTTACTTATTTATTTATTTATTTATTTATTCATCTGTTCATCATGTACTTATTTATCGATTTCTGTTAACGTATTCTCTTTTATATAAAAATCTATTTTTGTTTCATTACTACTATTAATGCTCTTTTTTCTGTTTTTCTGTTTTTCTGTTTTTTTAAATTGAGGTCTTTTTTCGTATTTTCCTTCAAATTTTATATCTTATTTTCAATTGTAAACACTACCTTTGCAACAACAAAATAATGTTCAGTAGAAAGATGTATGGAAAATCTATTTTATAAAAGGTCTCTGTCCACTTGTCTGAAATGTTATCTTTCTCCTTATGTAGCTAATGCACAAAAAATATTATTAATGATTTACCACGGACTTATACAGCTAATATTGTACATATTGTACTCATTTACTATTATTATTATGATTATGCTTTGTATTGTATCATTTATTTATTTTTTGTTGAATTAGAGTACCATAATGTTCTGTGTTGGGACTTTTCTAATTTTAAATATTTTTACTAACACTTGAATAGACATATTGGAAATTAAAAATAAATTCTGAAATAAACTGAAAGATCATTCACTATTCTAATCGTATTTCTTAGATTTGTCTAAAGTAACTTTTGTAGGAATTGTGATTTCATTTTATTGAATGTAAATTAGCCCCTAACAAAACCAACTAACAACAAGTTAAAGGAAAAGCACACATAATCGCACTGAGAGTATTCATGCACTTATGAGAGTACACCTGAATTGAAAAGGAACTGAAAAGCACTTTTACAGTTCTCTTTGACAACTTCAAATGCCAAGTAAAGAAAATTTGGGAATTTCCTCCAAAAACCTTCATTCTTTCTATGTTACTCTGGAAGATGGAGGAGGTGAAACAACTTCACAAACACATGCTAGGAACAACATGAGATACGTATGGCAAAAAAGTAGCAACATTGCTTTCCCAGAATACATTAATGGAGAACTATTGAACAAGAGTCCTGTCTCTGCGGTAAAGCACACAGGATTTCAAAAAAATCCAAAGAAAACACAAAAAAAAAAAAAAAAAACTTCTGCAAAACAAATTTGAAAACCTTTGGTTAAGTTTAGATGATTTACGAGAGCTGTGGGAAGAAAAAGATGTACGAATACGAAGTAGATACTAACCATGTCCCTGGGTTAGAGGCCTCTTGGTTCATAGTCTTCAACGGGCCTACGCATACGAAGCTAAAATCTACGGACAAATATCTTTCATGCAGTGCAGGTTCGGCTGGTCAACATCACAGTTATCATTTTTATCAGCCCAATACATACCAGGCGCAACTCGTAACAAGGACGAAACAGAAATGATTGCAACGAAAATCAAATTGAAAACCATACCCAAATTCAGAGCAGCTGCCAGCAAAACCAATAAATATGGCAGGAGAGCAAAAATGGGAGCGGAACGAAGGAAGCAAAAAACAAAAACCACTTCTTCCTTGCATACGTAGACTTGCTACAAATGGAAACACAGGTGAATAGTAATGGAACATTTTGAAGTAGACTCATTGTAGGTGGTAGGACTTTTTTTTCGGTAAAAGATTGAAAAGGAAAGCGATATTCCATTGTGGATATAACAAATTGACCGACGACAAAGCACAGTTAAGTCACCCTAATGTATTTGTTTGTATTTCCGGTGATTGATGTTTCACCATCATCCATCACCATCTCTGAAACTGTTCGAGTGAGTTATGTTTTACGATTGGCTATGGATACTGTATTCATTGTTTGTTTAACAAGGCAGTAACAAAATTAAGAAAGTTGAAAGTATTATTTGTACTGGATATTATTGACGTTAGTCTACGAGACTGTTCTTTATCAGGCCATGAGGATCTCGTTACCTAGTTGGACCATCAAAAAAAAAAGAAGGATATGCCAAAGCACCTGGTAAATACTTTGAGTCAACTAGCTCGTTACCGTGATACTGGCAGCTTTGAAAAACGCCATGGAGGTGGTCATAAAAAAACAGCAACATCAGCAGAAATGGTGAAAGTGAAGGCTCTAATTGAGCGAAATCCGCATCGAAGTGGAAGACAAATATCTAGTGAGCTCAACATATCGTTGGAATGGATGCAACATGTACTGAAAATGAGCCTGGGCTCAAGCCATTGAAGTTCCGAAAAGCACACGATCTTACACCGCAACGGAAAAAAGTTAGAGTCTAAAGAGCGAAGGAGTTGCTTGCACGAAAGTGGTGAGTTGCCGAATTTGTTTTTTTCCGATGAGTCGCCATTTGTTATCGAGCAATATGTCAACAAACAAAATGACCGAGTTTACTTGCCAGAGAGGTCCTTTGAAAATTTACATCTTCGGACGGCCACCAGAAAGCAGGCAGCACCGATGGTGTTGGTTTGGGCCGCCATAACCGCCGATGGTCGCTCTCCGTTCGTATTTTTGGACCGATCGTATGCGATCGTATACCGTGAAACTGTCTTAGTGGCAGTATTGAAGCCTTCGGCAAACAAATATTTTGGTCAGAGATGATGCTTTCTTCGGCGGTTTCAAGGCCATTATTCGCGCCAAAGGTGGACTTATTGAAAACTGCTGATACAATTTGGAAATTGATGTTTATTCCAACATTTTTTGCTTTGGCACAATAAAATTTATTAAAAAATAAAAAAAAAATGATAGTATTTTAAAAAGTTGCAGTTCGAGTCAGGCAGGATGTATATCTAATAAATAGGATGTTTTTTTTAGGACAGCTGTAAGATTTAGAGCACAGGTTGAGCAAACGAGCCAAGGTTTCTTTTATTCAATTGATAAATGTTCTTAGGCATATGACGCATCTCAGGAATTTCTTACGGAAGCTTCATTTTTCGACCACCTTTTCGACCATTTAAGGCCGTATCTCACGAATGAGATGTTGGCTTGTAAGTATAGACCAACGACTTAAAATACAACCACAGAAAAGAGTCCAGTGGCGTCAAACTACACGGCCAGGTCACAGCCCCATTTCTGGAGGTATTGTTTTCATCGATCACTTGTTTCAATAGCTCGATGTTTTCGGCAGCAGTTTAAAATGTGACACCATCCTTTTGAAACCAAATACGCACGCACTTTTCGAAACAAAAAAATTTTGATCATGCCCCTTTTTCTCCTTTTTTTTTAAAATAAGGGCAATACTATGATGTTGCCAGCGCATAAATTTTGCTTATTAGCAAAGCCACTGGGACAGGATCAACTTCAAATTACGTAAACCCCAATCGGCTGTCTTCAATTTTTGCAGCAATTGAACCCTGTAACCGCGTTAGCCAAGATTTTTATGTAAGATCTTCCACAAAATTGATGCACTTAGGCCAAATTCTTGCGGACGATAAGGAACTAATGAATTAGGATATTCCCTAAAGGACCCAACGCTGCCAATGTTTTCATTTGTTTACACCTTGCGCTTTCTTGTCAGTGTTTGGAGTCCAAAAGAGTAAGTTTATTGCAAAATTTGTCAATTGTGTTGCAAATAGTTGATCGTTAAACTGGCGTAGTGCTCTGTTAATATTTTTCGTTTTTCAAAATTGATTCTTAAAAGTCAAAAGTCAGATCTCTAATTATCTCGCTCAACATATCTTGTTGTCTCGATTCGATAAAATCACAGTTGCGCAAATACTATGATATGTTGACGTAATTTTATGATATTATAACTTGAACCATATCAATTTATTCTGCCTGCTTGACTTTTCTAAACCATTTGCATTTTATGTGAGAAATATTTTCTTCCAAGCCTTATGGCAAGAGTTCCTCAAGATTCCATCCTTAGACATCTTTTATTTAACCATTTTATAAATGACCTTCCTACTGTTTACTGAAATGGCTTTTTAAATATTTAAGCCGATTACGAGAATAAGGATCCAATGGGGCTGTAAACTCTTTAAACGTGCACCTCTCCATTGGTAGCCTCATCCACTTCTGCAGCGACGTCTTTAACGTATTGCTTCAAAAGCTGCGTGACCTATGATAATTCACCAAACTAGGGTTTTATTGAAGTGCCATCGTCGAAAAAAAGCACAAAAGATTCAAATTCTCTAATGGATTTCTGATATTATCGGCAAAAGCCCTTTGCTCTACGTTATGTCAGCCCATATTTTGTGAGGCTAGATCAGGAAAAACTGTAGCAGCAGAGGTTGCAACTATGGAATATTTATATTTGTATCTTACGTACAACAAGGTATTGGTCCAATTCAATGTTGAGTCCCAGGAACGTTCGGAGGTTCGCTTTTCGTTGCGATCAATTTGGCAGAATTTTTATTTTTGTCCCCTAAAACTTCTCCAAGCCGAGAGTGCTGATCTCGACGGAATAGGGTGTCCTTAGGATTTAGCCGGTTTTCTCGACATAAATACACGAGTATAGGAGTATCATGAACCAAGCTTCAAACCGATCTAGGCACAATTACTGGTTCTGTGTATATCAGTTGTGTAAAAATTATTCAAAGCTCACAGAAGATCTTAAGTATTTCAATTGCAGTAGCCCTTTTCTTCACCCTGGTGTATCCAAACTTTTACATTTTCAGACTTAAATTTGATGTACGTTTTGATTGGCAGAAAGACGTGGAAAATAATTGCAAATTTCAATTAACGTTACTTACGACATTCGGACAAACTGTTCGTCTACTGCACCCTATGAGTATGTGCAACGAATTGAATTAATTAGCCAAACCTTGAAATTGAAATCACTCATGTCAATTATAGGTATAATGAAATTTTACCAATTCCACTGGCTACCTTATTCGGAATGTGTATTTACTATTACATTCTGTCCATAAACGTCACTAGTTGAGGATCGAGCCCCATGAGCCAAGACAGATACCTTCGACTGTATCCGATAGGACCTGCAGGAGGCAAATGTCGGATAACTGAACACTGAGAATAAAAAATACCTTAATGCCATGTGAAGTGGCTTTGAATTTGTATACAGGCTCTAAGGTACCTTCTTTATTGGTTATGTCATTTAATACAACTCCCTTATGTTCGAAAATGTACCCAAACTTGATGATGATATTTAATAATGATGGTGATGTACAAAATTTGTGCAAGTTCTTGAATTGTTAGGATTACTGGGCTGTCATCTATATCTCCGTATGTGTTCGCAGTTATTCGACGTGCAATCGGGTTGAACATGAGCATAGATGTAAATCAATGGCCTGAAGCTGGTGGTGTAATTCCCCCACGCGATAGTGGCATGCTTAAGTTACTTGTGACTGAAATAAGTTCGAAATGTGAATAAATTTAATTCCTTTTCAACAGGGTAAAAGAATCCCTTATACCTACGTTGAGTAACATGGCCAGGTGTAGCGCACGCAACAAATTCCCATGATTAACTATTATGGTGAGCGGAAAAAAAATTCCACCCACGCTTAGTCCTTCTGGGAAAATTTATTTCTTTCTGTAGATTTTTCCATTTTTTCCCATTTACTGGTTATTTGTTCCTTTCTTACGTCACTCAGATTAAACTAATCTGGAGTATTTATTGGAACACGTACATAACACAGAAGCCTTTTATTAAGTTTAAGAATTGCCGATTCAACTGCAATCGAGGGGTGGCAGTTGCTAGTTGGACTGATGGACAATCGTAGGAGGTAAAACAAACGCGGAGCTCAGATTTCTTTTCTATTTTAATTTTTGTTTTTAATCTTCCTTTTTCCTGGAATTAATGAGGACGAATTTTCCGTTCTTTGGTTGCTTTTTGTTGTATCTGAAGAGCTTCTCAATTCTTCTTCTTTCCTACTCAGTCCCTGATTTGTTAGTAACACAAACCGATCGATTCAAACATTTTTGACATATCTGACAGACCAGTATTTTATTTTTAACGAAATTACAGGGGTGGTTAGGCGATTACCGCCAAACGTTAGGGCAATATTGAAGCTTATACTGACTAACTAGCTAAGTCCAGTCCTGCTCTCGACGCTAAGGGAAGTAAACGCGATTTATTGGTGTTTTACTTGAAATTAATTTCATTGCGTGCCAAAGGAGCAGCGTTGTGGACCTACTTTCGAACATATACACAAACTTGTTCACTGCAATAGCTGTATAATGATTAATTAAAGAATAGCATAATGTACAAAGTAACCTAAATGACCGAAAAAATATGGCATATCCTTGTGTTCATACATGTGTATGTAACACATGGGCTGAAAAGTCAGTGCCGTTTTATAGAAAAACACAAAATTTTTCGCAAAATTCAACTCTATTTATCAATATAGTTGCCGTCGAGGGCGATACACTGTTTGAAACGGTTTTTCAATCTTTCCATACCAGTTTTGTAGTACGATTTCGGCTTAGCCTCAAAATAGGCCTCTGTTTCGGCGATTACGTCTTCATCGGTCTTAAATATCTTTCCATTGCTCATTCTTTTGGGGTCTGCGAACAGGAAATATTCGCTGGGGGCCAAATCTGGAGAATACGGTGGGTGGGGAAGCAATTCGTAGCCGAATTCATTAAATTTTGCCATCGTTTCCATCGACTTGTGACACGGTGCATTGTCTTGATAAAACAGCACTTTCTTTTTCTTCAAATTTCTGCGATTTCGTCCTTCAAACGCTCCAACAAAGCAATGTAATAGTCGCTGTTGATAGTCTGCCCCTTTTGGAGATAGTCGATGAAAATTATTCCATGTGTATCCCAAAATACGATGCCATAACCTTGCCAGTCGACTGTTGAGTTTTTGGTCGTTTTGGACGAGGTTCGTCGCCTGCTCGCCACTCAGCTGACTGCCGACTTCACTCTGGTGTGAAGTGATGGAGCCAAGTTTCATCCATTGTCACATAGCGATGCAAAAATTCGGCTTTATTGCGGTTGAACAGCTTTAAACACTCCTCTGATCATCAACACGTTGTTGTTTTTGGTCGACTGTGAGCAAACGCGGCACCCACTTTGATCAAAGCTTTCGCATGTCCAAATATTCGTGTATGATATATCCAACACGCTCTTTTGATATCTTCAGAGCCTGAGCTATCTCGATCAACTTCACTTTTCGGTCATTTGTAATCATTTTGTGGACTTTTTTGAAGTTTTCATCTGAAACAGCCTCTTTTGGACGTCCACTGCGTTCATCATCTTCGGTGCTTGTATGACCACTTTTAAATTTTTCAATCCACTTGCGAATGGTTCGTTCGGCTGGTGCAGAGGGTAACACTTATCAAGCCATTTCTTTGCATCGGCTGCATTTTTTCCCGTCAATAAGCAATGATAAATCAACACACGAAATTGCTTTTAATCCATTTTTTTCACAATAACAAAAGCTGCTTCACTCACAACGCTATACCCCGAGAACTATTGATCCGACAGCTGTCAAATTTATACACGTATTTTCTGAAGGTTGGTACTAACTGAAAATGGTTTGGATTTAATTCAAGCGGTACCCTCTCTTAGAAACGGCACTGACTTTTCAGCCCATGTATTATATTTGGACTCAGATTGTTTGCTACCAAATATTCGGGAAGCCGCGTCGAACTACGAAATGCAGCCTAAGGACGAAGCGTCTGAAAAAAGCCAACTCTCTTGTGTCTTATCCAGGAACACGGGACACAACGCAAACTATCGGGGTTGTACCAAATTTCAATACATACAAAGAGTAAATTTATTATTATTATCATTATTATGTGGTCCCCCACCTACGTACTTACCGCGCCCAACACTGCTAAATTTCGGTGATCTAGTGGGAACCGATGCAGTTACAGTTTACAGTTTAAACGCATTTTTATTTTCATAATTCATTAATTCTTACATGCTAGACAAAAAAACGCTTAAAAATTAGCTTAAATTGTTTAAAAAAATTATCTTATTCTAACTTACTGGCCCCATGCGGACACTCTAAGTTAAACCTAACAATTATATTTTGTCTTTCGACGTGCAGTACAATATTAATTTTTTGCATTAAACGTAATTAAAATACTAATTAAAATCTAAGAAAATATTTTTTTTTAATTTAAAAACTTAGTAAACTAACATTTTTTTTTATATTATATTATAATACTTAAAGTTAAAAATTAAAACTACCTAAAATATACACCAGCTTAGCCTTCTTAAGTTATCTTATTCTAGGTATTATTCCTTTTTTTTGTAGAAGGCTACCCACTTCTGTTTTTTATTTTTTTTTTGTATTTTTTTTTTGTTTTGTTTTTTTTTTTTTTTGGTTTTTTAATTTTTTGTTCTTAACTACTATCTTAAACCTACCTAAAGCTATGTAAGCCGGCCACGGCTAAAAAATTAGGCTGACCAACTCTGCTCTAGAGGAATTCGACGACGTAGATTCCCCTCCTTCATACAAACTGCCAAAATTGTTGGTGCTGCTGAGCAACATCCCTCATGTCGCGACTCCCTACCGACCTACTGAACCGGAGACGTTCCGCACTGCCGTGTACGACGTCTCTGTCGTAGTTAGTCGCCTGTCCGCAGCTGTTCGAGCGATGTGGAAGATTAACGGCACCGCTAATCTATCCTGGATCAGACCTTTTTTATCTAGGTAGAGGAACGCCTCTGGAGGAATAAAGCCGTCAAAGCGTACTCTCTCGTGAAACATATAATTGGGGTAGTAAGCCCCGGAGATCAGGTTATCCGACGAAGTCATTGCTCTTGCAATGTGCCTTCGAATCAACTTAATAACAAAATTCTCCACTCTTATTAGATTCGCCCTATTGTACAAGACCTCATTAGGATAGAATTTTATGTACTCAGACTCTGGTGTTCTGTATAAGCGAAGACAAGTCCTAATACAAGCCCTCTCAAACACCCGAATCTTTTCCAATAAACTTGCTCTCACGTTGAACCACACGGGACATCCAAATACAAGCATGGGCCTGATAAGGGCCATGTAGCAGATCAACTTCACCCCCGCATCGAGTTGGCTGTTATAAAACAGTCTCTTTGTAAGGGCAAAAACACCTCTGGCTCTGGCCCGAGCAACATCTATATGTTTGTTTAAATACAGATATTGATATAGCCAGATCCCAAGGTATCTGACTACATTTCGACAAGCAAGTGGCAGTCCGTGCTGCCCAATGATCGAAAACTTTCGTCAATTCTTTCTGGTATCCCTAGAGGCCCCAGACAAAGGCGTCCTAAACAAAATGGTTTCTGACTTCTGAAAGTTGATTTTCAACTTTCAGTCATCGCAAAGTTGCAAGAGTATATTAATGACCTCAATCTTTGGACCTGATCTGTACGCGATTAAGTCGTCTGCGTACGCTATGGCATGGTGAAGTGAACCTATTACATCACTTGTGTAGATGTTCAACAGGATCGGCGAATTTACCGCACCTTGTTGCAAACCGTTTTTAATGTAAAATGTTCTAGCAGAAGTCACATCGCCATTTTTCACGATGAACTGTCTATCTGTTAACATGTTGTAAAGAATATAAAGAAGTGGTTTACTAATGCCCAGCCTGTTCAGTTAGAAGAAGAGTCCCTCTAACCATACGGTATCGAAGGCTTTTTCCAAGTCAATCAGGCAGGCACCAGTACACTGGTTCACCGCTTCTAGTGGGAGATGTTTAAGCACAATGTTCGGTATTTCATCGGTTCCCATTGATTTCTAACTTCTAAGTGATTTGAAGATCGTTTGGAGCTATTCCTTTGAAATGAACGGGGGTAATACCCTATCGTTGGCGATGACATTATTTGCCATATTATCGTCACTGAACTGAGTGAAACCCGAGCTCTCGAATCGCCAGTTCACTATTTCATTTCAAAGGTAGAAATTGTGCACGAGGACTTTCCAGGTCGTGGTCCGGGCCAATGATGTAATTCGCTTTGTACACTTCCTGGAAAGTTTCTCCTATAGCCTCTATCTTCCCCTTCTTTATCTTCGATCACAAAGAAGTTGTCGTCATCAACGGCCTCATTTGGATCGATGACTGCTGCTAAATGTAGTTGTTCGTTGTTCGTCGTTCGGGCGATTTTAAGACATGGAAGGTCGTTTTGATTTTTCCTCCGAAATATTTTATTTATTTGCGGAAACATATTCGGGTTGCTGGTGTTTACAGCCCGAATTTTGTTGTTCCAATACAAACTTACAGATTTTCTGTAATTTGCTTTTATTAATGTTTGGAGGTTTTTGATCGACGACTTTAATGTCATGATCTCCGGGTTGCGTCTGTCAGTAAACTGTCTGTACAAGGTTTTTAGTCTTGACAGCAGTCTACTTTTATGTCGGAGCAGTGCGTCAATAGTTGCGTTGCGGAATAAGTCTTCGTTGTGATGATACCGAGGAACCGTTTTGTTCATTGTTCGTTTAATTGTTTCGTTTTAGATATCTGTCAATCTCATCGTTTGACAGATTTCTATTGGACGGTGGGTAGAGCGAATTCGAGTAAAATGCTCTAGTCATTGTCCTGGAGAAGTGTGTCCAACGCACCTTTCTATAGTTGTAGGAATGCCTTTGAACAAACTCTTCCAATTTCGCATTTTCGTTCGGAATGGTTATTTCGGTACTAAGACCGCAATGGTCACTGTCATACACAAAAGTACGAAGACAGTTCATAGTTTGTTGGTTAGTGCAAGTCAGATGTATTTGTGAGTCGAACAGCAGGAGATCCAAATAGGACCCATGTCTAGGAAACGATGGACTATCCGTCGCTTTAAGGCCGAGTCGATACATTATACTGTGCTGACCCCACCAATTGAATAGCAGGTTCCCTCTAGTATTTGGTGGGATATACACGATGCATGCTTCAAGCACCTGAAACCTACGCACTACACGACTATATATTCTTTTAAAACGTATACCTTTTCTTACGAAGATCGCAACGCCTCCTCCTTGTATGGAGTTGGGTCGATTTCTTCGTATTATTTTATACCTTTTGTGCCTCATTTTGTGTCTTTTGGTAAGCTTAGTTTCGCTAACCAAAAATACATCAGGGGATTGGTCTTTAAGCAACTTGAATGGTGCAGCTCTTCGTTCAATCCTTATCAGTGAATTAACATTCACTGCAAGGATCTTTAGGGTTTGCTCCGCCATGTACGTACCCATTACGACTGGCGGTGCGTTAGTCCCGGCAACAATGCGTAGATTTGATCCACGCGCGTAGCTTGTTCGGTTATTTGACGTTGAAGCTGAGCCATTTGCCCCTGGATAGAGAACAAGATAGCTAGCATGTCAGTTCCGGGTTCCGGAACCTTTGCTTGCTGTGCCATGTTCCCCCTGCCTGCCGCCATTTGGGCGTAGGTAACTTGGGAAGTAACGGCTGGTGTTTGAATTTGAACTGGTTGACGCTTAACTTCCACCTTTTGCTGCCGAGCCAGATTTACTCTTTTTATGTACTGGAATTTGTTACAACCCCGATAGTTTGCGGTGTGTCCCGCATTCTTACATAAAACGCAAGAGAGTTAACTTTTTTCTGACGCTCCATCCCTACCCAGAGCGCATTCTTCTGATTTGTGGTTCTTACCGCACTTGACGCATCGAGGCTGCATTTCGGAGTTCGACGCGGCGTGCCCGAACCTTTGACAACACATTGCAACATGTTATCGCTCCGTTTTACGTTTTCCCAGTGTACAATCTGGTAGTCTAGGACTTTAATACTCCTTAGACCATCCAATTTGCTATCGGGAGTTAGCTGAACCATAAAGAACGATAGTTTCCGTTTCTCCCTTTTGGCTCTGGCTGTAGTGAATGGCTTGACTCCTACGAATTTGAGTTCGTCGCACTCTTTCTCTTTGAGCAGTTTTAAGAGCTCCTCCGGATCAGTAGACGGTTCTAATCCTCTCAGCAGCATTGTAAGTAGCTTTTGCCCCTTCGGGGTGAAGGAGAAGAACTCCGTCGTCAAATCCTTTAACAAGGTTTTAATTTTATTATAGCGCTCCACTGTATTGCAGTGGATCGATGCCTATCTACACTAAGCCTTTTGATAAAAAAATTGGAGCCTATGGCCGACTTACACAGTTCAATTGTGTCCTTTAGTTCCATCCTAAAAGTATTTGTTTTTGCTGTTGTTTTTGCTGCTGCTGTTTTTGTTGCTGTTTCTGCTGTTGCTGTTTCTGCTGTTGCTGTTGTTGTTTCTGCTTCTGCTGCTGTTCTTTGTTCGTTAGAACTTGTTCTATTTTTTGTATTTTTGGTTGTTGTACATTTTGTTGTTGTTTAGTCTCGTTTGTTTTTTTTTTTTTGTTTTCTTCGAAATCGAGAACTGTTGATGTTGCTCTTTCTCTCTTCGTGCCATTTGCTTAGCTTTAATTGACTGCACTTTTTGTTGTAGCTCTTTGATGCTATCGTTAAGAGCTTGAACTTCCTCTTCTTCGTCCTCTGACTCAGAAGCCACCAGAGATGCGAAGCTATTTTCTCCTCCCATATAGCAGCCTTCCCCACCATCCGACACGTATGGGTATTCATAGTGTTCCGCTTATGACATTCTTGAAGTTGTTGGCGCAACTTCCCTTACTTTACCAGTCATCTTTTCGGTAGAAGTAGAAAGGGAAGGGCGCTTTACAAGGTTTGGAGTTGGTCTTACCTTTCTCCTCCTTTTTGTTGTATCTGCTGTTGTTGTTGTTGTTTTCTTTGGGCCTGGTTTTTCGGTTTGATTGTCCGATGTAAACATGCCACCTTCTGATCCCGCTATAGGAATAGCGGACCGCCCACTACCACTCATGTTCCGAAAAACAATTTTGTGGTATATGTTTATTTATTTATTTTTATTTCTTTTATTTTTTTATTTTTTTTTATTTTTTTTGATTTTTTTTTTAAATAAAAGCACTCCACTTTTTCAGGGATCGAACCCACGACCCCTGGTTTCTAGGTAACAACCACTTCGATGCGAGGTTCTCTACCACCACGGTTATCGAAATCTTGGAAATTTATTATTTTTTTTCACACTTATTCGTTTTTTACACTTGTAAAGTCGAAACACGAAAATGTTTGATCTCCGCGGAGGTCTGTGAACTGAGTGGGAGCCGATGCTTTCAGTGTGGCGAGGCCGTTGACGTAAATTTCACTCGGTAGCAGAAAGTGAAATTTTAACATATACACACTCCAGCCGTTACTCATCAAGTTATGTATGTCCAAATCGCGACAGGTAGGGGAAATATGGCACAACAAGCGAAGGTTGTTGTACCTGACTGTACCTGACATGCTGGCTATCTTGCTCTCTACTCAAGAGCAGAATGCTAAGCTCCAGCGTCAAATACAGAAACAGGCTAGGCGGGTAGATCAAATATACAAACTTCTGCCGGGCTTAACGCAGCTCTAGTCGCAATGGGTGGAGCAAACCTTGAAGGTCCTTGCAGTGAATGGGAATTCACTAATTAGTTTCGAACGAAGAGCCGCACTATTTAAATTGCTTAGAGACAAATCCCTTGATATGCTCCATTCAAGGAGAACTGTTGCGATATTTGTTAGAAAAGGACTGCGTTTCAAAAGTGTATACATAGAGTCGTGTAGTACGTAGGTTTCAGGTGCTGGAAGTATGCGTCATGTTCATCCCTCTCCGTATTGGAATGTTCCGAATGTTACTTAATCCACCTTATTCATATCAGAGCTCGAGACACTTTTCGATTCCTAAGGCTAGATTTGGAGGAGCATTATTTCACTATCGGTGGAGATTTCAACGCTAAATGTAGAGATTGGGAAAGCAATACATCAAATACTAGAGAGAACCTACTATTCAATTTGTAGGGTCAACACAGTGTAATGTACCGAATCGGCCTGGATGGATAGTCCGTCGCTTCCTAGACACAGGTCGTATTTAAATCTCCTGCTGTTCGATCATTGCGGTCTCAGTACCGAAATAACTATTCCCAACGAAACTGCGGAATTGGATGAGTTTGTTCGAATGCATTCCTACAACTATAAAAGGATGCGTTGGACACACTTCTCCAGACACTGACGAGAGCACTCTCTTCGAATTTGCTCTACCCACCGGTCAATAAAAATCTGTCAAACGAGGAGATTAACAGGTATCTAAAATTAATGGACGAGACAATTAAAGAAACAGTGGACAAAACAATACCTCGGTATCAACACACTGACAACGACTTATTCAGCAACGCAACCATTAACGCACTGCGCCGACATACTAGCAAAAGTAGACTACTGTCAAGACTAAAAACCTTGTACAGACAGTTTACTGACAGACATAACATAACAGAAATTCTATAAGTTCATATTGCAACAATAAAATCCGAACTGTAAATACCAGCAACCCGAATATGTTCCCGCAAATAAATAATAAAAGCTCAAAACGACATTTCGTATCTTAAAATCGCCCGAACGATGATCAACATCGATCCAAATGAGGCCGCTGATAATGACAATTTCTTTGTGATCCGTAGGAGAAGGTAGATTCTATAAGAACGACTTTTCAGGAAATTTACAAGGCGAACAACATCTTTGACCAACGTGATTTGGATGAGATTAAACGATATTGCGATGGCTGGAAGTTGAAAATTAACTCTCAAAAATCGGAAACTGTTCTTTTTAGAACGATTTTGTCTGGGGCCCCCAGGGACACCAAAGTGAATTGGCGAAAATTTTCAATCGTGGGACAACACTCTCTTGTCGAAATCGAGTCAAATACGTTGGGATCTGGATAGATCATTATCTGTATTTTAACAAACATATAGATGTTGATCTGGTCAGAGCCAAAGGTGCTATTGCCCTTGCAAAGAGACTGTTTTATAGCAGCCAACTCGATGCGACAGTGAAAATAATCTGCTACATGGCCCTTATCCGGGGTATGCTTGTATTTGGATATCCCGTGTGGTTCAATGAGAGATCAAGTTTATTGGTAAAGATTCAGGTATTTGAGAGGGCTTGTCTTAGGACTTATCTTCTCTTATACAGAACACCAGAGCCTGAGTTTATACAATTTTATCCTAACGAGGTTTTGTACAATAGGACGAACCTAACACGAGTGGACAATTTCGTCATTAAGTTGACTCGAAGGCACATTGCAAGAGCAATGAGCTTTCTACCCCAATTATATGTAACATGAGAGAGTACGCTTCGATGGCCTTATTTCTCCAGAAGCGTTCATCTACCTAGCTATGAAAGGTCTAATCCAGGACAGATTAGCGACTTAACTACGACAGAGACATAGCACACTGCAGTACGTAGTCTCTGTCGCTGTCGAAGACAGCTTCTTCGTCGAATTACTCTAAAACAAAATGGCTTCATTAGGAAGCAAAGTCGGTCGTCAATCTATTTTATTAGCCCTGGCCGACTTACATAATTTTAGGTAGAATTAGGGTAAATTCATACAATTAGCTAGTATAAGCAAATTACGTAGGGTAAGATTTATTTATATGCAGATAATTTGTAAGTTTTAGTTTTATGTTTTATAAATATAAAAAAATCCTTTATTACCTTTTTTTTGCTATTGAAAAATGTTTTCTTAGTTTTAATTGTACTAAATACAGAAATACATAGTAATAAACATGTAATGTAGTAAACGTGGAAAGGCATTCGAGAGCTGTTTGATGAGTACCCGAGTTGGAAAACACGTGAGTATACCATCATTTAGAATAACCTCTTTAAGCCCGCCTGTCAAAATTTTGTGACCATCCGGCGCTTAATTTTGTTTTGACACCCATTTCAAAACATCATGTTAGTATTTTTTTACGAGCATAAAAAAAAGCAGTATCGCTCCGTGATCCGATTCTTATTTTAGAGTGAAAAAACCTGCAATGAAAACAAAATCCATTCACCTTCCCGTTCCACCGTTCACAATTATTAGAAGAGTTTTGCCGTGGCCGCACGTCGGTTTTTGATAAACTTCGCTCATTGGTCAAAAAACGGTTACCACAGGGGAAACTGTGGACAAAATCCATGATCTCCTATTAGCGCACTACCGAGTGAAAATTCGCAAGTTGGCTGAGATAGCAGGCATGTTAACTGAACGCTTAAGACATATTCTGTACGATATTTTGGGCATAAGAAAGCTGTTCGCGCAATGGGTCCCGTGTTTGCTCACACCGGTGAACAAACGTAATCGTGAGACCACTTCAAAGACGTGCTTGGGCTCTGTTTAATCGAAATCCAGAGGAGTTTCTGGGTTTTTTCGTAGTACAAACCAGAGACCAAAAAACAATCGAAACAATGAGTTTTACAAGGTGAACGTGATCCAAAGAAGGCGAAGACCGTGCCTTCGGCCGAAAAGGTGGTCCACGTTGACTATTTAAAGTAGGGTAAAACAATCACCGGAGCATATTACGTCAATTTATTGGGCCGATTGAACGCCGATTTGAAGAAAACACGACCACATCTGGCGAAGAAATAGATACGAATCGTTCCCCCATCCACCGTATTTTCCGAATTTAGCTCCCTGCGACTTCTTTTTGTTCCCAAATCTTAAAAGATCGCTCTCCAGAAATAAATACGGGTCAAACGAGAAAGTCGTACTCGTAAATTGCAGGTCAACAAAAGTCGTACTATAGAGAGAGGTGAAATAAATTGTCAAACCTAGAAAAGTTGCGCTGTTATTTCTAATCCGGGTATTTATCAAACAGCACTCGTAGAATAAAGAAAGTGAAAGTGTAGCAGAAAAGTTAAAATAAAAAAAGAAGAAAGAACAATAAGAAGATTCTTATTTAACTACCTCTAGTTTTGAAAGTGTGCTATTACTGCACTTTAAAATTTATTGGTCCCCATTTATTGTTTTCTAGCCATTGGTAAACAGTTCCATCAACCATCAACTTCGACTGCAAAACCAGATCGATTCGGTGTGTCTGGTGGGACCAGAAGGGTGTGGTGTACCACGAGCTCCTAAAACCTGGTGAAACCGTTAATATAGATCGCTACCGATAACAAATGATTAATTTGAACTATGCATTGATCGAAAAACTACCAGAATTGGCCAGAAGACACGGCAAGGTAATTTTGTTCCATGACAGTGCACCTACACACAAAGCAAAACTGGTTCAGGATACAACCAAAACACTTGGCTGGGAGCTTATTAATGCACTGTTTAAATTTTTGTTATATCCTACTTAAATATTATGTATCTATGCAATTGTATTAGTAAAGAAAATAAAATTGAGTTGAATTGAATTGAATTTAATTGAAAATTGAATCTGTATTGCTCGATAGCGGTGTCCTATCACTGCAATGATATAATGCATGTTGTTTGAGCATTTGCCTAATGCTCTCAATAGTTCTGACATCTACGCTAGATTTTCCGTCTTGTTTTGGAGAAGAATGAAGTTTACTGTTCTGGCATCACAACTCTTTTCTCCAACGGAACTATATAAATGTTTGGGTGCCATCCTGGATAACGAACTTTTTTGGACTTAACATTAACCGTAAATAACATAACATCATGCAATGCTTAGTATGAAATCGATGAAGACTGACGACATCGCGGACAACTATTTCTGTGTCTGGCCTACGGTCCCTTCATTCTACGAAAAGCTAAGGCAATCCAGTAAAAGGAACACAAAACAAGTACAACGGATCACTTCTTTGTCTAGTGCGGCAGAAAATAAAATATTTTAAGTAAATATAAGTTGACTGTCCGAAAAGCGTACGAACTTTATTTTGGAGTTAAAGTAGGAGATCAAGATGTTGTAACACTTGTATAACATTATTAACAAATTGGTTGAAAGGTACAACACGTCATATGCGTTTTGCAGTACCCGTGATGTAGAGACAACCGAAAGACCACAGATTGTTACTTTTAACTCATTAACTTACATATTATCGGCCCGAAGTCGAAGCATACTGTACAGTATCCCAATTTACAATCAACTTTACGGCCTGTCGAACATAGTAGAGAATATCATATAATAAAACCATCAGAATTGTGGAGATTGGACGAAGAGCCTGAATGTGCCAATGATTTAAATAATAATGAAAGGTATGTGATTCGAACCGAAAATCGACAATGATCCAGACTTCCAAACACCAGAATTTTTAACAAAGCCGCGTTAAATTTAAATTGCTTTACCGAATGATTTTGTAAGATGTTTAAAACTACCGAAATCACAGTCAGAACTCTTAGCGTCCAGATTAAAAGAATGCAATCTCCTCGAAAGTGACGTACATATAAGTGACTTCCGAAAACTTGAAAAATGGCTTGCACATTGTTTCGCTCAAGAAGAATTGACTTTGTATAGTGCATGAATGCTGACAACTTTTTTGTTGCGTTAGGCCAGAAACATGAACCAAGCAATTAGCGCCAATTGATTGATTCCAGCTTCCAACTTAAAAGCAGTTTTACTTCACAATGGCAATAAATACCTTCTTTACCTTCAGAACCTGAACAGCATGAGCTGTATGAAGGAATCATACGAAAATATACGATATCTCTTACAACATAATATCTATAAAGACTATAAGTGTTCAATCTTTGGAAATTTTAAAGCTATTGCGCTTCTTATTGGACTGCAGCTGAGGTATACGAAACACTGCTGTTTACTGCGAAGTCGTCACTAACTCTGGGTGTAAAAAAATGTTACTTACGACCCCTGGTTGATCCTAAACACGTATCTCCACCACCGCTCTATATCAAATTGGGCTTAATGAAAAATTTCGTTAAAGCCCTAAATCAGAACTATAGAGGGTTCTTGTATTTAAAAGAGAAATTTCTGAAAGTTAGTGAGGCAGAAATTAAAAAGGGCATATTTGTTGGACCGCAAATACGAAAACTTTTGAAAAAGAATGAATTTAACAACAGCATGGACAGCTTTTTAAACTGCTGTGACAGATTTTTTAAGAAATGTGAAAAACGAAAATTACAGTGATCTTGTAGCTGAATTGCTAAGAATTTAGATGCAATAAGCGAGAAACATGACGGAAGATTCCACCTGGACGTCGCAACAATGGAAAAGGGATACCAAGGCTAATAGAACCTTTTTATACTCGCTGATTAATGCTGGACATTTCTCCGAGATGCCACAGGGACAAAATATCGCCGTAAAACATCCGCAAAAGCATTTTGAAGTAAGTGTAACATGACAAACATATTGATATAGATTTAAATTCAGTATACTTTTCAATACTTATACCATATATACAATACTTACAATAACTTATAGCAAAAAAACGATGGATGATAGAGAAAATCTGGGGTCATTTTCTGTTTACTATTATAAGTTTGCTTAAGAAAACTACGTTTTATGCATGTCACAAAAAAAAAAAGTGGATTTTTGTTGAACAGTGTTATTCATAATTTTGTGTAGAAATATACAGAGACCGTGACTTAATTCCCAATAAAAAGTAATGAGGTGCATAACAATTCAGTGGTCGTATCCATGGAAGCCATGCACGAACCGCTCTGCATCACTAAAGCTAACTTGCACTAAATCTTAAAACCGAATGTCAAGAGTACCAAGCATGAATGGTGAAAGGTAGTTCGTAATTTACCATTAACATCCCCTAAATTGCAAGAGTTAAACAAGCAATAAGCCACAATTTTTAAATTTGTTAGTGTGGTTGTAAACAAATAATTTATTAAGTAGGATTAAGATTACTTAGGGATTCTACAACTTTTCTTTTAGCGCCAATACCTATACCTGGTAAAAGATTCCAATGGAATTGTTTACTTGATATCGTGAAGACTTACGACATTAAAGGATTTAACTTTGCCCATCTGGCACTCTTCAATTCTATATTTGCTCGAAATCCCCATTGAAAATAAATAGATGTTTGTTTAAGTTTCGCCAGGGTCTTGCAAAATGTATTTAAACATTATCTTCTGAGCTGAGGGCGTGATAATCACATTTTCCTTGGCGGAAAAAAAGGATGAGGTTGATTTTATTTAATTAAAATTAGGTACATGAACCTCGAGATGTTGAGTACTGTAGAAATATGGTAGGCATTAAGAGGTATCAACTTCGCGATGACCAGGGCTTTAACTATTTCTACATACCAACTGTGCTTATTTTATCTCCAAGTGGTAATCATCGGGTACTTGTCGATATCCATATGTATTAAACTTGCCAGCAGACAAATATCAGCATTATTAACAACACAACATATGAATTCCCCAGATGGAATCAATGATGAAGTAAAATCCCAGAATAGAACAAACAAGAACTTATTCGGGAAAATTCGGATAAGCCCCGAATTGACTAACGGTCTAACCAATTAAACATTCACGTTATAGATTTATGAAAGCTAAAAGGTCCAAATCCAGATACTTGGGGTACACCAGATGTTAATTGTAGACTTAATGACCTTTTGTTGCCATTATAGTCTAAAGCAGTAATTCCCAAAGTGGTGCAGGTAGACTCTACGGAGGTCCACGTTGGCATGAAAAAAAAAAAATAGAAGTTCGCCAGTTGTGGGGGGGGGGGAGAGGGTCCACGAAAATTTATCTGGTTTCGATAGTAAAGAAAAATTTTTTTTAGTTAAGCTGGCATATGGATCAGATAGCCTGTTTATTTAGCATTAATTCCCTTTTTTTTTTTAAAACCTCCCTTAATTTTTTTGAGTAGAGTATTTTAAGAAGATCGGCGACTGTTACTTGTAAAAACTTGCATATTCGATATTCAGTGCAACGCGTGTCGAGACTTGCAATATGTAAATACGAATGTTGCCAAAGACAAACGCTACTCATTTGTTTCCGGAATTTTGAAAAGAAAAGTGTGAGTGAATCGATGTCAGTGTTTGCCAGTGTTTGTTTGTAAATTGGTGATACATACTTCTATTTTATATTGTAATGGTTGTTACGGTTGCATGTAGTATGTACGTAATAAAAAGTAAATCCTAAACAGGGTCATATACTTACAGTAGTATGCAAAACATTTGCAAGTTTTTTTTCTCTTAACGTTTTGTTTGATTAACTATACAAAGAAGGATAATATGTAAGAATTTAAAGATAAATCCGTTACTGACAGTACACTCTTAGGTCTCAGCAATAAAAACGGAAAAAAGTACAGTTAGTTTAGTTATTCCAGGGAAAAATGTTAGCTTGCCAAATATGCAGCTGTGCAAAACATATGCAAGTTTTTTATTTTTCCCTCATTTCTGTTTTAACTTCCAAGATATTCAGATCAGGCTAGTAAAATAGTGTCCTTTATCAAATAAATTATGTTCATAGGCAGGTTTTTTTATTCAGTTTTCACTAAATTTGCGTTGAAAAAATGGCTGGCAATAAGTACGATACCCGAACAAAGGAGCTGGTAGTTGAGGCTTTTCAAAACGGATCGAAGCAAAGAAAGATAGCTAAACGATTCAAGATTCACGAATCGACTGTTTCCCGGATAATTAAAAAGTTCCAACAAAATTTATCAATTGCAACGCTACATTCTGGTGGTCGTCGCCGAAAAACAGACATGCAAACTGATAAAAAAATAATCAACATTATCCGGCAAAACCCTTTTCGGTCTTCAACTGCAATCGTTAAGGACCTCAACTTGTCAATCGATGCAAACACAGTGCGTAGACGTGCAATAGAAAGCAATTTGAGGGCATACCGAGCTGTTAAGAAGCCTCTGGTAACCTTGAAACACCGTCAAAAAAGGTAGTCTCTTTGTTTGATAAAAAACTGCTTCTAATTTCCTTTTATTTAGACTTCAATTTGCGCATAAATATTCAACTTGGTCCCTGACACAGTGAAGAACCGTTTTATTTAGCGATGAGAGCAAATTTAATATCTTATCTACCGATGGTATTGATTACGTTCGCCGAAAGCCAGGTACACGGTTAAATCGGGAAAACATCCGCGCTACTTTGAAACATGGGTGCGGTTCCGTTATGGTTTAGGAATGCTTCTCGGCTCAAGCATGTGGTCTCTTACGCCAAATAACTGGAATAGTGGATCGTTTTGTGTGTAAGGACATCTTAGACACAGTCATGCTTCCATAGGCTGAGGAAGAGTTGCCGTTGTTATGAAGGTTTCAACAAGACAACAACTCGAGACACACCTCAATGGCAGTCCATGTTTTAGACTGGCCTCCACAGTCTCTCGACTTAAACCCAATCGAAAACTTATGGAGAATCCTAAAACAGCGGACAAAGGGGCAACGGTTTACTTCGCAAAAAGTTCTTTATGAAGCTTTAAAGGATGAGTGGAAAAAAATTCCCAGCGAGTTAACAAACTCCCTTATTGCTTCCATGCCGAAAAGGTGTGCAGAAGTTATTAGAAATGGTTTTTGGACCAAATATTGATGAACAAAAAAAACTTGCATATGTTTTGCACAGCCTTAAAATGAATAAACTCGTTTCTTTATGTTTTACAAAGTATCAAGAGTACATATTTCAAATTTCTTTGTTTCCTTTTAAGTATTAAACAGTAAGTAATACTTTTGATTGAAAATTTCATTAGAATTCTTTCTTTAGAGCAATTAATAAAGGATGTTATTGTGTTTGAAAAAAAAAATTGCAAATGTTTTGCACACTACTGTACTTAAAATAAGAGAAAGCCGAGAAAAATTTAAGTTTAAGTATCTACTTTTTATTATACAATTATTTATATGCCCGATTGTGGCGATTCACTAAAGGAGAGATATACATATGATTTACAGGTAGGTAACTGATATGAAACATGGCTAGTACAGTGTGGATTATTTGAAATTTGGTTTTTTTCCATCAAAGGCAGACAAACGATTGCCCATATGCCTTTTATGCAACAACGTTTTGAGCAATGACTCTATGAAACCATCGAAGCTCAAAGAATATCTTAGAAGATGTCATCTTGATAAAATAGGTAAAGATTTAAAATATTTTCAAACATTGAAGGAAAAATATGAAAAGAATTCCACCGTGTGCAGTATGTTCGCTTCAACGTCTTCAAGTAACGATGATGGCTTGCGGGCATCTTACATTTTCCAATATGTGTGGAAAACCGCACACCATCGGAAAACAATTCATTTTACCCGCTGTTGAACAGGTTTTAAAAACTGTTCAGCACTTCCATTTGACGTACTCAAAAGAATTTCATTGAGTAACAACACTGTACAACGACGCATTTATGAAATGACCTCTGATATTGAAAGCTTCTTGTGTAATTATTTGCAAACAACTCATTTTTCTATTCAACTGGACGAGTCAACTCTACCTGATAATGAAGCATTAATATTAGCATATGTTCGATTTGTTATGGACGAAGAAATCCATGAAGAGCTGCTATTCGCGAAAACTTTGCAGACGGACACTAAGGGCGAATCAATATTTGATGTCCTGAGTGAATTTTTTAAGGAAAAATCGATTCCATCTACAAACATCAGTTCGGTGGCAACAGATGGAGCTGAAAAGAATTATACCAGAAGTAACTGCAATTTGACTAATAGATTGCTCCAATCGCTTCAATTTGTTATTAAAGCAGTTAACAAAATAAGAAGCAATGTGTTGAATGCCTGATTATTTGCACAATTGTGCGACGAAAATGATGAAGACTTCTAACGATTTCTCTTACATACTGAAGTATTCTGGTTGTTGAAAGGTGCATGTTTAATGAGATTTTACTTCCATTTTGAATTAGTTTTAGAGTTTCTGGAAAGTAAAGATCCAGATTTAAAAGAAATCCTGATCAAATCGAAAGCAAACATCGCGTAACTGACAGATCTGTTAAAAAAATTCAATGACATTAACTTGCATTTACAAGGGGATAGTTTAAATTTAATTAAAACAAAGGATGTAATTTTGGCTTTTCTTGGAAAATTGAAATTTATGAAGGAAGGTATTAGTCGGCGCGAATTCTCCAAGTTTTCACACTTATCACAGGCAGAATATCTTGACATTCGTTCAGCATTTAAATGCCCTGCATGATGACTTCAAAAATAGATTTAAAGATATTCTCACGATGGAAATACCACTATGGATCATATGGTAAATCCATTTGATGAAACGAAAGTGTCGAATGTGGTATTACAAGAGGAGCTACTCGACCCCAGCACCGATAAGGAGCTGAAGGTGACATTTAAAAAAGGCTATCAAACATTTTGGCTGTGTCGTAGCAAACTTTTTAACAAAAACAAGGAGTAAAATGAACATCACAGAACGGGGAGATTTGCGGTTATAATAATTTTTTGTCAATCCATCAATTACATCTCTCCCATTAATATAATGACTGTGTGTTTTTTTTTATTGTTAATTTGCATTGTTGAAGTTACGTTAGATACGTTATTTATGTGTAACTTTAGTTGTATGAAGTCTGTAATCGTATTATTTTAATAAAAAGAATATAAGAAAATATACTGTTTTTATTTTTATTTTTACTGCTCCGAATTTAGGATTGGAAATTTCCATCATTAAATCTAATTTTCACATTTTTTGACGAGTTTTGGGAATATGGTACAAATGTAGCAGCAGGGGTCCACCGAAACCAGGAACCTCGGGTCCAAAGGCAATCTGACTGTTTAATTAATGAATATATTCAGTGTGTTTGGCAAGATCGTGTGGCACGTAAAAATTAACTGGTTAGTCGTAGCGAATAAGAAATATTGGGGGCCATTAAAAGTATTCATCCTTTTGTGTTTTGTAAAATTTTATTTTAGTTGCGTATCATGCTTGCAAATTTCAAACCGTATTCCGTAATGAGTGCTGCATAGCAGAAATCTGCGGGAAGTTGTGTTTATAGTTGCAGCAAAATTAGAAAGTTTATGAACAAGCGAGTGATATAACCTGACGATTGGGTTTACAATGCAATTTTTACATAAATTTAGTTCATAAAAGTGTCCGATAAAACGATTTTAATTTCAAATGTTGGCCGTAAGCCATTGTGAAAACGTCATCTAATAAAAAGTGAAACTTTCGGCAAAACTGCATTCTTGGACATAAAAATTAAGATTTCCAATGACCCGAAACATCTATCAGAGCGTGAAATAGCAAAATATGTTGGATTGCCCATCTCAGCCCGATTGAAAATATGTAGTGACTTATGAAGCAGAGAATAGACCGAAGGTGTATTGGACAATTTGTTAAGCAGTTTGCACAGTAAAGAAATTTTAAAAGTATTTGTTTCACTAAGTCATATGGTATTATCTGTGCAAAAATTAACCAAAATATCTGTTTCAAAACAACGTAAAAAAAATTACCAAAATCCTTGACAGAATCATAATGGATTAGTGTACTTAATGATGTATACTCGTACAAACTTACAATTTATTGGGCTGAGTGAAAAGGTTTACGACTGACAAGCTTGAATAAGAATTTTTATCTAAAAATAGAATGGTGTGTTCGCTCTAAATAAGCAAAACTCTCGCGTTTTTCGAAGTGAGATTCGGTGTGTTATTCTTTCACAAGAAAAGCAAATTTTTTTTTGTTGATCGAGTCTCTACTTCTCCTAAAAGGCCTTCCTTTTAAGATCACCAATCACATACGTACATATATTACACTTCCGATCATAAAAATAGCACCATATCAAAATGATTGAAAAATTGTTAATAACTACGATAATAATTTTTATAATGAAATGAAATTTTTGTGGAGTACTCCGCAGTAGTTTATAAGTATTTCTATCTAAGTTCCATCTGTTTATTGAATGTTTGAGGAAAGATATTAACAAAGAAAGAAAAGCCAGTTAATTTTCTTATTTTTTTTGAAATATTTTAATACAATCATTGGTTATTAAATTTTCAATACCAAGTTGCTCCTCCTTTGGCAGTTATAACCGCTTTTATTCTAGAAGGCAACGAGTTTACTAGAAGTTCAGTAATATCCCTTGAAATTTCAGTATTCCATACATGTTCCAGAACTTCATTTAGCTTTTTTTACTCTCTGGTTTATGTTTAGCCACCTTACATTTCATTACATGCCACAAGTGTTCGATTGGGTTTAAATCGGGCGAATTAGCTGGCCAGTCTAGTCTGGTAATTCCCAGGTCATCAAATGTTGTCTTGAGAAATTATTGAAAGACTAGTTACTTGTCTGTTTATTATTTATAAAGTAGATATCTAGAAGTGTTATAACTTTACTTACGGAATTGGCGCGGTGGCAAGGTGCAGAATCATCTTGAAAAATGCACTTGTCAGTATACGAATGATGCTGTTCAATTGCTGGTACCAAAAACTCCCTTACTACTTCTCCATACTTTTGAGCGTTCATAGTTCCATTGACAAAGTGCAAAGGGTCCAAAACGTAAAAAGAAAAACATCCTCAAACCATCTGGCTTTGAGGAAACTTCACTGTTTTGACTATGCAGTCGTCCTTGAACCTTTCACCTGCTGACCGTTGTACGTATGGCAAATTGTCGGCACACAACAAATTAAATTTACTTTCATCGGACCATATTACACATCGCCAATCATCCTGCGTCCAATCTTCGTACTTTTTTGCCCACTACAAGCGAGCTTTTTTCATTTTTGTGGTTAGGAGAGGTTTTTTCGCTGGTCGTCTTCCATATAAACCTATCTCCCGTAGCCGTTGGCGTATGGTTTCGGCGCTTAGATCAACTTGATTTAAATCACTCAGCTCTGCTCTTATACGGACAGCACTTTTAAAGCGATCTTTCATGTTAATTCCTTGTTATAACTTTTTTCGTCTTCTGGGTTGTTTTACGTTTTCGTCCCCCCTTTCAAGTGGATTCAAACTTTCTTTTTCTTCATCAGTCGTACGATAGTTGAATGACAGCATCCTATTTTAACCGCAATCTCACGATAGCCAAGCCCTTCTTGGACTAAAGTCAATATTTGAACTTTTTCGTCCCCAGTCAGTTGATGATACCGTCACAAATCAATTCAAACTGATTTTTTTTGCACTGAATACGAGGCCGAACTCCGCTATGGGGAATACCCTTCATTAGTATGGGAAAAACCCTTACGATCTGATGTAATTAGGCATTTTTTGAGAACTCATTAGGTGGTTGGGTTTTTATGACCGCAAGTGTATATCGTGTATCACTGATAATTAAATTTATAATTTATACTTTATACTTACACATTTATATGAAGTGTAATTTTCAGATTTTTTAAGAAATATTTACTTATTTGATTCATTTCCTGACAATTTGTAACTTTTATTAACTCACAATTTCTTTTCCCATTTCAGACTGACTGAAAAGATAAGGATATTAATGATAGCCACCTTAAGAAGTTTAACAGTCTAAATCACCTAACAATTCAATTTTAATTATAATTACTCCAAGTACCATCAATCTATCAATTTCACTACCGACAACTGGTTCGCCTCAATTATCTTGGACAACAAATTCCATAAACACAGGTTTTTAACAATTTCTCACCAAACCCTAATATAGGCACTGCAAACGATGTCGAAAGAAAAATACAAAACGCCTTGTATACCCTTGCGCAGCCAGCTGAAGGATTAATTTTAGAACTAGAGGAATCCCCACCCCATCCCCAAAGACTGTAGGGATATAGTATTGTTTATAATTTTTTCGTGACTAATATAACATAGGAAAAACCAACGATCAACACAGACCAATATGAGAGGAAAGAAACCATCACCATCACCATCAGCATCAGCATCACCATCACCAGAACCAGAAGCAGCACCAACATCAGCACTAGCAGAAGGAACAGATTTCAAAGAAATGGGAACGTCAATCAAATTGCGGCCAATTATATATCTTCTTCTACATCTGACGTTATGCTTTCACCACTATGTTGACGCCTCGACATTATCTGCCGTAAATGGTGAGTCCATTTTTAATCCTTTTTTGTTTTTGTGTGGAATTAATTTTTATGTATACCCATGTTTGTATAGATATGATGTGATAAGGGCAAAGGTACTCACAAACACTCCTATGTATGGATTATATCATATTGTATATTCTCTAAGCGTTAGAGCTTGCCTTGCTTACCCTAGATACAATAATGGATAACCTATGAAGAAAATTAAAGAATAAACAAATAAATATCAAAAATTAACTTGAATGTACAATATATGTATGTGTCTGCCTATTTTGCAAACTAGGTTTCCCTGCTCGTATGTTTTCGTCTTTTGAATGGACATTTGTTTGTTTACACAATGCAAATCTGTTGTAGATTATGGTCTACTGAAAATAGCCTTCCCCTCACAATTGTTGCAGCTTGTATGATAGATGATAGATAGGTATAGAAAACCTCAGTACTTGAATGTTTCTCTTTTTTTCTTAAAGAAGTCTAAGTAACGTTTATCATGAGAACATAATAGTTAACTAGTTAACTCCTATCAATTTGAGAAAATTTCGTCCACCAATTGCAAGAGAAAAATATTGACGGAACTTTTGTGAAAAGACAGGTCAGGTGACTGATAGATACCAGTAACTGGAATATAAAAGGAGTTTGCAACACTCTTATGAACTTAAACTTCTGCTCGTTTGGCGCTCTTTACATTTCGTAGTTTCTGTGTTGTCGCAATTGGAAAATATGCTCAGAGGCTTATTTGCAACTCTTGGTAAACCTAGGGCTCAACAAATACGTCTTTGCAGTTAACACGGTGAACAACTTTTGGTTGTGTACAGGTAATACTAAACAGTTTCTTCCCTCTTGTTTCGACTCGAAGACTATTTGGACCGGAGCTTTGGTGTCAATTAGCTCTTAGTATTTAAACCATCTTAGGCGGCTGATGCCGTTGTACAACTCGTAGAAGTAAGTCAAAGTCTTTGCCCCTAGGATAATCGCTCGGAGAATTTTGAGTTAAAATCGAAGAATACCTTCATCACGTATTACGTATCATAATTCTGCGCCATTGAACAGGACAAGGAGAACAGAAGCACCGATCGGCACGGTGATTTGCGCACGTACGCGCTTGTGTTATTGTCGAAGTTGATAGCGGAGTTGAGATAGTAGTTGTAACTGCATATCCTGGAATCATTTTGGCAGCTTACAATACAAACATCTTTGCCGCTTCTGCTTTAATTGTCTTAAACGCTCCATGAACAACTCCTTGTTTTCTTCGCATTATGTCAATACAACTTTTGAAAGATGATGCTTCTAGAGTTGACTTCCTAGTTTCGTATAATTCTTTCAAGAAATATGTTAAATAAACTACATGACAACGTATCGTCTTGCTTAAGTCCTATTCTAATATTGAAGATCTCAATTTGTCAATTACCAAATTCTTCCTAGATGGAGCAACGTGCATTCTTCATTGTCACCAAACAAAGGAGAGCATTGTTCATAGGGATGCCAGGGTTCTGAAAAGAAAAGACATAAGAAAATCTTTTCGTTATCCGTATTCGTCTTAAGCACCCAGATGCGGACTTAAAGGTTCTCTAAGTATTTTCTTAACAAGGATGACCTTAGGTTTAAGGCCCACCAAGGCATGACTAATCTTAACAATGCACAAGATAAGGAAATCCTTGGAAAACTGATCCACACATTTGACTGCCCGGTAACCTCTGACGACCTCCTCACAGTCATATCCGGGCAGCGTGTTGCCAAACTGCATATCAGTATAGACATCGGGTGCTCTACAACATACAACAAAGTGCTCGGTTAAATGTAGAGCAGAATGTATACTGTGTGAGAGCAATTTAAAATTATTTTTGTTAAAAGTGTGTCCAGATTATATTTTATTAGTGTACAAAGTTAAAGAAAGTACAAATTTTGTGGCCAAAATCCAATGCAAACGCCCTACAATTGATTCCCCACAAGAACAATGTAAAAGGTTTGTACAACAATTTTCTACGTTTTCACTGGACTGTAAAGAGATGTCCATTAGTAAAGCCTTTACAACTCCGCAAGCAATATGGATGCCAACATTCGTCATTCAATAAATAATTTCCTAAACTCAAAGGAAAATCAAGAAATTTGTACTCTAATGCTACTTGTGATTTCAAATACAAGAAAATTAATAGAAACGCAATTAAAACGACATTTTGTTAAAACAGGGTTTAAATGTTTTCATCGAAATTAATTGTTGTCACTCTCACAAAAAATACGTGGCATCTGCTTATAAGTACCTGCGTTTTTATAAATATATAATCCATTATATATGAATACTTCTAGGCAAGAATGACGCCAACAGTAGTAAAGAACTACCATGAGGTAAATTTGTTACAGTTAGATAACATATGGCGTATATCGGGGCCTCCCCATTAGCTTGTGTATTGCACACAGCGGAGACTGAGGCTAACTACTTTACTATACTGCTGTAAAAACGCATTGCAAAAAAATAAACACAAACGATTTCAACCATCTTTGTTGTTTGTTGTTTGCCACTTTCATGTTGGCCCAGCTGTATGACGGTCGCTCTGGCTTTCTTAACATAATGTAGGAAAAAACAAGTAATGAAAGTTTTTCAAGCCGTTCTATATTCAGAAGATGAAGAAAAAGCCATACAGAACCACAATACGTAGACTTATGTTCGGTTTGTTCTGAAACAAAAAACCTAATGCTGAGTGAACACATGAGTAACTTGTGGTCTAGATAGTCTGAATGTTGCCTCTGATATGGAAACAAGAGGAAACAATGCCAATAATTACATCGAAAGTTCAATTCGTATTTTTAAAGACGTTAATTTTAGAACAGGAAATTTTGAAACATATCATCAACTTCGCTTACTAGAGTTTGCACCTTCAAGATGCCGCAATAAGGATATTGTTTACCACCTTGATCAAAAAGTCCCGGTGGCGTCACCGTGTGGCGCTCCCAATATTCCGATTTTTCTGTTTTTTTTTTTTTTAAGTTGGTACATTTGTTGTCGACATTTCCTTTAAATCTTAGCGTCATAGCTAGACATTTGCAAAAGTTACGTAGCCAAGAGTACATCTGTTTGTGTGTGATGGCGATTTTTTTTAGAAATGGATTTAAATTTGCAAAAACGAACTTGTATTAAATTTTGCGTAAAAAACGGATTTAATGGTGTTTTCTAAAGAAAACGGTCATTAACCAGTGGCACGAGCGCACAGTGGTTCAGGTTCCAAAGACGGGCGGTTATAGGGTTTTTGGGCTGACTTACAATAAAATCATATCATTTTGGCTTGAAAAATGGTTGTTATGATTACTAGAGGGTTAGAACAAGACAAAAAAGCTATTTTTTTTAACAGAGTATATTCATGCATAAAATATTCATCATATATAAAAAACATAATCTCACAAAAAAAAGATCGGGTTATAATAACAATAAAATTAGTTTTGTTTACTTTGTCAAAACAAAGCACATTAAACAAGTGCTATTAATATAGTATTAAAAATGATAATAAAGTTACAATAAAGCTCAAGAACTTAATAAATCCAAGACTTCTTTTGCTAACTTTTTTTATACTGCAACTTTCTTAAACTAGAAATAAGTGGATCTGAATTAAGAAGCCTGTGCAAGAGATCCATGTTAGTAACATCTCGGGAATGTTTCCTAATATTATAGCGTCTGAATATTTGGACTAATTTTGACGTTTTTTGGCTGTCAGCACTTTATGATAGGACGGAAAAACATTTGAAATTTTAGAATGAATCACTTCTCTTAATAATAAATATTGGTTTTTAGTAGACTTTCTGATTGATTTGAACTGCTAAGTAAAGTAGTTACAGCGGAATTGTCCATCTGTGATAAAACTGCTAATCTGCGACGTTTAGACCTCTTACTGCAGTCTCAAAACTCCTTCCTGTATCGCGTTCCACTTGTAGATTGAAGAGATTCCTTTTGCTCGTTGTTGTAGTTTCCACATATTTCTTCATCAGATACTTTTGGTATGAAAAACTCGGTCTCACTTAACCAGCTTTCGTATTTGGCCACTAGCTTAGCTTTTGATCTCCTAAATTGCTTCCAATATGCAGCAAACCGTTTACTGGATATTTTCAGCATCCGGTAAAGAATTCGCAAGGGATAAAACACTTTTTTGAAGCTATCGACGTATTTAAAACAAGCATTCGGGTAAAAGAACACGTAATGGTTGTACCTGCAAAAGAAAAACACAAAAAAATAAAAAACAATTTTTTCTAGTACTGGACCTAGTCTCCTCAATGACTGGTAACAGCCTTCAGAGTACCTAGGAGCACCTAGGCTTTGCGATTATTAAAACCAGTAAAATAGGAGATTATATTGATATATGAATCATTTATGGCGATTTGTGCCTTCATAAGTAAAAGCTTAGTTGAATATGGAAAATTGTTAAAGGTATGTTTTGACGGAGCTAGTTATGAATAGTCGCATTGTTAAGGAAAACATAATTACTTTAAAAATATCGTGCATATCTTCAATTTGAATATCCATTGCACGATTATATCACAAACAATAAATTTCTCGGAAAAGCCACACTTTAAAAACAATACCAATTTTTGTGAACAAATAAACTAATGAGCACTAATTAGATGTTACCACTTCCGGTGCACAAAATTAACTTTGCCGTGTTTGTAATTGCAATGTTTTTTATACATGTGAATAGAAGGTCAATATCTGTGAAGATATGTGCAACATCTGTATTTCGGCCCTCTGACCTATGGCTGAACCACTGTGGAGCGGTTCAAAAGTGATTGTGAGTCAATCGAAGATGATGAACGCAGCGGCAGACCATCGACATCGAAAACCGATGAAAACATTGATTAAGGAAAAGAAATGTTGGTCAATAACCGCAAATTAACCATCAGAGAAATAGCGGAGGACTTGAACATTACCTATGGATCCGTTCAAGACATTTTGGTTAATGATTTGGATTTCCGTCGTGTAGCAGCAAAGTTAATTCCAAAAGACCTCAATTTCATGCAAAAAAGAGACCGAGGCTGAATTCGATCCCACACTCATCAAAAGGATCATTACTGGAGACTAGTCGTGGGTTTATTAGTACGACACGCAATCCAGACATCAAGCAAGTGAATGGCGTTCATCAAATGAGCCGAGACCAAAAAAACCACGTCATTTTCAGTCAAAAAAGAAGGCAATGCTCACGGTTTTCATGGATTACAACGGTGTAGTGCATCATGAATTTTTATCAGAAAGCCGAACAGTAAACAAAGAGTATTATTTGGGCGTTATGACGTTATGACGTTTGCGTGAAGCAATTCGCCGAAAGAGATCAAAATTGTGGGCATGACAACGCATCGTCGCACAGTGTCATCATTATTCGTAGTTTTTTGACTACGACGAAAATGACGAAAAATGCAACAAATACCATCCAACAGCCACCGAATTCACCTAATTTGGCTCCCTGTGACTTATTTCTGTTCAATTGAATTAAAAAAAAACCACTACGGGAACGCGTTTTAGCAGAGAAAGAAGTAGTGGAAAAATCGCAGGAAGCACTGATGGACATGCCGAAAGCCGAATTTAAGAAATGTTTCGAGGATTGGATCAAGCGTTGGCATAAGTGTGTTGCAGTCGATGGGGATTACTTTAATGGGCACAATAGATTTAAATGAATTTTTAATTTTCTGAATAATTTCCAGATAGTTTAGTCAATTTCAAAGTAGGTAGTGTATGAAAAACCTAAAGAAAACAGCAGAGGTTACTGAATTTTATAAAGTGCTATAAATGACAACGAATACAAAGTACAATCTGAATGTAACAATAATAAAGAGTACTCTGTTTTAACCGATATTGCATGTTGTGAATGTCCTGAATGAAAATGTGGAAAATACTGCAAGCATTTGTGTATGATTTTCAAAACATCTCGCATCAATTTAAATGATAGAAAGGAATTATATTGAGCTTTACTTCCATTAGGTGATGTACCATCTGACGATTTTTTTTTTTTCAAATATTGAGCTAAACTGTGATGAAATAAGTGAAAACGAACTTTCTAAAGATAAAACTGAAAATCAAGATAACATTTTATCACCTGAATCACCCACAATTTTGTCCAATGTGCATATTATTCCTAGGAAAATCAAGATTAAATAAGCTGGAGGTTGATGAGTTAAGAAAACACTTCGATCGTTTAGCTGAGGTTTTGGAAACAGACAGCTCATCTTCCAATATAATACTTGTTAAACGACTAAACAAAACTTGTAACAATATACAAAACATAGAACAAGCTGAAGTTTTGCAGTGAACATCGAAAAAAAATTGCAACCAACATCAATAGCAAGGAGGAGTGGGAGGAAATACCGTATACAAAGCGAAAGATATGCTTTAAGCACTTCGAAAAAAAAGCATCATAATTTCAGCAAAAATATCAACTCAAATCAACCGAACGCAAAAAGCATTAAACATATTTTGTAATATTATCATTTGTTTCTTTATTTCATGTCCATGAATGAATGAATGACTGGTTGTTGAGGCTGAGGCATGGACTCGACTTGGGAACGGATTCTTCCTCCGAAAAGACTGCATGTTAGCTTCTCCCTGGTACAATAAGGAGTTACGCTCTCTTCGATATTTCTAGCACAAATTCCTAAGAACAGAATCTGATTCCGACTTGTATACAATGGTTTTTCTGAAGTTTGTGAGTCTCTTTAACTTGAGTACCTCTACCGCATGCAATTTACCTTATTCTGAGACTCTAAATGTTTCCACTAGTTAGTTTATATCAAAAGATGGTCAGACGGGTATCCATCTTCTCTCAAATTTCTGAATCTTCTGCTAACTCAAAAACCATTGCAAATTTCCTTACCTGTCATTTTAACAAATCCTTTTCTAATCGAACAGCTGAACACGATCCTAGTTATTGTTTTGCTATTCTGAGACGTCATCCGTCTCCCTAAATATAACAACGTATTTGGTATCTGAAAACATTACCAAATTTAAAGATGATTTTTAGTCCGGCCCTGATGGTCTTTCTATCTTTATTGCCAAAGATAACCCATATCGGTCCTCCCTCGCTGCCCTATTTAACTTGTCTATTTCAACAGGTACTTTCCCTTCCCTATAATTATAATTATAGCAAAACTCTCCTATATACCCAAAATTTTCGAAAGCATAGACTATCAATTGCTTCCGTGCTGAACGCCAACTATCTGCACAAAGCAGCACGGTTTCGTGAAAGGTAAATTAGCTAACCTAACTGAGTTCGTCTCTAGAACGCTTTGTGCTTTAGAAAACGGTGATGAAGTCGATTCAATTTCAAAATTTGATTTTTCCTCTCATTTTGTGACATGGACCAAATTCTATTTAGAAGAACGGGTAAACAGAATAATCTTCAGATCTTCAATATCCAACCGCATTAAAGCAACGTCTGGAGTCCTTCAGGTTAACCACCTTGGACCAATCATCTTTATCCAGCGGTTAACGATATACATAGATCTCATATGGAATTCTAATTTTTCTATTTTCACTGATTAAATAAAAATTTTCATAGTCATTTCACTGCCTTCCCATTGCCTGCAAGATGACTTAAATAAGTTTTCGGTATGAATTTAAACTCACATATTTATAGCATTATAAATGAAACTTACTCTGCACTTGGCTTTATCAAACGCTGCTCCAAAGTATTTTTCAACCCTTATGTTACAAGCTCCCTCTATATTACTTTTGTAAGGCCTCTTCTTGAATATTTTAGCCAAGTTTGGTCACCCTATAAACAAATCCACCTTCAAAGAATTGGAAAAGTCCAACGGACGTTAATTCGTTTCGCACTTTGTGGTCTACCTTAGGCCAATCCATATGTATTACCTCCCTATGAAAATAGGCTAAAACTTATAACCATGTATATCTTAAACAAATGTCGTGAAGTCGCTGATGTACTTTCTATCCACCAGCTATTGACTGGAAACATCGACTGTCCGAAAATAACGCAAAGTATTTCATTCACTGCCAACCCCCGTAATCTAAGATCTGCCCCACTCTTCCTGATCCGAACTCACCGCACCAATTACGATTACTTTGAATCAATATCTAGAAAGCTGCGTATAACATACAACTACGCCAAAGTCGTTGACCTAAATAGCAGCAAATTCAAAATCAGACCCGGGCCAATAATAATAACCACCAAGTTTGGATATTTGAGCTTGTCCTCACAATCTTTCTCATGCACAGTCCCCGCTGCTTCATTCTTAGCAATCTTGCTGAGAATGAAGATGGTAGCAGAATTGTTTTTCCTTTGTTGATTTGGGATACTGCGACTGGACCTTGGACTTTCGAGAGATCGACTATGGTTTCTATGTTTTTTTTTTTTTATTATTCCGATTAGGTCCGGAAAGATGGGTGATACAACTAACCTTGTTAAATTCCAATTCGCTTTATTCACTAATTGGTCATATTTAATTTGTTGATAACTTACAATATAAGAATTTCAATTTTAATCATATGTCATATAGTTACTCTTAGTTTCTCTCATTAAATTTGTATAGTATACTAATTGTCATGTAGGGTTGTGATTCAAGATCGAAAAAAAAAAATCAAGATTCACTAGGATTTTTGCAAGCCCAGAAATATGTAAGTACCCTTTGTCGTCGTTTAGCTTTTTTTTTTTCATTGTGAGTACTGGCCCTTCCTTTTTATCGTCATCGATAAATTCGATTTGGTCTTTGCTAAACATAGAGTGAAGATCCTTTACAGAGTTGGCTACAGCTGGTCTTTATTTGTACGCTTACACCGTACATCATCAGAGGAACTATTTTTTGAAGCGATTCATTACGGGCGATGAAAGACTTCAAATCCTGGATTGATGGCAAACATGGTTATGTTGAGTGTTTGTTGGGATTGGAAGGGAATATTCTATTATGACCTGCTAGAACGTGACGAAACGGTCAATTCGATCCTCTACTGTGCACAACTAGACCGTTTGAATGAAGCTTTCAAAATAGAGCGACCAGAATTGCCCCACAGAAAGGGAGCTGTGTTCCATCATGACAATGCTAAGCCACACACACCTTTGATGACCTGGAACAATTGACAGAGCTTGGTTGGGAAGTTTTGATGCATCCACCGTATAGCACGGACTTTTCACCCTCTGATTAGCATTTGCTTCGGTCTTTGCAAAACTCTCTTGATGATAAAAAATTGGCTGACCGAAGAGCCGTTAAAAATCACTTGCCCAAGTTTGGGAAGAAGAAGTTCTACACCGATGGTTTTAAAAGATTGAAGAGATTGTTTCAATTGATAACAACGTTTTTAAAAACGAACTTAACAATCAAGTAGGTATGAATAGGTAGACTTATAAAGCCTCAGCATGTGTTAAGTTTTTCTTTTTTTTGGAAAATGAGATAGAGGGAAAAGGAAAGATGTTTAGGCTCAGTGGTTATTTTGCTCATAGGTCGCATCCAAAATTTAATTGGGAGACTAAATTCTAATGGAAGTTGGCTTGTTGATTTTTAGTCGACTACTCATCTTACTTGATTTTCGGTAACTAAAAAAATAAATGTCTTTTTTTGGGGGCAGTTGAGATTCAAACACCGAACCTTCCAATTAGGAAGTTAATCCACTACCACTGAAGCCACATTCACCTGTGCCACGGATTTGATTAGTTGCGGCTTTAGTTGTTTTGACCTTAAGTGCATTTTACGAAGTTACGAGTACCTCCCCACTGTCATTCCAATATGTTGAAAGCCATATTCGTATAATATTTTCAAAGGGCTTAACTTAGTTAAACTAATTTAATTGTTGTTTGTTCTGTTTTCATTAGGTGCTTGCGTCAAACTTCACCGGCACTCGAGACAGCACAAAACTACATATGAGTGTAAGCCAGTTTTGTGCAAGTGACCGATATTCTAAATTTACTTGTTTCTACTCAATCCATTTATCCGTCTTCATATGGGTATATGAAGGGTTATACTTAAAAGGAGCAATCTGGTTTTCCACGTTGTTCATAAAACTTTCTAATTACATTACTGTCATAGTATCTGTCAATAGTACAGCGTTAAAATAATCCGCAACCCTTCGTGCATGTGGTCACTGTAAACTTTCAAAAGCCTAAGTGACAGGGCTTGTTCGTTTTTCAATTGATTGCGACATAACTCGGTTGCATTACCACCAACAGTAATTCAATTTCTTCCATAAACATTTTGTCAGATACCATACATACGTACATAATATATGAGTACATAATTTATTTTATGCAATGACAGCGGCAAAAAATTGAATAAAATAATTGGAAACGAACTTTCATCGCATAAGGATACGAGTATATGCTGTATTGTGCTGTGCTCTTATATAGACATACATATGGATAGGTTCTTGTGGGTGTGTGTAAAGTTTGCACTTATTCCTATAGGGGAGTGAAAATTTATGAAAAATTTGCAAACTCTTTGGAAAAGTTTTGATAATCGCCAATGAGGTCAAATTTTGTTTCGATTGCATGCTTGCACGGTGCGGAGCTTCGAATTGAATAGGGAGGGGGAGGGGGGAGAGCAACTGCACTCGACGGAAAAATAACTTTAAATCCAAGAAAATAGGGGATACAAAAACAGAGCCGGAAAAAAAACTGGAAACGAAAGAAATCGGAAGTGAGAACGGAAAACTTTTCCAATAAATATCCAAGATTCTTGATTTTTTATTTTTTTATTTTTTGTTTTTACTTTTTATTTTTATTTATTTTTTCTTTTTTTTCCCAGTTTTCGCCTAGAGTGTTGGCTGTTCTAGATAGTATCCCCTGATGTTTGCTTCGAGTGCTTTTTGTTGCTCTATCCTTGCTCACTGTCCCAGTTCATCATCGATGGACTTTCATTTTGATATTGTCATTTTTAGATTTCCCATTCTTTTCGACTGTGATAGTATAGTAGACAAAAAATAAAATCAATGGCAAGGTCATGAATGTGAAACTGCTAGATTAGTAAAGTAAATGCCCAGTTTATTGAATTATATTGTATGAGGATATAGAAATGCAAATGGACATGAACATGGACATTAGAGGCAACTGTGTTGTATCCTTACTTTAAACTGCATTTCTACAGAATATATGAAGAGAAAAAAAAAAACATTAAACGAATCCAATTTAAAAGTAACCTTCAAAACTGATTTAAGGGCAAATAAACTCATTTGTCTGTTTGATTATAAGTAGGTATGGGTGGTCACTTAGAAAATCAATGTGGGACCTTGTATAGCTAGCTGATCTCCCTAAGGGAAGACCTTCACATTTTCGTTATGTGGATACAACGAGTATGTGGTACTTTATGCTTAACACAAATGCTCCCACAAAAGTTCCTTTAACTCAAATTATGTGTGACGCTGATGTCCTGTTCTGGTTACATCCCCATTCAGGTAGAAGTAACACCAATGGACGGATTTCAGAACCAATTTCACTTTCCTCTGGGGACACATTAGTGAAAGCATTCATTTTGCTAACACACGCACATATTATAGTCATACGGCATAAGGGTATTACTAAGGAAACGTTAAATCATAGAATAAATGGATATACACATACATACAAATGTGCAAACGTACGTACCGCAAATGTCCTCTTTTGTTCTAGCCTATTTCTAATGGCGATTTTGATATTAATGCCGATGCCGATGGCGATGCTGATGCTGATTCCGGTACTAATCCTGATGACAATGTGTAGCAATATATGTAAGAAGTTGTGCCATTGAAGTGGTTTTAAATATAAAATTGAAATGTGTAGCTGCAAACATTCGGATTCAAGAAATTTGTTTCTATTTTGGTTCACTTGAAATGTCAAAACATTTCCCAAAACTTTCACCTATCCTTTCCATTTCCACTTGAATGCGTTGGCTTCTTAAAATGGATTCAAAAGCTTTCAATCGGGAATGTGTTTACTTTTTCAATATACATGTTGTCGTCATTTGAAATTCTTGTGGGGAAAAGGTAGTGTACTTTTCATCAGTTTAAGCGGTTGATATTGTGTGCCATTCCTTGTACTGGCCTACCACTAAACTCATCTTTGTCGCAGCAGTTCACTGATTTCTTTTCATGATGTGAATTTCAATAGCGTGTGTTATTTTCGCCCCATATCGTCTCAAGTATTAAAGGCAAACACAGATACTGATGTACGAGTACGTTGGTTTTGAATGTTTGCCGGTTGTAATAACTAGGAAATAAAGACGTGAGATTAACATTCATAGCGATAGGAGTGTTACGATTGAAAGTTTGAAGGAGCGGGGGCAATGATGTTTGATGTCCTTATATATTGTGGTCAGGTTTTTCCTACTTTGTTTAAAAAGACATAGACACATCGCGACTAAGGTTGTCATTGACACATAAATCGATGACGATGCAAATCCAATTGTTAGATAATGGCTGAGTGTTTCAATTTCACTTTAATGACTAACAGGAAACATTCTTCTCATTAGTTGTGTTTTAATATCGGAATTTAATAAGTTTAGCGTACGGAGAGTAGGGACGCTACCCGTGGAGTCAGCAAAAAATATACTACATAGACTACAAATGGCTGATAAATGTTCATTAATGAAAATTGTAAAAAGTCGTAGATAAGATGGAGCCCTTGCACTCACTAGCAGTTTTTTAAGTAATTTCTAATCTATTGAAGAAGAGGTTCATCGATCCAAAATGCACCCATTTTTCACCAAAGAGCATCATCCCAAAATCGAATACAACTATCTGGTACAAGTTTTTGGATTTCGCAAATAAAGGGCCACAAGGGTATTAAAGCAATTGACAAAGCCGATGACTGGCTAGAAATGGTTCAGCTGATAGATTGCCAATGATCAGAATTTAAGAGAAGTTTGTCTACCTTCTTGGTAGAATATACCGGATTTTCGACAAATTAAATGAGCCATGAAACTATTCCACCAATTAAGTACAAATGAGATGATATCACATACACTTGACTAAAACTGAGTGTCGTCTTTGAATAGAGGCCGACGAAACACCAGAACACGTAATATATGAATGCATGGCTTTATGAGCCATAAGAAGACATGATACTTTTAGAAAAATCTTAGTAATTGAGGAACGGCTAAGAATCTCCATCAAAGTGATCGTGTAGTTTATTAAAAAAGTTGAAAATCATCTGGTATCTTTTAGCGACTTTATGTCACATTAATCTTTTAGGTATCAGTGCCAACTCCAAAAAATCTTGCTTTCACCAGATACTAATCTGCAGAATATTATTCTATTTTTTCGTGGACCTGTTCGGTGATGTTTTAGGGTGTTGTGTCAACTGGCAAAATTGGCATCTCTATTTATCAGTCTTTCCATGCGCTATTTATATGTAGGAGGGGAGAGAAAAATATTTACATTTTTTAGGGATTGCTGCCCCAAATATTTGTTTCAACTCGGCGAAAAGGCTTCTAATGAAAGGGATTGGTGGTTGTTTTACCAGCGTGAAAAAACACCTCCATACGAGTACCATCTACAAGCGAATTTGTATAACAGGTGTGTTAAAAAAGTAAGGTGATTTTATATTTTTATTGGGTCTATAACTTTCGTGCGGTTTGCTAAGAGATGGCGTAACTTGTATTCCATTGGAACATTCATTGGAAAGCTACTGTCATTGTACGTCATTTCAGTATATGTCATTCATTTGAAGCGTAAACAACAATAAATTTTTTTTACTCAAATATGTCGAACTTTGTGCCCGAAGAAGTATTTTTGCGGGGAATTCTTCTTCATTACTTTAATATGAAGAAAATTGCTGCCGAAAGTCATCGTATTTTGTTGGAGGTTTATAATGAACATGCCCTAGCTGAGCGAACGTGCCAAAAGAGGTTTGCACGTTTTAAAAGTGGTGATTTTGGCTTGGAAGACGATGAACGTCCTGGGCAGCCAAAAAAGTTTGAAGATGAAGAACTGGAAGCATTACTCTATGAAGATTGTTGCCAAACACAAGAAGAGCTCGCAGAATCTTTGGGCGTCACTCAAGCAGCCATTTCAAAACGTTTAAAAGTAGCTGGATATATTCAAAAGCAAGGAAATTGGGTTCCACCTGAACTCAAGCCGAGAGACGTCGAAAGGTGATTTTGCATGTCCGAAATGCTGCTGGAACGCCACAAAGGAAAGTAATTTTTGCATCGGATTGTTACTGGTGATGAAAAATGGATCCATTACGACAACCCCAAGCGCAAAAAATATGAAACCCGGCCAACCAGCCAAATCAACGGCAAAGCCTAATATCCATGGCGCGAAGGTAATGCTCTGTATTTGGTGGGATCAGATGGGTGTGCTGTATTATGAGCTGCTAAAACCGGGTAAAACCATCAATAGACAACGCTACCGAACACAATTAATCCGTTTGAAGAGAGCAGTAGCCGAAAAACACCCGGAATATGCGACCAGACACGAGGCAATAATTTTCCATCATGACAACGCTCGGCCCCACGTTGCTATTTCGGTTAAGAACCATTTGGAAAACAGTGGATGGGAAGTCTAACCCCACCCGCCTTCTAGCGCAGACCTTGCCCCTTCTGACTACCATTTGTTCCGGTCGATGCAGAACGCCCTCACTTAAATACGGTTCACATCAGAGCAGAATATCAAAAATTGGCTTGATTCATTCTTGGCTGCCAAGCCGGCGCAGTTCTTTTGGAATGGGATCCACAAATTGCCAGAAAGATGGGAAAAAATCATAGCTTCAGATGGGCAAAACTTTGAATAATACTATTGTACATGTTTTTCTTAAATAAACGTTCAAATTTTGGAAAAAAAAAGCACGAATTAAAATATATACCCAATATAAAACAAAAATATATATTTATTTATAAATATTAATGTTGTCCCCTTCAAAGTAATCGGCCTCAGATATAACACATTTGTTCCAACTCTTTTTCTCATAGCTCTTCCAGCAATGCAGTTTTTATTTTCTCAATCGTTGCAAATCTTCGTTATTTCATAGGTCTCTTCAGGGAACAGGAAAAAGTCGCACAGGTTCAAATCCGGTGAATATGTTGGCTGAGACATGATTGTAGTGTTGTTTTTGGCCAACAAATCTCTCACTAGCACCGATAAATGAACAGGTATATTATCGTGATACAAAAGCATTGAAGTGTTTTGCTTCTTGCAAACGGCGCATAACTTCAAGGTAATACTTCTTATTGACCGTACGACCTTGATGCGACCTTTGAAAAAAAAATTATCAAAATGTTGACATTTGATGGAATTTGGCGTATATACCCATGATCCGTCACCAGTTATGACCCTTTTGAGCAAATCAGAATCATCATTGACGTCATTCAGGAGCTTCTGAGCGATGCTCGTGCGATGGTTCTTCTGATTAAAATTAAGAAGTTTGGAAACAAACTTCGCTGACACACGTCTCATGCCCAAAATATCCGAAAAAATTGCATGAAACGAGCCGACCGATACGCCAACATCCTCAGCAACTTCTCTTATAGTAAAATTCAACACTATCATATTTTATTTATGTGCTGGGGCGTCCTAAGCGAGGTTCGTTATTGGCATCTTCTCGGCCATCTTAGAAGAATTTGTACCACTGGTAAACATATTTTTTTTACTTTGAGCAAACTGATTGTATGTAACTGTCAACATTTCACGTGTTTTTAAGTGCTTGATTCCATTTTTTACACAAAATTTGATGCAAACGCTTTGCTCTATTTTTTATAATAATTGAAAATCGCCGATACACCAAAACACGTCTAAACTTTCTATCTGTCAATAATAAATTAAGTATGCTATATACTTAAAACTGTGAACAAATGTTAAAGACATGTGTACAAACACACCAAAAAAAAAAATATAATAATAATTGATAATCAAATGTACGTTGCCCGCAAAATTTCAAAAGTCACCTTACTTTTTGAAACATCTTCCACAATACCATATATTAAGATCTTTGAATTCCCTTGCTAAATTATAACACGAGTGCGAGGTGTAGGTGGAGACATGGGACAATCTGGAACCACTGAGCTGTTTGCAAATTGTACAGGTAGTATCATAGATTGTTGTTGTCTAAAGAACTGACTATGTTACTTAAATGTCATTATGAAGGATGAGCCATAATTTCATATATTTTTAACGAGCAACGCACTCAATGCGCTGCAATCAGTTTGAACTTTTTTTAGTTTTCCACTATCGCGTTGGCTTTGCAAGGCTGAAATATGAGCATGAAGTTGAAAAGTTCGAATTTTGTTTCACCATTGTAGTGGTGTCATGTACGACATTCAATAAGCAGCGAGCGTTCTCTATTTTCATGCTACATAGGCATGCATATCCCTATCCATAAATTCTCACATAAAAAAATTTATAGCCGTGGGTTTTTTCCCATAATGAGTGTAGGTTGTGATTCAAACCAAAACTAATATTATAGGAACCACATAGTAGATTTTAATAGGACTGATCTCTGTTTGATTGGCTCAGTACAAAGAACCTGGATAACGCAAAGATTCCCGTAGATTATGCTTATTAAGTAACCAAGTTTCTCAGAACTGAAAGTTAATATCATACAGATGAGTTAGTATATTCGTCCTTCTGCTTTAATTTGTCTGGCAATCGTCTTCAATAGTCTCATTATAATTGATAGTCTGGTAGCTGGAATTCCTTTTGTTCGCCATCCAGGTCTTATAATCGCCGCTAAACAGTCTATAGAAATTTAATCACAAATGGCCACTCTTATACTACGTCCTCGCCGTTATGCTTGAATCCACTATTTTTTGTCTCTGCATCATGTTCTTTGCAGCTCTTGGAAAAACTTTCATAGACTGGTGTCAAAATCGATATCGAACATTTGGGTTTTCTTTTAAATATCAATATCCCATTACAAATTTTTGACAGCGGCAATGCCCCCGCTAATTGTGAGGATGCATATAACCTCTTTTGGGTTCGATCACTCCTTGTGCCGTTGGTTTCACTCGAACTCGTTTTTCACTATCTTCATTTCGACATCTTGTCCAAATCCAATTATAGTAGAATCGTAAGATGAGCTAAGCTCTGCATATGACGAAATACGAAATACCTGAATTGCGGCTAAATCTGACCTCGCCTTCTATGGGAATTCGTCCGCTGAAACGTCCATAGTGTGCCCTATCTCAGACGTTTTTTGGTATTTCTGGTTCCTGAGTTCTAGTTTTCGTCTTGTCACTTGTATTGTCATATAAGTAACTGGTTGGTAAAGAATACTGTCTAGTACGTTGCAGAACAGTTATGATGAATCTTCTTTCAAAGGTTTTTAAGCCGGCCTTCTTCTTTAAGGTGACTTGAAAGTAGCGCAAGGTTTCAATTGACGTATTATGCATTTTGATGTGACGCCAATGATATCAATGCGGGCTTAACAAAATATGATACATTCTTACGAAGCACTGTAGCTAAGTACGAGATATCATTGTCAGGTTTAAGTCCTTAAATCTATGCATTATTGTATATTGATAAGTGAATTTTGATACAATTATACCAACTTAGAAATGCAAATATTTACATACAAACGAAAAAGCCCATGAACTCTGCTGTGTGACATTGTGTGAAACAAGCCGTATACACAAATTAAGGGTTCCATTTAATTAATTGATTCTCTTTTCACGTTCGAATAATTTATTACAAAGGTATCAGATAAAATTGATGTATCAAATAGAGGGAGAGTGGCTGCCAGCCTCGAACAGCCCCAAATTGTGCTCTACCAACAGAGTTTATGATTATGTGTATCTGCGATCAAAACATGTCCCTCTCGCTGTACAACTCCCAAAGAATTGACATAAATCCGTACAATAAATTAAATAAAACCGACATTTTAATCAATTAAACTCTAATGAATATTAAATTAATATCTTTAGCTATACTATGAAAGTTTATATGGAGGCCAAACTTCTATTGCTAACCACAGCATGTAGCATAACCTGTCATTGTTATTAAATGTACTTTACCAATTGGATTTTTTTTTTGGTTCCACCTAATAACGATTTATTTATGTTAAATGTCAAAAAATTTGCGTTTCTAAATTATGATATTGTTGCTACATCAGATCCATAATTGAGCTACAAACGAGATGTTTGTTTTTGGCTTAGATGTAAGCAAAACTTTTCAATGCTTCCATATTGTTGATCATTTAGCAGAATCAAATTTTAGTTAGTATTAAGCCATTTAAATTGAGGCTATTTATTTCATAAACCTACCCGTATGCTGAGCATCCAGCATTCCAGCAAAGAAGTGCTAAATATAGACAGTAGTAGTTCCGAGAAAATAACGATTTCCTTACAAAATAAAAATGGTCCGTCACAAATAAGTATCTAGAAAAAAATACGAATAATTGAAGTTTCATCTTACGGATATTAGCAGATAAATTACATCACGAGCTCATTGCATGACACTAAAACAATGTGATGAGTAGGTTATATAAATAGCAACACTTTGAATTGAATTTTCTAGACCTTCAGCTCTTGGAATATCTCTGGATTTGAACATATCTCTAGTCCAATTCGCATTTCATATCTCAAAGATATTTGACGAAAATGGGCATCAGGCTGTTTGAATTATGCTGTCCCGTGTCGTCAAAGTGTTTGCTATAAACTCCCAACCTTAGTTCCACGTGATGAAAGCAGTGCTCCATAGAAATTGACCTTCAACCGTAACATTCGTCTTACTATGAATGGTTATCAGTGTACCCTCAAGCCCACTTTCGGGCGTACTCTGAAATATCGCTATTCATTCCTAAAGTTATTTCCTTATCATTATAATCTTCAAACATTTAAAACCAACGTACATCGATACCTCTCTTTCTTTCCTCTCTAATTTTCCTTCGCCCGCGCCTGAAAACATTTATCCAAGACGTCATTGTTGGCTGCAAACGGAAAATAAGAGGAGAGTGTTTGCACTAGCGGATTGCCATATACAACGCCTTTTAGAACTACTTTGACGTGTTCAGATCCCAGGTCTCAACGGAGCTTCATGGTACAAAAGCGAAATCAGTTCAGAGACAATAAATAGCTTCAGATACGGGTCCAGCAAACGTTTGAGTGAAATCGAATCTCAGCTTTGCTTAAGAACTCGCGGAGGCAGTAAATTGATATAAAGCAGATATTTCTCCAATCTAAGAATTGCGATGGGATGGGTCGGAAAACGGATGAAAAACTATGACTTCTACTACGCGAACTGGCACGATGAATATAGACAACGCTTATTTCGATTGCTGTTGTAAAGCCCTAAAAATGTAGGAAATAATACTGTGTGCCATAACTCAAAGATTGACGGAGGTTTTAAGTAGGCACCAACCTTGACCAAAGGGGAAGTCTTTTCTACAAAATGACTTCGAATTGGTAATGATCTATATGGGGTTTCCCTAGGATGAGCAAAAAATCAAGAATGGTGATTATTTCCATTGTCATTGATTGATACACATCGAATCGATGGAATTAGATCATACGGCAGGTGTCCACATAAATCTCCAGAGGCGTACTTTGCTACAACAAGGCCCGAGTCAATTTTGGTGATTCGGTGCAGAATACGCGAAGCATGGCTTACGTCGATCGCAAAATAATCAATCAAATAATTTTTTTTCTCGCAACCCGTATGGTAGTCGATTAACTTATTAACTGCATCATCCACACCATTGCATTTCTTGATTGTCAATTTACGTTCAATCATCCATCCAGTAGTGTATGAATGCCTTTTAGCATTAAAAGAACTCTTCATTTAATCCATTTATGTGGTCACACGGTATGCGAAAATTTCCAGAAAGCAACTCGTGTAGCTAATTTTAAAGCGAATCAGTACATGTGAAGCATATTTCCAACCGTTTGCGTATGCGAATAATTGTCGCATAAATTAAAATATAGTCCGGAACTCCGACCAGATATCTTTGATATATAGTAATATACTGCATACTGAAATCAGTTTCCTACTGAAAGATCAAGTAATTCCCTTTATTGAGCTTAACCGTATATGACCCATTTCGTGTCATACTCGTATAATCAAATTAAAATCAAATTTCTTTTTCCCATTGAAATCATCAAATTGCTCCACAATAGTCGATTCAAGCCGATTCTATTTTATGTCTGAAGAAGGAAAAAGGAGCACACAAGTACAAGCTTTAATCATAATCTACACACCCGCTCGACTAAGGTTACATATTGACATTCGGGTATACTATTGCAAACACACATATAATTCTAATGGAATAACCGCCATTATCATTTATTAAATTTAATGACTTTTCCTTTAAGATTTCCATTTCCTTCTTCGTCCCTGTCGGTTGTACCATTTTCTCATCTTCCTCTTTTCATTCTTCTTGGAGTAGCATTCATCCCCATGGTTCTAGATTCTTTGCCCTTTAACTTTTTCAGCTTGATGTTAAAGCGAAACGAAGACTACCCTAAAATCCCAGGATATGCCAATCGCCAGGCAACCGGAGTAAAACTCCTATTGTTAATGCAAAAAAAAAAAAATAAATAAATAAATAAAAATAAAAAAATAAGAAAAAAAAATTATTGTATATGTATGTATGTATATAGGATGGGAAAAAAGTTAATGTGTATGTACGAGCGTGTGTATGTATGAATGGATTGGAGGTGATATACAATGAAAATAGCCCATTATAAATGGTATGATGATAAATTTTCCAACAATTTCCCAGGCACACTCTATCCTTTCTCTTCCTTACCCACCACCGCCATCACCATCCACCAGCAATATTCTGCGAAATAACCCCAAAATAAAAGGATGATCGAAAGGAAAACGGTAACGCAGACAACAGCGGCGGCGACAACTACAATGACATCGAAAACGACACTGTCGAGAGCTAGCACCAGGACCGGGACCAAGACCAGGACCAGGATCAGAATCAGCACAAGGATGTGGATATAGATGGGGATAAGGATGAGGAGTTGTGGAGTTGAGAAGTTGAGGAGGACAAAAGAGACATTGTCGTTTGCAATGGAATTAGGCAACTCTTAAGAAGTGTTGCTGTTGTCGGACTTACTGAGTGGGGAATCTTTTTCACATTGGATGGTGTTGGATAATCTCCGATAAATTTTCTCTCTTCGCAAATTTTCAGCCTCTTCTTCGGCCTACGAGTATACTCGCAATCGTACTCCTTTGAATACCAGCATGTAATAAACGTCTTACTAGCTTCTGACCCGATTTCTAAATCATGCAAGGAATAAAGTGTCGAAATACAGCGATCCGGTTTTATTTATTTGTTTGTATAAGAATATTAGTACCAGTATTGGTATGTGTACTCGTACTCGAATTTGTATCGGCATCTGTGTCTATTCGATGGAAACTTGTCCCTTGGAGCGCGAAGCTGCTTAAGTGGTTAACACCATACAACTCATCTACATTGGAAGTTAGTGTCTCAATTATGGTCACAAGAAAACGAAGAAAAAAAGTCAAAATTGGGGTAGACAATAGGCGAAGTAATGGCCATTCATTTGGCGTGAGGTAGCCAATGATAGCCTATTCCATTTTGTGGTGCTGTTCTAGATATTATCTTAGACAAGTGTGAGATGTGGTTTAGGTTTCTATATTTTTTTAATGTTTTAAGTGTCCAAACAGTTGCTGTTTCGTTTTTTTATGGGGCGGTGGGTAACTTTAGTGGGATTGGCAGCGTTTTAGAGCAACATTTATCGTGAGGCAGTTGTTAAGAATGTTCGTTATCATTGAAACCAAAGACGTATAGTACACAGCTGTTACCAGTATGGGGTGTTTTTTTCTATGGGCAAAACACAACTTGCTTTTATGTTTGAAGTTTACATTTAAGTCTTCTTACATCTTTTCCTTTACTCATAATTGATTTTGAAAATAGGGTATGGATCCCGGAAATAGCATCAAAGAGGGAGAAACCTATGCGCATATATATAAGCAGCATTCTCACTCGAATCAAACCAAAATCCTTCCTTATTCCGCATGTCATTGTTTACCAACAGTATGTGTTCTTTTTGTCTGTATAAAATATAAACCCGAAGAGTGTTAGGTTTTGTAACTGTGGTAGCCTCTATCGAGCCAATTCATTTAGGCCAAAGACAGCAGTTTGTGATGCCTTATGATCTTAACGTCCTCACACATAATTTAGGGACCTGAAGGTTACGCTTAGAGGACGAACCACTTGGTGCATTTGGCAGGGCTGATGGGTTTTTTGACCGTCATTTCAGACAATTCTGCAAAACTTTAAAGAAGAAGCAGAGTAGTTTCTCCCTTCTCTAGTCATGTCTTCTAAATTTCACAATTACTTTGAGTGACTTCTTCACATAAAAAAAACGTTCTCTACGCCCCGTTCATGTAGCGGTGTGCCTCCGCCGAATTATCAAGGCTTCTTCAAATAATTAATTTGTCTAATGAAAAGCTAAGAGTTAAGAGGAATGATCTTAAGTTGCCAAGATTTTCAAACTGAAATACATGACCGTGATATGAAAATATAGGGTCTCGCCTCTTAATTAGTTTTTGAGCCATCAGCAGAGAGTGCTCATCTCGCTGTTCCTGCCGGAAAAATGGGAAACGAACGATGTAGACAATATTTTGGCCAACTTTCTCATTAGGTTTGATTCTAGATGAGAGTATGCGCTGTAGATTAGTCTTACACCTTTTCAGGGAATCCTAAATTGGTATGTTATGTTGTATAGAGCTGCAATACTCGTACTATACATAATAATAGCTGAACGAGTGATTTGATATGATGTGATTAGAGGTTTCCGTCCCAAAATTTCCCCAATTGCTCTTCTGCATGTGAATAGAGCCATTTTTGCTTTTTTCAAACGACCTTGAGTTTTTGTCTTTCAGGTCAATAAACGGTTGACTCCGATGAGAGTACGCAGAGCTATAGATCAAACCATGGTTTTACTTTTATACCCAATCCACACTTTGAGCTCTTAGAAATCTTACATTACCCAGGGGCCTACCAGTAATAACAAATTAGCACCTCCCTTAGATGTGTCTCGACTGACAGGTTTTGGGGTAAGAATACTTCTTGCTTTGTAATGACGATTCTTCTTGAAGGCACCCTTAGTTTTAAAGATGACTATCGTAGGATATTCCTTGAGAGTAAAAAAATTAAATTAGTCATACGATTAAGTATAGGGCGATTCTAAATTATCAGTATACTTGCTGAAATATCCAGAGCAAGGTTGCACCTACAATCTGATGGAGACTAGTTTCAGTCAATCTTTTCTGAACTTTGAATGAAGTGACGATCAGGGTCTATATCGCATGCTCTGCATATGCGTATTAGCATATATGGTTTTTAACCACTTTTCCCAACCATAAAAAAACTAGTGTTTTTATTTCGTGTGTGTGTGTGTGTGTGTGTGTGTGTGTCGGTTTCTTTTGGAGCAGCTTCCAGGACCATCTCTTAGAGGAGTGAATAGGGCCTCGCTACTAAGAAATTCATTAATTTCCCCCAGTTTTTCCGATTTCACAGGATCCACATACAACACTTCTCGCAACCCCGACTATCAACAGTAATTTCCCACTTGGGTAGGGGCCGACGTTTGCATCTTAGGTACTTAACGTAAAGATCTTATCATATGGGTGCCACAGTTCAAGTTCATTTAGAAACATTTTCCGTTCACTGTAAAACATATTTCTTAATAATAAGTCATCAATAGTCGAAAGTGTACATAGTTTCAGTTGTCCTTTAATGGAGATTTTTTTTTCAACAAAATTTATTCAGAAATATCAGCTTCTGTTTTAGTTAAATTAATCCAATAATAATCCACAGCTTAAATGCAAACACATTACGAAAGAGATCAGTAGTCACCCAAAGGTTTGTAGATTCCAGAATATCATGACGCGTGTCTACATTGAACACTTTCACAGTAGTTTATGTCAATCAATTAAAAGTTAAAACTAATAAACATTATCTAAGTCGGTAATTCAAAAAGGTATATATATAAAAGGAGGTACATACAAGTATGTAAAATTATATGGAGCCGACTTTAAAGTCCCATAATAACGAATTGAATGTATATATTATGTATGTTTAGCTATTTTAACATATGAAAATTTTATGTTGATGTAAGAGTATTTGGAAGTCTTGTAGCAAAAATTGAGAATGGTAAACGTGAGACGCAGCAAAAATGCAGCATTTATGATATCCTTCATAAGCAAACCATGATTTTTTTTTTTGCAATTAGCGCGCGCTCAAGATATTTGTGTACCCATAAAATGTTTATACACAGCGCCGTCGAAGCAAATTTGGGGAGAAAGAAAAAAAAATAGTGATATACATTCTTTTAAAATGTTCGCAAGTTATAACGACCTGAAAATAGACAACTTGGCAGGGCATTCCATAAGCGAGTTTTACGGTTTAAAAACGAATCACGATATTTTAGAAAACGTCCGAAAGTGGGCTTGAGGGTGCACTAATAAGTATTCATAGCGAGACGGGTGTTACGGTTGAAGGTTTGAAATAGAAGAAGCAACTACACTTTATACAAGATATTTACAATTTTAAAATACAATCAATTGATACTCAAATAAGCAGAATCAGAAAGGAAGTTTCAACAACTCGCTGCAACCATACGAGTCGAGCAGTTCTGAATTCAACATATACGAGTAATAAGCGCTCTTGGTTAATATAATATAATATTAAGGACCAAATTTGATACAACATAAAATTTTATGTCGATAATTTAAAGGTTTCGGGGGGTTTCGATCTTATACAACATTTTTATATCAAGCATTTTCCTAAAGCTGGAGTGAAATTTTTGACAGTCATTTTCAGTCTGATCTAACATTTCCCCAATGCTTGGAAAATAGCCTAGTGCCTAGAATAGTGCTACCTATTCACAAAGCTAGAAAAAACACCTGAGAACCCCGATATGGTATAGTTACCAAATGTAGCAGACATACGGGGTGTCCCAAGAATTAACGTCAAATCGGAAACGGGTTTCGGTTACCACAAAATTATAAAAAAATCTGAGTCATGTACTTTTAAAATTATTGGCAATAAGAGTATAAGAGAAAAAGGTGTCAGATTTCCTGTGACGATCTTTCAAGTACTGTGAACGAAAATCACCCAACTTGAACTGATTGTACTGAGAAAAAGATTTACTATGCCATATTGGCGTATTTAGTCTGGATTCCAAAATGGTATGACATTTGCTAGACTAACGCTTAATTGAGTACAAAAAAAAAATATTTTGTTAAAGAAACCCGATTCAGAGTTAATTCTTTTTAATAAGTTAAAATGAGTACAAAGATTGAGCGAGCCAGATAGTGACGCTGTGATTGAGACGTATAAACACGCCATTTTGACTAGTGTGAGTGAAACAGACAGATATGCCACCCTTGTCATTTTATTTCATTTTCTCCCATCACAAAGCACACAGAACACTACGTTCTCTTGGTGTATACTCTCAGCATCACTTAACACAACTTGTGTCTTGTATCTTACAACGAATGTTCAAACTGTATGTCTTCAGCGGCAATGCAAGCTCTACATCTTCTTAGAAATGATCTGGTAATAAGACGGACATATCTTCTGGAGTTGATTTCTTTAACGAGTTCTTTAATTTTTTAGCGCAGCTCTTTAGATTTTCTATCGGCTTAGAATAAATCGAATGGATCTAATTAAATCAGGTGAACGGGCTGGCCACGAAATTGTACCAGACCGCCCTATCCACCTGTTGGAGTATTCCCGATCGAGTAACTCTCGACAGTGCGCTGGGCAGCCATCTTTTTGATATCACATGCATGCATAAATATTTAGTGGCACGACCAAAGAATTTTTTTCAAAGAATCTAGGATTTTCTCTGAACCTCTGCAACGTCGTTTGACAAAATTGCACTCTTTCTTTATAATCTCTGGATATCAGACTTTGGACTCGTTGTATATGTTATGATGGAGCTAGTTTTTCCATATAATTTGTTGTGCTGTACTTTGGGCACTCCTGTGTTTTCTTCAATTGCGCGTATTGATGTACTAGGGTCTTGTGTGACTGCTTGTAAGACTTCGTTCTCGTATGGCATGACGGGTCTTTCCTCACTAACCATTTGATTTGGAAAGCGACGCTCTGAGAATGACCGGGCACATTTACAAATATTCGATGATCCGGATGACGCTGAGCATTTGGGTATCTCTCATACAGAATAATGCGCTGTAAGCGAATGAACGTAACGTACTACAGTATTACACGTTGTGCTTATGCGTCACTGCTAAACAAGGGCAGCATCTCTACCTATTTTGCTCACACTAGTCGGAATGGCGTGTTTATACGTCTCAATCACGGCGTTATCGTCTGTCTCGCTCACACTTTGTACTCAATTTAACTCAAAAAGTTCCCGAAAAGTATTCAGAAAATTTAAAATACAAGTTTATTCATCTAAATCTGTATTGTCCCCTTCAAAGTAATCCCCATAGACTGCAACACACTTCTGCCAGCGCTTGATCTAATCCTCGAAACATTTTTTATATTCGGTTTTCGGTATGTCCATCAGTGCTTCCTGTGATTTTTCCACTACTTCTTTCTCTGCTGAAACGCGTTCCTCGTAGTGTTTTTTTTAATTCTGTTGAACAGAAACAAGTCACAGGGAGCCAAATCAGGTGAATTCGGTGGCTGTTGGATGGTAATTGTTGCATTTTTCATCAAAAAACTAAGAATAATGATGGCACGTTTGCTTTACGCAAACGTCTTATAACGCCCAAATTATAGTCTTTGTTTACTGTCTGGCCTTCCGGCAAAAATTCATGATGCACTACACCGTTGTAATCCATGAAAACCGTGACCATTGCCTTCTTTTTTGACTGAAAACGACGAGGTTTTTTTGGTCTCGGCACATTTGGTGAACGCCATTCACTTGCCTGATGTCTGGATTGCGTGTCGTACTCATAAACTCACGTCTCGTCTCCAGTAATGATCCTTTTGATGAATGTGGAATCGGATTCATCCTCGCAAATCATCTCTTTTGCGACGTCAACACGGTCTCTTTTTTGCATGAAATTTATATTTTTGGTATTTTGGCACAAACTTTGCTGATACACAACGGAAACACAAGTTATTAACCAAAATGTCTTGGACGGATCAATAGGCAATGCTCAAGTCCTTCGCTATCTCTCTGATGGTTAATTTGAGGTTATTGACCAACATTTCTCTTACTTCAATGTTGTCGTCGGTTTTCGATGTCGATGGTCTGCTATTGTATTCATCATCTTCGATTGACTCACGACCACTTTTGAACCGCTAGTTTCCCTGGTTAACGACCGTTTTCTTTAGAGAATCGTTGCCTACACACTTTTCCAACATTTCCAACGTTCGCGCACCATTAAATCCGTTTTTACGCAAAATTTAATACAAGTTCGTTGTTGCAAATTTAAATTAATTTCTAAAATTTTAAGAAATCGCCAACACACACAGAAATAGATGTTCTCTTGGCTACGTAACTTTTACAAATGTCAAACTATGACGCTAAGATTTAGGGAAAATGTCGACAACAGATGTACCAACTTAACAAAAAAAAAAAAAACATAAAAATAGTAACGATGGGAGCGCCAAACGGTGACGCCACCGGGATCTTTTTGATCAAGGTGATATTAAAAAAAATTAACTCTGAATCGGGTTACTTTAACAAAATATTTTCCCTGTCCTCAATTAAGCGTTAGTCCAGCAAGTGTCATACCATTTGGGAATCCAAATATATACGCCATACGCCATACACCAAAATGGCATACTAAATCTTTTTGTCAGTACAGTCGATTCAAGTTAGGTGATTAATTATTTTCAGACACATGGATTTTATAGTTAAAATCGATACAGTTATGTTTCAAATTTGGACCTTAATTTACAGAAACGCTACTCAGGCTTACGTGACAGAAAAAAAAATAGAAGAAAAGTAAAGATCTGCGGTCAAAGTACTTGAGAGATCGTCACAGGGTGATTTATAATTTTGTTATAACACCACTTGACCTATCACCCGATTCCGGTTTGACGTTGATTTGGGACACACTGTATATCCTGACGGAAAGTATTAGATTTTAGATGACCACGAGGTTCTTTAAATTTTTTATTTTGTAAAAAAAAAAAAAAAATAAACAGAACAAGAAAAATTTAAAGGTATCATGCTTTTGGACATCAAAAATTCATTTGATTCTGCTTGGCTTGTGTTTATTTGATTACTTTATATTAAAATTTCCTTGGTTTTTTGCCAGGTCATTCTTTTAAAATCCTAGCCAATGGTAGCATTTCAAGTCTAATTTGTTCTCAGTCAAATGTACAGCAAGGTGCTGTCTTCGATCCAATTTTGTACTATTTGTTTACGTCTAATTTTCCAAGTTTACCTAACTCTGAAAAAGCAATGTTTGCAGTCCTCTCATTACACGAATTTGCTCTCTCTATTGAGATTAATCTTCGATATGCGATGGTAAGACTAAAATTATGGATCGACATCGTATACATGTATGTATCTGAACATCATCAGCAAATTTCGCGAACCTTACAAAAAGTCAGTACAGTAATAAAATATATTATACTCGTATCCATTTATTAACAGAAAATCAGCTCTTTATAAAAAAAGCAGAGTAATCAAACTCGAATACAATAGCTACAAGTGTCATAAAACAAGCTACTCAAAATGATGGTTAACCATCCATGGCACCATTCTATAATACTTTAAATTTAAATAGCAGAGTGGATATTGAATTGTTGTCGCTTAGAGAATTCAAAAGCTTACATGCAATTTTGTAAACAAATGCGCTTATGCTAACAACACAACGTGACAAGGTTTTGGTAACATGAGTGATGATATGTGTAACTGTTTCTTTAGATGAAAAGCAAAACTGTCCCACCACGTCAACTTCCCGTATTATTGACGCATTTATGAAAGCTACCTTCATAGTTCAATTTAGTTGTCTTGTTCGGTCGGTTGGCAATCTGAATAATTTAAAAAACTGATTTAAGTTTGTGTTTAGTGAAAGTGCGATACAATCAATAAACTAAATATGGAAAAAATCTGTCGTCGCTTTTGTGAAAATTGCCCCAGTAAATTTTGTTGTGTGTGTGGCTACTATATTGTAAAGGCCCAAGTAAGGGCTCTAACTAAAAAAATAAAGCAGGCCTATCAACCTTATTTTAATCGTTCTATAAAACAAGAATGGATTCCGAAATTGTTTTGTATCTCGTGTTATGTTACACTTTTCGAATGGTTAAATGGGAGAAAGAATTCGATGTCGCTTGCTATTTTAACGATTTGGCGTGAACAAGTGAATTATTATAATTGTTATTTTTGTTTAACTAAAGTCAAAAGGTTCGCAAAAACATTTAAAACAAAAAAGAATATCCTAAAGTAGTTTCTGTGGCAATACCTCATAGTGAAAAATTGTCTATGCCCACGCCAAGAGCAAAAACCGTGTTAAAGTCAAGTGTTAAGGATTACCGTGAAGAACATACCGAATATGTACCTCCTAGACATTCATTAAAAGAACCATACATGATTTAGCAGGAAGAGTTTAATGATTTGTTTCCTGACTTAAATTTATCCATCATTTTCGGTTCTAGACTACAAGAATGGAACCTATTGTCACCAGAAACTAAGATATCTTTGCCAAGGAAAAGAAACAAACATTTATCTACCTTCTTCACACAGAAAGAATCCATATGCTACTGAAACAATATTAACTGACTGATGAATGAATTACGGATAACTTACAGAGTAGCACATTCAATCACTTTAAAAGAAACATACGATACTATGCAGTTTATATTGAACTTAATAAAGTATTGAAACTCAATTTGGAAAGTTTGTATTGACTCAATATTTATAGCTTTGTTACTAGGATTACAGGGTGGCTTTACAAAGTATTGCTGCTCTGTGCGTATGTCGGACAGTCGATCTACAGAAAAATAGTATTTGGTTAACGATTGGCCGATGAGATCGGAATTTGTTGCTCGACAATCAAATGTCAAATATAAACCTCTGATTGAGCCACAAAATGTTCGTGTTCCAGATGGATTTCGTAAAAGCTTTGGAAAAAACTGGTGAAGGCTTTTTATCATTAAAATCTGTATTCCATAAATTAACTGATACCAAAATTAAAAGAGGTATATATGTTAAACCATGTTTATTTTGACCTTAAACTAAATACACAGCAACTAACAGCTTGAACATCATCAAAAGCTGTAATAAATGGATTTTTAAAGAAACCATTTAAAATACATTTCTTGCATTCATATTTAGATTTTTTTCAAAAAAAACCTTGAAGCGATCAGTGACGAACAAGGAACACGCTTTCACCAGAACATAAGAAAATCGCAGAACCTTATTAAGGTCGGTGGGATACAGAAATACTACTCTCGTCGGGGAAACTATAGAATTCTATAGTTTCTATTCTATTGACAAGGCCAGAACCATTCTATGGACCACCAAATGTCTAGCTGAAAAAAAGAGGACATAATCCCAAAATACCACTATGGATTTGGACGGCAATAACGAGACCTATCATCACGTATGCAACCGTCGTTTGGTGACATAAAGCAGGTCAACACAGACCAAACTCAACAAATTAGAAAGACTGAAAACTACACCAACAGCTGCGCTTGAAGTTATCCTAAACATCCCACCACTTCATCTGAAACTCACGAAAGAAGCAATGGTAAATGCCTACATACTCATTACAGAAAAAGGATCCAATTCCAAACTAGTTCGTGCTCTCACAGACAAATGTCTACGACGATATAACTTTCGCCACAACTTTAAAGTTACATTTCCAGACCATCTTATTGTAACTTCTCTTCGACAACAGAGCAAATCTACTGGCAATTAACGCCTTTGAGATATAATCAAAACTGATCTGGGATTTTATTAAACTCCTACAACTAATGGCCACCACAAATAAATTTCATCTGAATTGGGTGCCAGGACACAGCGGTCATGAAGGCAACGAAGAGGCAAGCGAACTAGCCAGGAAAGGATCCACATTTCAATTTATGATGCCAAGACCATTCTGTGGGCTATCAATCAATGCAATTAAATGTTGTTTTGAAACCTGGCTAGTGGAAAAGAAGCTTTATTTCTGGAGAGAAACTGAAGGAAACAGACAAGTCAAAACCTTCATACCAAGCTGTTGCCACAATAGAACAAAACAACTACTATAACTAAGTAGAAGTCAGATTCGAATGACCACAGGTTTTCTCACATCACTTCCGTGTAAAAAAACACTTCATAGACATAGACCATAGGCATAGCTCAAGATAATACATGCAGATTGTGCAACTAGAATGTAAAAACCGCAGAACATATACTATGTGATTGCAATGGTCTAACCAAAACACGTCAACGTTACCTAGGTAAATTCTACCTTGAATTTACTTTGATACTTTAGCTGCCAGCCCACCTAAAGATGTAGCCGCCTTCCTTACAAATTTCGGCATCATGGATGAGCTCAAAATGGAGAACATCACAATAGGCATACCTGTGGACGCAGTGATCTGGGGTTCTTTATACCACCTCCCACAATAATCTAATCTTAAGATCGAACAAACTTTTTTAAGTGATGGATTTTGAGGCAACAAAAATAAAATTAAAAAAGAAATAGTGCATAACTAAAAGATATTTCCCTTTTATTCATTTAAGTATTATTATCCACTTCAATTTACAACCAATAATTTATCGGTCAGTTTCACAAATGGCGTATGTTAATATAAAGTTATTGTGTTGGCACGCGGTAGCTGAAGGAAGACGTCCACCAGAAGAAAAGAACGTGAAAAATGTTGCAGCACAGCACACTTGTTTGACGATCAGCAGTGATATACAGCGGAAGGTTCCACAATCGTTTCTTGTTGTCACAATATCAATATTCGTCTGATTCTGTTTGCACTTGACTATGACATGATTGTAAATTTCGATCCACTGTCCACTTCGAATTCGCAGTATATCCCGTTAAACTTCACCGTTGCTACCTTCTTCGCACTCAGTGTTTGCTGAATGAAATTTACTTGGTGCTGCTTGCTGGACTTGTTTCTTGAGGTTGTGGGCGTTGAACTACTTTGAACCTGATTCGCTCGAAACACACATTTGATGTGCCTGATCCGACCGCACTTGTTGCACCTTGCTGATTTGAATGGCAATTAACCCTGGCATGTCTGTTGCCACATCCGTAACAACCCGTTGAACTGTCTGATTTACTGTCCCCTGCGCTCTTCCAGGTTTTAACGCGTAAAGAATGAATTTGAGTGGTCGATGTCTGTGTAGGCGCCGAATTTCGTGCTGGTTTCTTGGTGCTTTCACTGCTGCCACTGCATAGTCTGTAATGTAATGTTGTTCTCGGCCACTAGACTCTGCTGTAAATGGGTATTCCTTAACCCATATATCAATCGGTTGCGATCAAGGAAATCGCCGTGGTAGTTGCAATAGATGATCAACCGACATATTTCAGGAATGTATACGGAAACCGTCTTGTTGCATCGTTGATACCTCTTGAAGAAAAATAAAAAAAACATAAGAAAAACTCCTGATTTATAGAGGCCTGGGGCCAGAAATGTTTGTTCTTCAAGTCTAGGCAAGCGACAGACAGAGCGAAATGCCGGTTTGGCAATTACGCGCCCAGATACTATAGTACTTATCTCCAGACTGACTGGCGTTGTCTCACAAAACTTTTAGAATTGATTTGTTAATAGATAAGAGTGGCGGCATCTATTGGGAGCACTGTCACCCTGCTAAATATCATCACAATAGGCAGACAGATAGACAGACTTTCCGTAGGAGAAGCGACATTTTATTCTCTATCCCAATACACTTGCTCATACAACCAAGTTCGCGTATACGCGTATACCTATGTGTGTACAATTAAAAGTTAGACGTATGTTTTCTCTTTTCATGGTTTGCTTTCGCCACAATGGATCATGTTGATAGAAAGGTAAAGAATGCGAGAGAAACGATTCTCTTATTGTTACTTCAATGGTATGGTACACATTTTAAATGATAAGTTTGTCGGGCATCGATGATCGAGATGCCGCCAATTCCAAGAGTTATGTTTAAAAATGCCAAACAGAGTGGAGATAATATTACAATTCCTGGGCGTCTAGTTGCCCAAATCGACATTTCGTTTCGAAGTAAGTGGCTTTTTTTTTGCTTAGAAAAATCATAACTCACTCTTAAACGAGTGAAAATATCGTGAAAGGTTTTTATTTCTGCTTAGCCCATTCGAGGTGGCGATTTTTTTTTTCTTTATATTTTAGTATTTCAGTATTTATTAATTAAGAAACATCATTTATAAAAGACTTCACATTGTGTTTGGGCTATTAATGAGAATGAGTTGAGTTCAAACTCACGATAGATTAAAATTATAACTGTGAAATTATTACAATATATTATTTTATTATTATTATTGTATTACAAATAATTAAACGAAAATTTAAAACAATCTTGCCTTTAATGAGTGTCGAAAGAAAGTTTCAGAAAAAATGTTCGCATCATAATGTCTCCTAACTTTAAGTGGAAATGAATTCCAAAGATGAATAGCATGAACAAAAAATTTTCCCTCTGAGTTTTGGTAATAGAGACGTGGCCGAATTAAATTTAAGGAGCGGGTTGAATGTGGAATTTAAATTTTTCGAATAAGTTTGGAAACTGCCTGCTAATATTAAGTTTAAGCAGGTACTTGAAAGTGCAATAATCGAGATATTTATGAAGAGTGCATCGCAATATATTTTAGCGTACCTATCGTGAAACATGGTCATAGCGTCTCAATCCATAAACATAAAAGGTGATGTTGTTGAAAGCGATGTTGAGCTTACGTCTAATGAATCCACTACTGTAACAAAAAATTTCAAAGCCATAAGTAAAAGTTGGAATCGATATAGCCCTCACTAGCATTAATCTTGTATGGAATGGATTAAACGACTGCGACACAGACAGATTATTTAGAGGACCACAGATGTTGCCTATCATAGTGGAGATGTAATCATTCCAACTTAGAGAGTTGTTAATCCATACACCAAGGTTTTTAACTTTGTCAACGAACTCAATTGGTTCATTTCGGAGAAATATTTTACGAACATTACAACCATTCAAGCTGCTTCTGCCAATAACAAGTCACTTCGATTTAACTGGGTTCAGTGGCAGCGACTTATCTTCAGACCAATCTAGTATTTTTCGAAGATTTTCATTAAGTTTATAGGTTACATTGTAAATGAGGCCTTTTTTTATTAAAGATGTTGCGAATTATATGCGAAGGAAAAATTTTATCACTCGCATATAACTCGCAACATCTTTTTCGGAATGCTAGCACTTAGACACAAAACTGGTTTATTGTACTCCATGCGTTCCGTCTGTCAACAGCACGCGGATAGATACAGAGTTCCCATGCGGTCCTCCATCTTGGCACTTAACACGCCCAACACTGCTTGATTTCGGTGATCTAATAGGTACCGATTCATTTTTTTTCATTTAATTCTAAATGCATTTTTATTTTAAATAATTCAATAACAGTCATCGGCCTCGCCACACTGAAAGCATCGGTTCCCACTGAACCGATGAAATACCGAACATTGTGCTTAGACATCTCCCACTAGAAGCGGTGAACATTTATACCACCCTCTTTAACAATGCGATGAATAGTGCCCAATATCCAGCGCATTAGAAAACTGCGGTGGTACATCCAATCCCTAAGAGGGATAAAGACACATCCAATCCAGCGAATCTCCGCTCTATCAGTATTCCTCCAAATATCAGTATGGTTTTTGAGAAGGTGATCAATAGAGTCCTGACTAAGTGGATTGAGGACAAAAATATAGTTCCGGATAATCAATTCGGTTTCAAAGCGGGGCAAAGCGGGTTTCATTCATGCCGCGTCTAAACTGGTTTCTGATATCCAATGGAACAAAGGCAAGAACTAGTGCACTGATGTCTACCTGATTGACTTGGAAAAAGCCTTCGATACCGTATGGTTAGAGGGACTCTTCTTCAAGCTGAACAGGCTAGGCATTAGTAAACCACTTCTGTATATTCTTTACAACATGTTAACAGATAGACAGTTCATCGTAAAAAATGGCGATGTGACTTCTAGTAGAACATTATACATTAAAAACGGTCTGCAACAGGGTGCGGTAAATTCGCCGATCCTATTCAACATTTACACAAATGATCTGATAGGTTCACTTAACCTTACCTTACCTTTCTTAACCAAGATACCTTGGGATCTGGCTATATCAATATCTGTATTTAAACAAACATATAGATGTTGCTCGGGCCAGAGCCAGAGGTGTTTTTGCCCTTACAAAGAGACTGTTTTATAACAGCCAACTCGATGCGGGGGTGAAGTTGATCTGCTACATGGCCCTTATCAGGCCCATGCTTGTATTTGGATGTCCCGTGTGGTTCAACGTGAGAGCAAGTTTATTGGAAAAGATTCGGGTGTTTGAGAGGGCTTGTATTAGGACTTGTCTTCGCTTATACAGAACACCAGAGTCTGAGTACATAAAATTCTATCCTAATGAGGTCTTGTACAATAGGGCGAACCTAATAAGAGTGGATAATTTTGTTATTAAGTTGATTCGAAGGCACTTTGCAAGAGCAATGACTTCGTCGAATAACCTGACGAGAGAGTACGCTTTGACGGCTTTATTCCTCCAGAGGCGTTCCTCTACCTAGATAAAAAAGGTCTGATCCAGGATAGGTTAGCGGTGCCGTTAATCTTCCACATCGCTCGAACAGCTGCGGATAGGCGACTCGACTACGACAGAGACGTCGTACACGGCAGTGCGGAACGTCTCCGGTTCAGTAGGTCGGTAGGAAGTCGCGACATGAGGGATGTTGCTCAGCAGCACCAACAATTTTGGTGGCTTGTTGAAGGAGGGGAATCTACATTGTCGAATTCCTCTAGTGCAGTATAGCTCCAATAAGGAGCAGAGTTGGTCAGCCTAATTTTTTAGCCGTGGCCGGCTTACATAGCTTTAGGTAGGTTTAAGATAGTAGTTAAGAACAAAAAATTAAAAAAAACCGAAAAAAAATAATAAAAACAAAAAAATACAAAAAAATTTAAAAATAAAAAACAGAAGTGGGTAACCTTCTACAAAAAAAAGAATAATACCTAGAATAAGATAATTTAAGTAGGCTAAGCTGATGTTTATTTTAGGTAGTTTTTAATTTTTAGCTTTAAGTTTTATAATATAATAAAAAAATGTTAGTTTACTAAGTTTTTAAATTAAAAAAAAAAATATTTTTTTAGTTTTAATTATATTTAATGCAAAAAATTAATATTGTACTGCACGTCGAAAGACAAAATATAATTGTTAGGTTTAACTTAGAGTGTCCGCATGGGGCCAGTAAGTTAGAATGAGATAGTTTTTTTTTAAGTAATTTAAGCTAAGTTTTTTTGTCTAGCATGTAAGAATTAATGAATTAAGAAAACTGTAAGCTGCATCGGTTTCCACTAGATCACCGAAATCAAGCAGTGTTGGGCGCGGTAAGTACGTAGGTGGGTGACCACATGGGAACTCAGTACTCCGCGTGCTGTTGATAAAACGCGCCACATGCACGTAGTACCCCGGCGTTAAATCCCGGACCCTACAAAACATTAGCTTAATTAACTTAAAATTATCTTATTCTAATATACTGCCCCACGCGGTCACCATAAGTTAAACATAATACTTAACCATTGTCTTCGAGGTTACAGTACATTTTTATTTTATATTGTTATTAAATTTAATTAATTAAAACTAAAAATGATTTTGTTTATAAAAAAAACTTAGTGTATGGACCTCTTTTTTTTCTTTTTTACTTAAAACGCAAACTAAAACTTAAAATTAAAAACTTAAAAACCACATAAAAAAATAAAATAAAATCTTTACCTACTACGCCTACTTATTTGTTTTTTTTTTTTACCTTGTACGGTTACTCCTTACCTTAGAGAAAGAAGTTCCCATCTCTTTTGTTCTTTTTTTTATTTTTTTTTTTTTATATATATTTTTATTTTTAATTTAGCAGCACCAGGACAGATGGATCAGACCTTTCATATCGAGGTAGAGGTATGCTTCTGGAGGAACAAAGCTGTCAAAGCGTTTTCTCTCAGGATACATTTGATTGGGGTAGTAAGCCCCGGAGAACAGGTTGTTCGAGGAAGTCATTGCTCTTGCAATGTGCCTTCGAGTCAACTTAACGACGAAATTGTCCACTCGTATGTATGTACTCGTACTCAGACTGTGGTGCTCAAGACAACAAGTTATAAAACCGTCTCTTTGTAAGGGAAAAAGCACTGTTTGTGAAGATATAGATATTGATCTAGCCAGATCCCAAGGTATCTGACTACATTTCGACAAGCAAGTGGATGCCCGTGCTGCCCCACGATCGAAAATTTTCGTCAATCTTTTTGGTATCCCTAGAGGCCCCAAACAACGTCGTTTTAAAGAAGATTTATTTCAAAAATAGCTAGTTTATATAAAATCGTTATTTTGCTTTCAATAATGAAGCACGGAATATAATATATAATGTATTGCAAAGAAAATTTTTAAGAAATAGTAAAAAGTCAAAAAATAAGTTAAGTTTTTAGAAAAATAGCTAAAGGTTATAAAGTAATGTAACTCAGTAATGAAAAAAAAAAAAAATTGTAAATACGTTTTTAGGAAATATCGTAGAACACTGATCGTAATGTAATTATATATTAGTTGGTTGATGATAGTTCCTGGAAGATTCTCCCAAACATACCATAATCCAGGTTTATCGACACAAGCAGGACAAGAGTAATTACTACGTCTATATTTTCTATTGTGTAGCACTGTCTGTTTACTTTCCTATGTCCTTTCCAGTGCGCTTTGATGCTATTCAGTTTCACTTTTAATGACAGCACAATCGTCTCAATTACTTCCCTCAAAAACCTCATCCTGTGTATCATCTAAGAGTTAAACATTCACTTTCATGTTTTCCAAAATAAAAAAATTTCGAATTTTCTTTCTTTTTTTTTTGCAAGCATGAAATCATCACTTTCATTATCACTGGTTGCTTCTTGCATTCTTGATGTTCCTGCCTTAGGATCTTCCATTTTAGGGACTAAGTTTAAAACTGTCTGTCGCTCGAGAATTTTTTTGTAAAACTGAACTGTTACGCGTCGTCGTTGTAAATAAATGGGAATACGACCGCAATCGATTAGGTTGAACTCCAACTCTCCTTTTTATTTTAAATTTAACCTATTTATAAATTGTGATATCTTATACGACTCTATAAGGCCACATGCAGTTTAGTGATTGCTCACCTAAAGTTACACGTGTGCTGATAACAGCCACCTTCGTTAATATTTTTTTATGGTATCTAAAACACGAAGGCTGTTTGATGAGTACCCGAATTCAAAGATAGGTGGCGATACTGAGTCACAATGACTTTACTATCATTTAGTACAATATATACTCTTTTGGCCCGCATGTCAGAATTTTGTGGCAAACCGAGGCTTAGTTTTGTTTTGACATCCATTTCAAAACATTGCGTTAGTGTTTATGGCATACTTGCTCGTATGTACGTGCCTTAGATATGGCAGCATATAGTTTATTTATCGCGAAGTCATAAACCCGTCTTTGCGGTAATTAATATTTTAAAATAGCGTGGACTTAATTAATAATTATTTTTATGCTCTTTTTATTTATTTATTTATTTTTTTTTTTTTTGTACGCAATAAAACCAATGTCAAATTTTGTTTTTCAAAAAAAAGTCTTATCTCGACGACTACTTCATTTAGAATATCGGATAATTGCTTTTTATTATTATTGCACGCAAGTTATGCAACCTGGTCTTATAGTCTCGGAAATCAATTACACACACGATGTTCCCGGGGCTGTGAAATTAGGGAATTTTGAGAAAAATGCTTGACAGGGGCTTTCAGAATCTTCTGATGAAATAGAATTTTCTTAGCACTTTGCACTTTGAAACATGAATAGAAATAAAACTACAAATGTTTTTTTGTTGATCATTTATTTAACTTAATAATCGTTTATTGAAATTAGTTTTTTTTAAAAATGACATCGTCGAGATGTGCTCCGTTTCGTCGTTAGCACTCCTGCAATCGACTACACAAACTTTGGAAAACTCGCTGACATATGCTGCAAGGTATGGCGGCTATCCCCTCCTGCATGTTTTCTTTTAATTGGGATATGGTAGTCGATTAATTAAGGTACACTCGACTTATTAGGTATCCACACAAGAAAAAATCGCAAGGTGTAAGGTCAGGGGTTCTCGGAGGCCATGGGATATCACCTCTGCGAAAAATCAATTTCTTAAACCACCGGTAAAGTCACATTTTACGTATAGCATGTCATCCAAGTCCTGCCGTTATATCCTTCAAATTCATGTAACTGTGATGTTAAAAACTTTCGCAACATCTTCACGTATTCCACTGAGTTCACAGTTACGTTATTTCCTTGATTATTTTCAAAGAAATACGGACCGATTATGTCCTTTTCTGTCGTTTTAGGTAAATGAAGTGGCTTTTGGTGTTTAAGACGAGGGTTTTCCCTGCTCCAATATCGACAATTGTGCTTGTTTACGTGGCCATTTCTGTTAAAATGGGCCTCGTCCGTATATAGTACATACTCCAGGCTAGAGAATCACTCAAGCATAGTGTCAGCCAATAATTTACGTTGAATGGAATCGTTTGGTTTCATCTCCTGCACAATCTGACGCTGATATGGGTGTAGTTTGAGGTCCAGATGCAAAATTCGCAACAGACTAGTTCTTGGTATTCCCAGAGCCGCCGAACGCTCACTCGTAGATGATTTTGGATCGTTCCTTACAAAAATTTCAACCTCCCGAATGTTCTCTTCGCTTCTTCTTGAACGTGGCCACCCTGTTTGTTTAATAATCGTTTTTGATTCCTGAGCTTGTGACAATTCTCTAATTGGTAACGATTGATTTTCAATTATAAGGTGTGATCCATCGTGAGATTTGATTTTCAATAGGCTTTTTTTGACTGATCACGCGTGACTCCTATCAAACTGCTTTGTCATTTTTGTTCAGTATCGTTGTGTTCTTTTTTTATATATATATATATATTTTTTTTGACATGCCCAAAACCATACACAATGCGAATGCATTCTTACTAGTATATTATAATTGAGAGGATCACTTTATGGAATAGAAATGCTTTCTCGTTTTCCTTTTGACTCAGACTAGACTTTCCACAGAGACTGCTTTGTTTGCATCAGCTTTCATCTTTTTTATATGTACCTTATTATACTTTATTGCTAAGGCATTAGAAAGATCTTCAGTGTTTAGGTTTTTGGTAGCACTCAGTTATTGATTACCTTGGCCTTCTTGATGCCTTTGATGTACCATACTTGGTAGATCACATGTTACTTCTGTATTTTCAGTATTGGAATTGAGACAATTTTTCAACCATTCCTTGTTTTTTTTTTTTTTTTTTTTAATTCTTTTTCGATCTATAAGTTGCGACCCATTTGGAGTGAAGATGCGCATAAATTTGACAAAAATTTTAAATAAATTTGTTTTATGCATTGTACATTTTTACTGACTTACATTTGCTCGATTGAATCAGTTTTAACTGATCACTTGAACAAAATGGCTCATTTTTTTATACAGCGTTATGAACAACTATAAACCCAAACCCACAATTTTCAGATTTCTTGTAATAAATAAAAAAAAACCTTTATTATTGATTTTGTTTCAAAATTCAGGGATAACCATTTAATGGTATACTATTCCTTTTTTTTACCGCGGATTAAATATTAAAGAAAAAAATTCATTAACGACAAATTTATTAATATTTGAATAGTCAAAAGAAAAGCGCCATTTTTGATACCATTAACAAATACATTTTTCACTCGTTCACATCTTAGAGAATCTTGAAGTAAATTAAATAGACGGAGTGCTGAAGCAAGATAAAATCATCAAAACTTTATAAACTGGTGAAACTACAACAAAATTTCTGAAATTACCTCACAAATTATAATTATCAGTGTTTCAAACTGTGTTCGACTTTTCGAAAAATGTTTTAAGGACTTTATAACCATAGAGATGTCTTAACAGAAGAGCTTTAAGGTTGTTAAACAGATTAATACTTGGAGTTCTGCGGTTTACCCTGCATAAAATTTTAATTGCATGTTTTCGCTTTAATAATAAAGCATCGCTTTAAGTAAAGTAAGCAGCGCCCCAAGATGTGATACCATATTCTAATTTGAATTTTAATTAACCGTTGTACACAAGTTTCAGAATTGAATGAGTATAATAACGACTCAGGTGATTCAGTTGTCTTACTACTTTCTTAAGATATTGTCTTAGATAATTTATATGTTAAGACCAACTTAACTTATTATTCAAGATTCTACCCAGATATTTATTGCTCTCAACACATTTTATCTTGAAGCTATTACTGCGACAGAAGCATTCATAGTCAAATGAAGAATAATTACTGTAATTATTCGATAACCGAAACCGGGTACAACCTGGAGAGTGATAGAACAGTGGCAAATCGCCACAATTTGTAATATTAGTTCTAAATATCATGAATTTTGTTTTATCACTGATAATGAGCTTATGACCTGAAAACCATTTTCTCAGTAAACCAGGATCATGATTTACTCGGAATACATTTAAAAAAACTTTTTTTTGAGTATGGAAGTGCAGTGTCGTCAGCAAATGCAGTTAACTTACCTTTCAATGGTTGACTGAACATGGAGTTCACGTAAATCGAGAACAAAATAGCATCCATGTGGAACACCGGTGGCATACCTCTTAAACCGGAATAAAAAAGTTTAAGTGAGCTACCATATCGAATGTTTTAGTAATATCTATGTATAATGAGAGAAGCCGAGATCTCAGAAGAATTAATACTTTATATATACAATCTGTGATTTTAGTTGTGAGGTATTTTTCGTGCGAATAGATCAGGTTCGTCATTGAAACATATAAGTTAGCGAATCTTTTCAAACAACTTTACGGGAATTATTTCTTGAATTATAGGAGTTCCAATGGTGCCATTCCAACGATTGGTAACTCGAGGAAAATGAATCAAAGACATGATATACATTATGCCAATAAATTGCTGAATGTCTGTTGTGGAAATTGGAATTCTTTTGCACAATATATAAATTAGTTTTTTTTGCAATAAAATCAATCAAATTGTTGGGAAACATTAACAAGGAAATCTGGATCGGCGTGTCAAGCTCTAAAGTATTTGTTGATAAGTTTTCGTTTTCTAGAAAACGCAACTATTCCTCAGCCTTTGTTTCTTCCACCGGAGGTTGAGTTTTTGTGACTTTCTAGAATGTACCGCAATTTAAATTCATTGCGATCCATTCGGCACAGCAGCAATAGATGGATATGAATAATCTCATCACGGTTCACTTCATCGCTAGAAAACTGCTCTTGCTCTATCTCATTCTCAGCTTGATAATCTGGATCTTCAACGCTGTCATGGTCATCTTCAATGCCATCTTCACTGTCTTCGTAAGTATTCAATATCTTGGCTCTTTTGCCACCCTGAAGAGGTTAAAAAGTCATTCTAAAAATGAAAACAAATGAATCATATTATAAGCTTTTTCACAAAGAAAAACTTGCCCACGTTAGGCAACGTGATATTTCTGGTACCAAAACGATAGAAAATCAAACTCATCGAAGGCATTCGATTACATAAAAACCCACAATATGCCACAAAGTACATGTACTCACCTTGTATATTTTCGAGATATACACAATATTTCTCACGTTTTTCTATATTTTCTCATTTTTACTGGATTTTCAAAAGCACGTAGATAGTTTAACAAGATCAGTCGACGTACTATGGTCACGCTGCACTAACGCCATCTACATTTTTTTTTTTTGTTAACTAAGTCTATACATCGATTTGTAACAGATAAGCTACATTGACTCAAAGTAGGTTTGAAAAAATATTTTAGCTTTGATAGGCAGAGAATCGGTTTGTGACCGAAATATCACACCGCGTTAAAGAGGGTTAAATTGTATACTACTTCAAGAAGTTCTAAAAAAAAGTGCGGTTTGTCGCTTTAAAGCTCCATAATGAGTCTACGAGTATATTTAAAATTATTTAATAATTGGAGAAAACTACAAGTTCTCTTTGTCAGGAAGTTCTTGCCCTGACCCATAGGTTGCACCTCTAAACTTGAATTAATTTTTGGATAACAACCAATACTCTGCTAAAAGAAATATCTTTCAGTTCCAGTACAGTGATAAGTATACATAATATCATATCTCGATAATGTAAAATGTGTTATTAAAATTTATTAACATTAAACAGACTATCGGAAATCGTAAAATACTTCTGTTACAACCTGGTTTAATATTTAGTGTCACTACCGTACTCCTTAGCATAAAAAAGGAACGTATATCAGACATTGATGCCTGAGAGTTTTTGATCGTTCAACACTAAGAATATAATTGTCGGCCATACAAAGCATGAGCTAAAGAAGTTTGTACGGCAGGATAAAGTTCAGATGAACTTGATGAAATATAAGAACTTTTTGAGCTCATCGTTCAGCTGTTATATGAAAAAGATACAGAAATACCGCAAAACAATATGGACGAAATGATAAAAATAAATAAATAAATAAAAAAAAAAAAAAAAAAAAAAGAATTTAAAACCAAACTGATACTTTACCTTGTAAGATAAGGAGCAGGTAGGAGTAAAAGCGAACGAATTAAAGAGTACAATGGTTTTCTGAACTCAGTCACATGACTTAGTCTTGCCCGAGTCCCAAGTCACAATGTGCTTGTAAAAAATTAGATCTCGAGGACTTCCCAGAACCTGATTCTACATGAGGACTATCTGAGAAAAACAATGCTTTGGCTCAACTCCAATGAAAAAAATAAAAATTAAAAAACAACACAGAGAAGAACTCGAACTCATAACGTCATAGGAGTCCCTCATATCATGTTTACAGTATATATATGTACTTTATATAACATCAAAGCTATTTCTATATAATAAAATCAGTCTATTATTTACTTTCATACAAAATGGGCATAGAATTTCCTAAGTCATCACAGTTAACAATGTAGACACCCTGCCAGTGAATTCTCGTTACTAAAATGTTGCACTTCTACTGCAATTATTTAATATTACTTTGTATTTGAGTGAAATTATGTTATATACATGACAATAGCAGCTGATGAGCAAAAAAAAAAACATCATGTGGATGCTGTCAATGCTACAGGACGAAGAAACCGATACGAAAAGAAAATTTCTTTAAATTCAAAAACGTCAAATCAAAATATATCGACACAGCACAAACTACAAATCCTCGTACTTACTGGTAATATAACATAGAACGATGAATTATATAACGAATTCCCTTCCGGTACGTTTTGAATTTTGAAACGGAATCACATCGAAATCTATTTACAGATTCCATTCACGTCTTGGTATCCCCAGTAGCATCGTATGTGTAATATATCCCTTTACCACGAAAATTTACATATAGACGCGCGAGGACTATGTGAAAAGTTTACTATGGAACCAGACCAGACCAATAGTAACATATTCGTAGGAGCCCGAATAGTAGCATGTACATATGTATGTACCACTGGCAGCAATGAAAAAAGAGGGGAAGCGAATCAAATTAGAAATCATTGTGGCTGTGGCAGCAGCTCTGAGGTCTGATGGTGTGTTGAGACTTGAGAATTTGAATATTCTGACTTTCGGATGTGCTTCTGGACCTAAAGTAGTAAAATCCAGTACACCATTTAAGTGATTTACATAAAACGGAATTCAATTTAAGTCGTAATGACGTAATTTTGGGTTTAGAGTGTGAAGAACGACGTTCAGCCAGACAATAGATGTAAAACACAGATGAGGGTCATATGGGCTTGGGCTTGCGTTAGGACTTGGATTTTGGGCTTGAACCTGAGCTTGTGCATTCTTATTCTCTTCTATTCTCTCATCCTTTTTTTTTTTGTTTTTTTTTTTTTTTTTTTTTTTTGTGGTAGAGGCAGAGAAATGCAACTTCGTTGTCAGATGATGTACCTTTCAACAGTGCAAACTGTTTGTGGACAGGTGCATGAAAACTGGAAATTAGTGACATGAATTTTAATTAGGGAAATACCTAGAGTCGAGCATGGCTTCCTAACTGTTGAACTGGGTGGAGTAGTTTTAAAGCTCATTCATCTTGAATCAGAAAATCGTTAAAATGTATTAATATGGACAAAATGATGGCAAGGGTCTAATATTCTTCTACTCGTATCTTTCGCTGTCAGAAACTTATTTCAAATAACCATCTCGCCATTAACTATGCTTATGTTCAATTCTGGAGTTTTAATTGAGTTTACAGCCAAAAGGGGTATAATGAAACGTTTCTAATGGAGTGGTTTTACTACTGAGGCTGGTGAAATGTACTTCATATGGTAAAAAGCAATAGGGTCCATATGAATTTCGTTACTCATTCGTGACTTGCTCTTATTTTCTGTTTAAAAATTGACCACCTTATTAGAATTATAAGTCATAAGGACAATTGACGAGGGTCTTTCCATAAGTATTCGTGTTAGGAATAAAAATGCGAGCTTTTCGCAATTCTTTTTGTTTATTTTTCACGGATATTACACTTTTCCCGACGTTCCAGCTATGATTTAAGAAACTTTTCAAAATAGGCTTCTGTCTCGCCAATGATCCATTCGAATTTATTTTTCAGAACAAAAAAAAAAAAATCATAAAAACAATTCCGCACGAATTAGCTGGTGGGTTATCGTGGTGCAACAGCATCGTTTCCATAGTAGCCATGATCTATCTAGCCGATGGGACTGTCTTTCTCTTCTTCGCTTTGAATGGACCTAGGTTTCATCAACAATAACGAAGTCGTATCCGTTAGTGGCCCATTGAAAGCATTCGTGCGCCCATTGGGTCGTCTGCTTTCTCATACTCAATTTTTCATGTAAAACGCTGATTGCCATTCCATACGAAACGCATACGGTCTCTGCTACTTCCCGGAATCAGTTAGAATTACATCTACCGGGCGGCTTCGGCATTCTTCATCAAAAATAGTTATTCACCCACGTTTACATCCATCTTATATGTACAATAGTTTATAAATTATTTTATATTAAATAATTTAATAAATCCGTCGAACCAATATCTCACCGTTGTCAAAGATGGTCAATATTCCCATAGATAGCAGCTCACTTTACGCTTATATTTCTTCATAAGTTATTCAATCCAAAAATAATGAAATAATAATGAGCTTTCAAAGTTTCCTATTACTGTCGATGGCTTCTATAAAGTTTACTGAATGTATTGTTATAATTTTCCCGATTTGATCTTGTTATTGTCAGTGAAAGCGGATTATATCGTCAGTTTGTACAAAGAATTCGTCGTGCACCCAAAGCGGCATGGATTCAAACACTTGTAACGATTTTGTTTATAACAACCCCGTCTTAGACCGTGGCAGGAATAAAACGGAATTAGTGCTCCGGTGGTTTACACTTAACCTAGAGTCTTTGGTGGGTGGTGCGGGGTGCGGGGGGGGCTGGCAGCGCGAGTTAACGCATTCTAAAAGAATGCAATGGCAGGCATGTGTGAGCTTGCTGCCATACCAAGGCCGTCCTCAGTATTTTTTTTTTATTTTTTTTTTTATTTTTCTTTTTAAAGAACGTAACACTCTAGTGGGTATGAATACACTTAAAGTGTCTGAGCACGTGTTAAGCTTTTAGGAAACTGGGACAGAGGGAGAAAGAAAGATTTAAAGGCTCAGTGGTTATTTTGCTCCGTGAGTGACTTCCAACATTAAATGGGGAGTATAAATTATTAGTGTAAATTGACTTGTTGTTGCATTTAGGCAACCATTCATCTCACAGGATTTAAGTTGAATGAAAAAATGTATTCGGTCACGGCTGGCATTGAACCCCGAACCGTCCGATTGGGAAGTCAATACACTACCACTTGAGTCACGGCCACCCACTTAGTTACGTTCAATCATACCTTGCTCTAGGTGGTAGCTGAGCGGTAAATTTTACTAAAAGGTAGAAACCGAATACGTCCTTAGCTGATGTACAATCCCGATGGAAGGTTTGTGATCTGAAACTATAAACCTTCACCATGAAAGATATCCCTCCCTCTAAGTCTATCTCATCCCAAAGCTAAATCGAAAGAAAGCCAAATGATATGGTCTCTAACGGAGTCAACCCTGTAATAGTAGAGCGCTATAACGGCCCTCATAGTAACTTAATCCGCAGGTATCTCAAGAAGCCCAATATGCTCACTAATTGATGCGTCACCAACACGTCACCATCCTTGGCCTACTGGAGATCCTTCACGCCCCTTTTAAATCCTCTCTAGCTACTCATCCGGACAAAGAAAAGGAGAAATGATGTGTCTCGAAAGTAAAATTGCTCTAAGAACCGGGTATCGATCAAACCTCTTAATGGACATGGGTTGCCATATTGAGAAAGAAAAACAAAAGAAGAGAAGCCAATAGGTAAAATGTTAAATGACGATTTATTTTAAGGTTGAAAGAGGAGGGGGAGTGACAATAACTTGTATCTAAGGATATATAAAAAAAAAATTAGCTTGTCCTTGAAATAGAGTCGGCTCTCGAATCTATGCATTAAATCTAAACCTATATATACTGAACCGAGCCGATAAGAATATATAAATACACTAGCTGACCAGGCAAACGTTGTTTTCCAATATAAATTATTTCTAGTGAATATTTTGGTAGTCAAATAGAAAATATTTACCTTATTGTAAGCGTGTGGGGATGTGGTTTATATCTGAAAGAAGTATGGAGTGCTGTGAACGATGACGGCCTATAAAAATAACAAAACACCAAACATTAATTTTTTGAATTCATTGTACTAATACACCCTGCCTGACTCGAACTGCAAATTTTTAAAATGCTATAATTTTTTTATATTTTGATAAATTTTATTGTGCCAAAGCAAAAAATGTTGGAAAATACATCAATTTTCAAATTGTATTAGTAGTTTTCAATATGTCTACCTTTGGCGCGAATAATGGCCTTGAGACGGCCAAAGAAAGCATCGCACGCTGCACGTAAGTGGCTCTGCGTTATATTGGCCCATTCCCGGCGAAATGCTTGTTTGAGGTGGTCCAAACTTTGGTATTTTTTAGTGCCAACCTTCGCCTTCAAAATACCCCAGGCAGAGAAATCCAATGGATTTGCATCCGAAAAATTTGCAATCTATTGTGTCGAAGAAATGAAGTGCGGAACATTGTTTTTTAACCAATCTTGGTTGAAGCGCGCTTTGTGAGACGGTGCCGAGTCTTGTTGAAATGTTCACGGTGTCCGACCGAAATGATTGTTTGCCAAGGTTTCAATACTGCCTCTAAGACAGTTTCACGGTATACGATCGCATTAATTTTGATGCCACGGTCCAAAAATACGAGCGGAGTGCGACCATCGGCGGTTATGGCGGCCCAAACCATCACTATCGGTGCTGCCTGCTTTCTAGTGGCCGTCCGAAGGTGTAAATTTTCGAAGGACCTCTCATTTTTCAATATATGTTGCATCCGTTCCAACAATATGTTCAGCTCACGATCCATTTTTCTTCCACTTCGACGCGGATTTCGCTCAATTCGAGCCGATGTTGGTGGTTTCTTATGACCACCTCCATGGCGTTTTGCAACGCTGCCGGTATCACGGTAACGAGCAATGGTTCGAGACAAAAAATATTTATTCACGTTGAGGTGTTGGATGGCTCTATCTATAGTTACTTGTGGTTTTCCAGCCAAATATAAAGCAATCACACTAATACGTTTGAATTCCATCGCGGATAAAAAATTGTCAACATAACTGAGACGCAAATCGTATAAAAGGCTTATAAAATTATCTGTCATGTGTCAAAATTTGAGCTCACAAGTCATGAACGTTTGGAAATTATAGCAGTCTGAAGTTGGTTGCAGTTTGAGTCAGGCAGGGTGTAAATTTCAAATTGCATCTCTATCACAAATTATGACAATTAAAGAAAAAAAAAAACATCTGTTTCTTAGTGCATTTTTATGATTATATTTTAAGTGGTATCTTTGTATATCATTATATCATTATATCATATATCATACCAACACAAACAAACTGGATGGTTTACCCACGCGAGAACATGCCACGTATAATTGTCCGTGTGAAAAACACGGTGTGCCCAAATCTAAGCCACAAACAGGCATCGTTTGGCCTTGAGACCAATTGATTGTCATTGCGAATGCCAATCTAATTGGAAAATGAATCCAATTGGCACATATGTGGGTATTATAGGGATTCGTGGTAGTAATACATTTTCTCCTCGAAACTTGCCATTCAAAATGCTGACTTCGATAACGTATTTCATCATTATTTTTTTATTGACTAATCGCGTGCCATTGCACAGCCGTGGTGGGCTCAAATTATGAAGCAAAATAAATGGAGATCCAACCTTCAGTTGTAAATGGTGCGATGGCATGCCTGGCAAATCCAATGAGTTCAAAAACTCTGCTGGATAATTTACAGCTTCGTTGGTATCGCAAACTGTATCGATAGATTTGTATGACACAAAGTCACCTGGCAACAACTGTTGTATCTTAATATTCAAATCGTTGACGTATACATTTGTTGCTGCCAAAATTCCTTTTTCTGCCACCCACTCATTATTCAAGTATTGTGTGTGTATATCCGGAAATATCTGGTCAATAAGAGCATTTTGCCAATTAATGATTGTGCAGAAATCGGTCGGCAATTTTAAGCATCCAGTATTTTCATGTACAGCTACTTTTCCATCGCCGATATAACAGATGTTTTGAGAATGTTTCAGCGAATGAATCTTAAAGAATCTTGCCATCATTTGATCGAAATGAGAAATGTCTTGCCAGTTCCACCTGGTACATCCAAAAAAAAAGAATCCACCCTCTCCTGCTGAAACTGCGAGCATAATGTAATAATGTAGTACATGGTTCTCTGTTCCTTAGTCTGTAGTGGGACATTGCGAGTAAAAATCGTTGCCATATCTACAGTATTGTACTTCAGTTCACGATTCATTTTAGTGCTCATTAAATCAGATGCACTTCGATTTGGCGAATGCAAATCGAAATGACTGAGTGGTAAATTGGCAATGACAATGGAAAGATCCTCGATAGCAATGAATGCTTCATTATATATAGCATTGCTGAATGTTGTCGTTAGATCGTTGCACCGTGTACCATGTCGATGCAATATATCATCAGTCATTAAATCTTTGTAATAATCCCACAACGACTCTGAACGGGCTGGGAAACATGTAGTCAACACTATGGCGAATAGTAGACGAATTTGTATTTCTGTACAGTTCAATGATGCTTCAGTAAGCATACAGTCCCACTGGTTGTCGTCTTCCAGCAAGCCTAGTGCAAGGCATGCATCTTTATACGTTTCATACTGTTATCCATTCACGTTAGGTATAACTTGCAATGACTATGGGCCGGTGACATACAACAGTCGCAAATAAAAACACTCAGTCTGCCTTGGGTTGACTGTAAATACTCGCCCCAAGGTGTTTGATTTGAATAAACCGGGGCATGCATCAATTGGTGTGCCTTGCTTGCGGGGCATCCATTTTTTTGTTTGAGCCCATGTGAAATAGCGTGTTTTTACAAATGCACCAAAAGCATCCGCACGATTACACAATTCAAAAATTCGGTGAGTGTAGTTTTCGGTGGATTTATAGCACGATCAATCGCTGTCTTGTTCGTGAAAAATACGCGCTGGCCGTTTTCAAGATGGACGGCTAAATGGATAACTGCTCCTGTTAACTGGATCCCGTTCATGAATTTGGAAACCAAAGATACGCCAAACAGTTTCATTGGAGCTGATATACTAGCCAATTTGGTAGAGCGTTATTTCATAGTTGATATTCACCGAAGGAGCATTCACGTCGGTATTTTCAATACAAAATATCACTTCCTTTATTCACATACTTGCAAATGTATTTGATGCTCTAATATGAGTATTGAATGTTTTACTCAGCAGAGGCGAATATGGCACCACCCAACGATTGTCAATGTCAATGTCTACGTTGTTGAAATTTTTTGTAAATGTCAATGTATTCTTCCGCACGCAGCTTCTGTTGATTAAATCGTAAGTATCGTAGTCGTTCGCTCTCTATCTTCACGCATGTGTCGACCATGAATTATCTGCAAAACTCACGACACCGTAGAATGACGTTGTCCTGCCCGCATCTAATCATCAGACGATACGCATAATAATCCTTCGAGCTAACGTTCTTGTTTTGTTTCGGCTCCTGTAATAATATATTCATAAATGTTAATTGAAATTAAGTAATGATGTTCATAATGAATGAAGTAAGTTTAATATCCATGCAATATCCGTCTTGTCACTTCCAGAATATTAGCGGATATTGGAGAGCGTCGTATGGACGGTATGTATCAGCAATGAACTCAAGATTATTATTTCTTCTTCGAATCACGATTTCTCGCGTAGCCGTACGGTCGCCAACCATGATTCCAGCACTTTTGAATTCATTAGCTCATTTTGAATTTTGGCTCATTTTTGAATTTAAACGCATTACAATGCGGACATTCCTTGTCCATAGCACCAATCCCCACTTTTGAATGAGCGTAATATTTGATATCGGCCTCATACTCGAATGCTAAACGACGGAATGAATCAGATGTAAATGCTCGATGTACTTGTTGGCGTTGTTGGTCATTTGTTCTGCGTGTGTCAACTACGAATTGACGCGATTGTCTTGTCTTGTCTGTGACTGTGATTCAAGAAATTGCGCTATGTTCACACGAACATCTTTATTATCCTGTTGGATTTGTTCGTCTGTTCTTTAGGATCTTTTATTTCGCATGTCTATAGATTTATTCCCAAAAATTTTGCACGAGTTATTTGGGAGTCAATGCTAAACTATTTTAAACCCAAAATTTCTTTAAATCAAACGCATTCAAAATTTTCATTTATGATTTTTATTTATAATATTTCACTTATAACTACTCGTAGTTTGGGCGTTCTTCTAAGACTAACTCGATCGTCTTCAATTTGTTCCATGGAAGCCTAGCTTATTATTCAACGCTTACAAGATAAAAAGCGTTGGACAAACAAATAATCTGGGAAAAGAGAATACAAAAAGACGCTTCGGTCCATATGGACAAAACGAGTAAGCAAATAGGGGAATAGACAATTAGGAAAAGACGCTTTAGGTAACTGCAATAGACAATAGCTAGGTACATTTATATAAGTGGAAAAGGGTGATACAATTGATGCTTAGCATTGACGCATAAACAAATAGGTGGAAAAAAATTAAGAAAAGACGCTTTACGCATAAACAAAATAGGAGAACAAGGAATTAGGAAAAACGTAGGAAAACATGAATACACTGGGTTGGCGATGACAAGTCAGTTTATATTGCTAGGTGATTACTAGGTGCGTTTATGTAGCTAGATGACCAGGGTTACCAAGACGTAACTCCTCCCATCGAGGAATCGATTTTACACGATGTCTGTGCAAAATCCTTAACACAAATTAAATGTTCATAATATATATTATAATGTAATGTAACTTAATGCAGCTTTCTTATATCAACTAAAACATTTGTTTTTTTTTTTTTTTCATTTAATAGGACAGTAATTTTTTAAATTTTATTTTATGTTTTACGTTTAGAATTATCGTTTCGGAATATTTTGTACCAAACTTCATTGTATGTAATTTTATTTTTATTTATTTTTTTTAAATTTTTATTTAAGGTACTTGTACAATATATAGTATAGATATATAATACTTGTGCATGAATGTGTATATATTTATTGCATATTTCGCATATTTCATAGATACAAAGAGTAATTCTAGTTTTTTCTAGTTGTACGATATAAATACTTTTTTTTGGATAATGGATAGCCAATTATATAAAACGATTACGTTATATTTGTTTTTTATGCTTAATTTTTTGCTTATGGATTTTCCGATTTTTGGCCTCGACAGTAACTTTGTTGTTTTTTGTTACTACAATTTTGTTAAATTTGGCAGCAAGCTTATCTCGTCTGTCGTAGAGTTCAAAGATAATATCGCCAGGTTTGTAATTTTGAAGGTCGGTGCGATTCTGATTATGCTTGGAATATAGTTTTGGTTTTTGTGTAGACTTCGCTCGTATATGATTCTTTTTAAATTTTCGAAATTTTGTTTGTGTTTTTGAAGATATTCCTGCTCACTATTAAAACTATCTGAGGGTGAGAATGGCGCATTAATATTTATATGCCCTGTTATTAATTCAAAGGGGGTAAGTTTAGTTGTGGAATGGATTAAGTTATTATACGTAAAGACAGATTCGTCCATTTTTTTTTTGGGGGGGCTTTAATTATTCCTATAATTTCTATTAAAGTTGAGTGAAGTCTTTCAATAGGAGAGTTTCCGTTTGAAGTTTTTAGGCATATGTTATGGTATTCGATATCGTACAATAGATTTTGAGGAAATCTTTGAAGAAGATGGAAACGATTTCTGCACCATTATCGGAAACGATCTTCTTTGGAATCCCATGTTGTGAAAAAAAATGGGTAGAGATTAATGATGCTTACACTTGATCGGTCACTTATATGATATACGCTGGAAATTTACTAAATTTGTCTATTATAGTTAAAAAGTTTTCCTTCGATACACTGTAGATGTCTATATGTAAAATATCCAAAGGTTTGTTTGGGTTTTCTGTGACTTCGAACTTAATTTTTTTCGTGTTTCTATCATATTTAAATCTTATGCATATATCGCAACTATTTATAATTTTTGAAATGATTTCTTTCATTTTAGGGAAGTGAATACTTTTCAAAAATAGTTATTATGAAGTTTTCGTTTGCATGGTCATTGTGTTCTATTAAGTACCGTTTCTTGATCTTAAATAAGACCCACATTTTTTCAAGTACATTTTTCCTTGCAAGGTTTTGTTTATAATGACCTGGTGAGAAAATTCGGTAAGACAACTTTCCGATATTGGGATTTCATCTCCAAAATTTTTCGCAGATTAATGAATAGTTGAACGGATTTCTTGCGCACCAAATTGCCGCAGACAGATGCATTCTCAAAGTGTTCGCTTGGGAGGGTTTCATTGATATTAAGCTCAATACGAGATAGAGCATCGGCACTAGAATTTTGTTTGCCCTTCTTATATAGGGTTTTCCAATAGGGACTTGACAACTTTGAATTTAATTTGAGAACGCACTCTTTCACTTATCATCAAACTGTCACTGTCAATTTATTCAGTAAACTCAACATTTTCATAACGGTAAAGTACACTAAGGAGCAACGTCTGCAAATTATTAAAATTTTCTACAGATATTCGGAGTCGCAAAATCATCTTCAGTGACGAAGCTCATTTTTGGCTCAATAGGCTTGTCAATAAGCACAATATGCGTTATTGGTCGGGTGAAAACCCACATGTGCTTCATGAATCACCACTTCATCCACAAAAAATAACTGTTTGGTGCGATTTGCATGCCGACGGCGTTATTGGGCCATATTTTTTGGTCGACGATAACGATCGTCACGTTACTGTGAATGGTCAGCGTTATCGCACCATGATCACCGAGTATTTTTGGCCCGAATTGGAAGATATGGACTTGGACGACATGTGGTTTCAACAGGATGGTGCCACAAGCCACACAGCAAACGCTACATCGATTTATTGGTGAGCGTGTTATCTCAACACATAGGCCAGTCAATTGGCCGCCTCGGTCGTGCGATTTAACGCCGCTTGACTATTTTCTGTGGGGCTACGTTAAGTCATTGGTTTATGCCAAAATGCCGACGACGTTGGAAAAGCTCAGAGCCAATATTGAACGCGAAATAGCGGCCGTTTCGGCCGAAATATGTAGCCCAGTCATTGAAAATTGGGTCCAGCGAATCGACCGCTGCAAACGTGCCCGCGCTGGCCATATGAACGAAGTCGAGTTCCATTCATAAATGTTTTGATTGTACTTCAAGCCAATAATAAAGTTTTTGAAATATCTCAAATGGTTTGCTATTTATTTAAAAAAAAAAGTTGTCAAGTCGTAATTAGAAAACCCTATACACTATTTCATAGTCAAACTCCTCTAGTCTAAGCCTCCACCTGACTAAATTGGAATTTGGCTCCTTTAGCGAGAAAAACCATGTTAAGGGCTTATGGTCCGTAACTATCTTAAACTTTCGTCTGTAAACGTATGGACGAAAGTATTTGGTGGCCCATACGATTGCCAGGAGCTCTTTCTCAATGGTGCTGTAGTTTCTTCTGATTTGAATAATCTCCAAATTGCGTAGCAAACCGGTTTATCACTTCCTATTGGCCCTTGCGACAAAACGGCACCTAAAGCCGTGATGTTATATATATATAAGATTGGGGTCATTGGTGAGAAGAGCCTTACAGTGCAAAAAACACTCAATGTATTTTGAATCGAACTTAATGCTTTTTCCCTTTCGAAGGCATTCTGTCATTGGCTTTGTTAAATGCGAAAAGTCCTTGATAAATTTCCTATAATACCCAGGGAGTCCTAACAAGAATTTAATCTGCCTTTGTGTCTTAGGTATTGGAAACCGTTGCACCGCAATAATCTTGTCGAGATTTGGGTAATAATATGGCCGAGAAAGACCACTTCTTTTTGCAGGAACTGCGACTTTTGCATTTGAACTTTCAGATTTGCGTCTCTGAGCTTACGAAAAACGGCTTCGAGGTTTTCTATGTGCTCTTGGAATGATGTCGAATAGACGATTATTTCCTCCATGTATACCAGGCATATTTTCCCTTGCAAGTCCTTCACCTCTGGAAGGTCGATGGAGCATTCTTTAAGCCGAATGTCATACGGACGAATTCGAAATGACCATTCTCAACCGAGAATGCCGTTTTCGGTACGTCTTCTAATTTGACCTCGATCTGATGGAATCCTGAATCAAGGTCGAAGGTGCTGAAGTTTTTTCATTTAGTTTGCTATAGTCGACTACTAGCCTCCATTTCTCTTTTCCGCTTGCATCCTTTTTTTTTTGGACAATCTAAATTGGTGAAGACCATGGTGAAAAGCTTGGTCGAATTATTCCCTGGCTAAGCAAGTCATTTATTTGGCTACGTATTTCGTCCTTGTGAATATAAGGGTACCTATAGGACTTGGTGTAAATCGGTATTTCGTCCTTAGTTTTAATTTAGTGCTTAATGCTATTTGAAAACGTTAAGTTCTGACCTTCCTTAAAAAATATATCGTTGTATTTGGAACAAAGGCTAAGTATTTTCCTTTTTTCCTCTATGTTTAAGTGATCGGTACTAATAACCTCTGTTTTTCCGGACTCTCTTTCGGATACATGGCTGGCTTGAATGCAAAAATTATAGATTTCGAAATATCTCCCTGCTTCCTCTGCTTTAATGGGTTGTTCTACAATGAAGTGCTGCTCGAAATTTGATTTATTGATAACTTCCAAGTAGGAATACAACTTTTTTGCGGTATATAGTCCCTCTGGAATCAATAATAATAATTATGGGTTTATATGGGTGGGTTTTATATATATACTGACTGTTTCCACATCCACAGGTAAGTGAAAAATTAATTTACAGAGAGGCGGTATGACGTGATTTCTTCTTTTAATACTTCTTTGCTAAATACTGTTTTGATTTCGACCGGTTCGATTTGAATTCTATTAAAATTGTATTGCAACACTACTTTTAACAAAAGATCGATTACTACCTGTATCGATTAGGAATTTTAGTTTCTTACTACATAGGCTATAAATGTTTATATAAGATAAAAGATTGGAATTAAAGTTGTTAATGTCTAAGTACCCAATTTTTTTATCGAGGCGGGTAATTGAAAATTTGTGTGGTTAATTTCAACTTCGTAGTTATTGTAAGTTTGTGGCTGTATAAAAATTGTTTCTGATCATGCTGGGGAGCTAAAGAAGATATTTCGGGATAGCTAAGCTCTGAAACGTAATCGTGAGGTTGCGGAATTGAGTGTGGCTTATTGCTGTTTTCTGTGTTGTAAAATTCTGAAGCTGGTTGCGGGTGACTTATTTCGATGTTATGGAATTGTTGTTGTTGTGACCTATTGTATTTGTTATTAGTGGTAGAGGTGCTCATTGCTTCGCCCGATTTGGGATGAAATCTACTCGTGGCATTTATAGATGTACTCATGCTTTCAGCTTGTTGAGGAGATCTAAAATTGGAATTTTGTCTAATAGGACAAGAATTACCTGCGTAGCTATGTTGAGAGTTCTTTCCCAGAGGTCGGAAGGTGTTTCTATTAGATTTCTACTAGATGAAAAAGGTGCATAGCTATTCGTTCTCGAGTGATAGGGTGCGGGAACACGTGGGTTAGGGCTAAATGGTGTGAAACAATAAGTATTAAAGGGGTTCGATCTAGATTGGTAAGGTGCTCGAGCAGGAGTTTTAGGGAAAAATGTAGTAGAGGGGAAGGGCGTAGAGTGCTGTAAATTTGAGGATCGATGAAGAAAATGTGTTTTAAAATAGAATCTATTTTGCTCTTCGAGACAATAGTTCAGCGCTTCCGTTAGCTTTGATGGTATCATAGCTCTAACTGTTGACCCTAAAGGTTCAGTTAAGCCAGACAAAAATGTGTTTAGACACATCTCTTCGTACAACGTTTTCTTAGCTTCGACTAAATCGTTGTTCCCTTCGTATATTCGAACGTGATTCATTATCGTCAAAAATATATTGATAATCCTAGAATAAAAGATTTAAACGGAATCTCCATCTTGCCGAATTAAATGTAGGTCTCTTATAATACTGGTCTTATTACGCTTGTCCGCGTAATGTATAATAAGAGTCCGCTTAATCTCCTTCCAGTCTAAAGGTGTACCATACATATTTAAGATTTCGTTAGCCTGACCTATGATTTTATTGCGAATGACACTCAAAATTAACTTGGCATAGTTTTCGGGGATGTCTAGCAGGAGTTGTATTATCTCCTCTACATTATTTATGAACTCAAATAAGAGGCGAGGATTTCCATCAAAAGGCGGTATGTCTTTCACGGCGTCAGGAACTCTTAAAGAGTTAAATGCATTTTGAAAATCTTCAGCCATATTGGATTTATTTTATTAATCTCCTTTTGTATGCAAATTGTATTTATAATATTTTTTTTTTTTCAAAACGTGTCCTCTGTTATTTTATTTTTGTTGATTAAATTAATAATTATGTAGGTATAAAGAGATGTGGATGTAATACTTAACAACTATATAAATTTGATAGCAAAATATAATCTTTTATTTCTTATTTCTTCCATTTACGAGTAGATTCTTCTTTCGCTTTCATGGTCACTTTTGGTCTTTTTTTTTCAACTTGACAGATTTACCTCTTTAGTTGATGTAAATTTTTGTGATTGTACAATATACAATATATTAAAACACAGAGTTCTTTTATTTTGTTACTATTCCTATTAGTTCACGTCACTTTTCTTTTCCTGGTTTACCGACTGCCAGTTATTTGGGCGGCAATGCTTAAATATTTTAAATCAAAAATTTCTTTAAATCAAACGCATTCAAAATTTTTATATATAATATTTCACTTATCACTACTCGTAGTTTGGGCGTTCTTCTAAGACTAACTCGATCGTCTTCAATTTCTTCCATGGAAACCCAGCTTATCATTCAACGCTTACAAGATAAAAAGCGGGACTTGTCGAACTTGGACAAACAAATATTTGGGAAAAGAGAATACAAAAAGACGCTTCGGTCCATATGGACAAAACGAGTAAACAAATAGGGGTACGCTTTAGGTAACTGCAATAGACAATAGCTAGGTACATATATAAGTGAAAAAGGTTAATACAATTGATGCTTAGCATTGACATATAAACAAATAGGTTTAAAAAAAAGTTAGGAAAAGACGGTTTACGCATAAACAAAATAGGAGAACAAGGAATTAGGAAAAACATAGGAAAACATGAATACACTGGGTTGGCGATGACAAGTCAGTTTATATTGCTAGGTGATTACTAGGTGCGTTTATGTAGCTAGATGGCCAGGGTTACCAAGACGTAACTCATGTTAATAAAGAAACTAATAAATAATAAATAAGCACTAATAAATGTGTGAAAATATTCTGGAATGGTTTATACAGGTAACACAATTGTTGTTGTTGGCGGGAGCTCGTGACACGTGTTGAATACTATTAATTTATATGAGATCACTTAATTAACTGAACGTGAGAACTTTCTTGAGCAAAATGGGAATACCATAAATGATTACAACACCGCATATTGATGATACATTTGCTATGTGTGAGAAAGACAGGAGACCGGCTTCGTTCGTACTCCGTACTCTGTGCTGTTTACGAGGTAAGAAGTGACACCAGACGCCTGGCGGGAATAACTGATCGAGTGATAATTGATCAGTTATTGACCGCCGAGAGTAGAAAATTATTAACAAATTAACGACCACTTTACTCAACCGTGTACACCGGTACATATTCGTTTAAGCGCAGATACCTTTTTAAACATATTTCTTAATTTAAAAAAAAAAAAAAAAAAAAAAAAAAAAAAAAAAAAACTGCAAGAAAACCTTTTTTTATTATTTGTTTTAATATTATTAATAGGCAAATAAAATTTGTGGCAAAAGTTTCCCTCAATTCAAATTCATTTTTTTTTTTTTTTTTGTTAATTTATTTTTTTTACAAAAGCAAAATGGGAGACATGTTTGGCATCGATTTAACAAGGTTTTGGGGGTTTCGGTACTAATTTCATCCCAAACTTGCTTTATTTTGGTTTTAAGTTTCTTTACTGTTAAAAAGCTTCCAGCTTTTTGTTTTTCCGCGTATATTTTTCGCACCATTATACCCCATAGATTTTCTATGTCATCCAACATATCCGTGTAAGTCTGCGAATTCATTTTTGTTGGTACAAAGCAAATTGTGGCCTTCCCTCGGGCAGAGAAAGCCGCCCACACCATCACAATGCCACCTCCAAAATTTGGCTTGGACATACGGACCTCTTTGTTTCGCAAATCATGCCATTGAAATCATAATTGAATTTCTTCTCGTCCGAAAATATAATTTTGTCCCACTGAAATGTCCAATGCATGTATCTGCGACCAAATTTCAGACGGGCTGCAATATGATGCGATCTTAAAAAGGGTTTGCACTTAGGCTTCTACCATTTGATGTAAGGAGTTGATTTAAGAATATTTGCGATGTGTTTTTTTGTAACAGGAAGATTGTGTTTTTTTTTTTTTTTTTTTGACTGGAGATAAGTTTATTTTCTGTTGCCTCTCGTCTAATGGTTTCAATTTGTCGTTTGTTGAGTTTCCGGTTACTTTTCGTTGGCTTTTTAATCCAAATTTTCTTTTTTCTTCAAAAAATTACGAATAACACATTCTGATCTGTTAATGCGACGCCCAATTTCGCGATTAGAATAATTTTCCTTATGCAGAAGATCAATTTGAGCTTTTTCAGCATCGGTAAGATACTTTGCTTTAGGCATAAAACTTATTTGTAATGCATCCTAAATATTAAACAAGACTTAGTACGCACTATTAAGTTATTAACCGGCAGCAGATATATTTCCACAATTAAAAAATTACTAAAAATTGAATAAAAACTTCCTGCGTTTAAACGAATATGCCGACAATTCGTTTACTATAAAGCAACTTTGTCTGTTTTCTTTCGTAACAACAAGAGGAGATGCCATGTCCTTATCGCAGCTAAAAACCGTTACTCCGTAGATAAAATTTATTTTAACAAAGTTGCCAATTGCGAAGTATTTTAGTATTAAAAAGTGTAAATCGAAAATCATAGTTGTGCGCTTAAACGAATATGTACCAGTGTACACTCATTTTAGGCCCCGTTACGCGAAAACTAAGTATGCTTCGACTATGGTATCAGTCTTAAATAAACAGATTGTTAAATTCGTGAGTGAAATTGTGCATCGTTTATAGTGCGGTTCTTAAGTTGTGAATTTTTAATAGAGTAAGTTTAGTTATTATAATGTTAATAAGTATTTTAAGAGTTATTTTATAGTTTTCTTGCGATTCTTAGTAAAACTATAAATCACTTTAATGTTATAGAGTGATAAATATGAAATTGTTGAGTTATGTCATCAATTATGAGCTGTTTTTTTTTCTACGTGTACTCATTTGAATACATTGGGCATATGACAATGTAATTTTTTTTTATTATTTCAGTAAAAAATGAGTCAATGAGTTTTTAAATTTTCAAGAACTACAATGGACTGGAAGAAGCTATAGCTTCCATTGTCGAGGATGAGGAAAAGGCGGAGTATGATATGGTGTCTATCCCTCCAAAGCCAATTTATCTTACAGATGATGAAGAAGGTGCCGATAATGACATTGAAAGACCAAATCTTTCTCACGATGTTCCAGGGACAGTAGAAGTGTTTGCACATACGCAAGACTCCAGAGAAGTGATAGGGGAAGCAGTGATAAAGGGACACTCACTTCTAAGAGACGTAAGGTAGCGGGCAGTAATCAAGGCCACATAAGTTGGAAGAAGTGTTCTCCATCATACACAGCTGAGTTTGCAGCTCAGAAGCAGTTCAGTCAAGAAGAAATCAGTTGGCAAATGAGCTTAAAAGCTTAAGTCCCGTACAAATTTTTGAAAAGCTGTTTGATAAGGAGGTTGTAGACCTTATTATTAGCAATACAAAGCTTTACGCCAAAATAACGGGCACACATTCGATATGCATGTATCTCAATTTAAAGGTTTCATTGGAATACTGTTGTAAACTGGATATCTCAAACTGCCATGTGAAAGACTGTATTGGTCGTTAGATGGAGATGTGGAATCTCGATTGGTCCAGCGTACCAAGTCTCGAAATACCTTCATGGAAATAAAGCGGAAGATTTACTTGGTGGCTAATAATGAAGCGAATATCACCAATAACAAAATGTTCAAAATGAGACCATTGGCAGATCTCCTCATCAAAAAATTTTTCCAGTGGAGTGTTTTTCATACCGGTTTGTCGATAGACGAGTCGAGGATCAAATACTTTGGCCACTATCCTTCTAAGCAATTCATTAAAGGAAAACCTGTACGCTTCGGATACAAGAATTGGGCGCTAACAAGTTCTACAGGATACTATTACAATTTTGATGTTTACTGTGGCAAAGTGATTGGATCGAATATAAAAAAACCTTTAGGTTCAAGAGTAGTAAAGTCCCTTTAAAGAAAGCTGCCAGCGAATTGTTTATTTCGACAACTTTTTCACCAGCCACCAGCTCTTAATTAATCTGCGTAGTGTAGGATATCGAACTACAGGTACTGTTCTTGAAAACCGGACCAAAAAGTGTCCTTTTCTCGCAGTAAAGGATATGAAGAAGAAAATGAGAGCAGAGATCGACTACCGATCGATGGAAAGACAACAGTGTTTGTACAGTGGGAACAAATTTCGACACAGGTACTGTTCTTGAAAACCGGACCAAAAAGTGTCCTTTTCTCACAGTAAAGGATATGAAGAAGAAAATGAAAGCAGAGATCGACTACCGATCGATGGAAAGACAACAGTGTTTGTACAGTGGGAACAAATTTCGACACCGTTGAACCCATCGGTAAGGTAAAGCGATGGTGTAATGAAAAGAAAGGTTTTCGTTCTTTCTTTACGAAAGTGACGCTTACAGTTAGGCTTCAATTTTACTCATTTAAATACAATTAAATAAAAAAATAGATATGGTATACCATATGTATGCAAGTAAATCTATATGCATAGATACGCTGCCAAAATAGCACTGAACTACCTGAATCCTTGCTTGGTTAGGAAGGGAACTAACGGGATACTTACTAGCCGTTGGTCGCCTGGGTTTGATCGTAAGTGTGGTAATTACGGCCTGTAAACACATTCACGATTTACAGTGTTTATTGTTGTTTTTTCTTTCTACCGGACTAGATCAATTTTAAAAAAAAAAATTATTCACTTCCACTTGTGTCCCATAACGGGTTGTATTTGCTAGGTTGCTATATTGGTCGTCCTAGGAGTCGGTTACCAGAAATGGTCAATTAATTTCGTTTCCCACACATTTATCCTGCCTAGCAAATTGGTTGAGGCACAGCCCCCTAAAGTTCTACCCTTGTCCTAGTCGTGCTCACACAAATGCTACGCACACACAGAAACAACCGTAAAGATAAGGTCGATAGGATTCTTTGTTGCGGTATTGCGATTCTTATCAGAAAATCAATTCAACATTCGCTCTTACCTATTATCAGAGCACGTTATGTTGAGAATATGGGAATTGAAATAAAATTAAGGAATCAAACGTCAGTTTAGGTTTTTTGTGTATATTTTCTGTGTAAAACTGCATCGGACGAGAAAAGAACTGGTTTAAAAAATGATTTGAGAAGAATTTTCACCTTAAACGGTGACTTCCTAATTATAGGAGATCTAAATTCCAGGCATAGGAATTGGGGTTGTGTTAGAGCGAATACATAAGGAAATTTACTTGCTGATTTTATTTTTATGTTGCCAACCTCTGTTCTGTTTTCTCCTAGTCTAACCGATGTCCCAGCTAGTTCTCGTGTACTCCTTCCGTCTTTGATTTATTCGTTACAAATGTGCCTTTTTACATAACAAATCCAGTGTCTAAACTTCTAAATGAAGTTAGCTTGGATCAAAGTCCGGTTTTCTGTGGGCTTCTATGTTCAGGAGAAAAAAAAGTGGAATATGTTCAAGATTTAAAAAAAAAGTCAATTGAACGCGATTTCATTCAGTAGTTGAATCTAAAGTAATATTCCCATGGATATTGACGGCATATCAAGTAAGGAAGTCATCAATTGCCTTAATTAAACTGAGAAATATTTGTAGACGTAATTGGCAGCGGCATCGCCTACAAATATTCAGGTACCAAATGACATACCTGAATAAACAAATAAGCATATAAATTTCAGAGTTCCATAACCTAGAGTGGAACAAAAATCTCAATATACTTAATAAAAACGGAAATTTTTTTCTATAACATAGTCAAATTAGTAAAAAACTAAAGCAAACAATTACCTTTTCTAAAAAGCGCTTCGGACACATACTTTACAGATGTCGATAAAACCAATGTACTTGCCGTAAACTTTTACAAACAATCATATTGTCTCACAAAACAGGTAAACATTTATATAAAGCTATTGCCTAAATCAGGTATAAAATACATAGCATTCATTATGAACACATGTCTAAAAATTTAATATTTTCCTAAAATATGGAAACGCATATTAAACGTTGGCAAACCTCCTGAAAGTCCGGAAAGTTATACACCTATCAGTCTACTAAGCAAACTAAGTAAGGTATACAAAAAGATACTAAAAGAGAAAATCTCAAAGTTAACAGATGTTCATAAAATTTTCCCCACTAAACAGTTTGGTTTTAGGCGTGATCGCAGTACATCCCATCAGGCACTGAGAATATGTAACTGCATTAACCCGGATTATCCTAGAGAAATTTTTGGTTGAATTTTTCAATGAAATTTGGAAATAAGGACACTTATCCTATTTGTATTGTAAAAAAAATTGAACTTACTATTTGCTGGGGATAAGGTGTAGCCCATATTGTACAGTGGGATAATGCATCATAATCTAATATTAAAATATTACGTAGATTTTAATTTATATTGAATATTGTGTGTTTTATTGATAATTTTTGTACATAAATAACTGTAACATTGTGTTATAGGCTTTGAAACAGCGCACCTGTACGGAAACGCAACATTTCTCACAAACAGTAGCCGCTTGAGTGTGGCAAATTCGACATCTGGTTCGCTTGTCTTGCTCGACAATCAAGTGGTTTATTTCATCATTTCTAATATCTTGGTTCTCTGTATTTGCTGGCTTCAAATTTCGTGGTCTGATGCTTTTTTCGTATATTCCCAGCAAACTCCTAGCTAGTCTACGACGGTATTCCAAATTGTCCGGTATACCCCAATAAGCGCATGACAAAAATCTAGAACAACTTGTGTTCTAATTCTCTATTCTTGGGCGTTGAAGGTAATTTTGATCAAACCAAACAATACATCCGCTTGGAGTTGTTCTAACCCCATCTAATTGGTTTTCCACTTATAAATTGTTTAGTCGGATGACGTCCAAAATACGGTATCATACCCTCATACACACTATAATTTTCTACTACTGGAGCAAACAAAAAGAAGTTTTGGAACAGGTGTTGAAACAAAGGTCGTACTTTGTAATAAAGATCGTTTGGATCTAGTTGAGTATTATCGCAACAATGTAGTATTTGGAACATGTGATCGAATCTATTTCTAGTGGTGGATTTCGAAACAAATATATTTTGTGAATCTTCTTCATTTTCCCAGTACATTCTTCGTCTTGATACATTATTGTAGCCACTCAATATAAGTATTCCAACAAAAGTTTGAAGCTCACTAACCTGTATATTGGCCAGAAGATTATGATGCTGGGCATATAAATTAAAGTACTTCGTTATCATTTCAAATATACTATAGTTTCATCGAAAGAAAGCAAAAACAGACCTAAAGGAGCTAAATATGGATTGAGGTTACAAGATTCATAATTGAAGTCTGTAGACAGTGAGATTTCATCCTCTTCATCAAAATTATCCAGGTGTAAAACAATTTCTGCCACTAGCTGATTACGGGGCAAATTGTCTACACAAATCACATCTTTCTCTCCTGAATCCTCATCTGTTACATCACCTTCCAGTAATGGTAGTAAAATAGGTATTTCGGAATAAAAATTACCTTCATCGCTTTCATCTATGCAAGTAATAATCTCATTGACAGTTAGCCTAAAAAAACCGAAAGGATATGTATTATCTCAATATACCATATGCAGTACCTCAATATGAATATCCAAGTAACAGCAACAAAATATATCTTAATCATCAAATTAGTTGAATAGTTGAATAGTTGATTACATAGATTTCGATTTTAAACTTACTATAAGCCATCAATTAAAAATTACTTAAATTTTCTTCGACATTGTCTTGCTTTTAAAAAAATTAACACTTTTTACTGCTCTTTTAACACCAACGAAATACTAATAAATCAAACTTGACATAAAAATATAATAGCCTACTTTACTACAGCGCGAAAATTCGGAAAAAAATATTGAAATAAGTTACCTTCGGTACCATATAAGGTACAGTGGGATAATTCGGGTTAAAAGAAATCGGTCAGAAACAAAATCTACCAGCATGGTTTTATTAGACATTGAAAAGGCATTTGAGTCTGTTTGGCATGAGGATTTGATACACAAATTGGTACATATAAACGTTCCTCCATATCTCTGTAAATTAGTCCAAAGTTTCCTGTCTAGTCGTCGTTTCAACGTCCATGTTAATATGTAGTGGTATCTCTGACCTAATATACTTTCAATCGGTTGGGTCAATCCTTTATAACATTTATACATCTGATATACCAAAGTTACCGCACTGTGATACAGCCATATTTGCAGATGACACCGCAATATTTTCATCTCATGAATTCGCTCTCAATATTGAGAGGAATCTTAAAAATGAAATGGAAATATTGTATTATTAAAATATTATCACAAATGGAAAATCAAACATAATGAAGAAAAAAAGCAAGCAATTTTTTCAGTCTGAAAAGAAAGTCTTGCTTACTTCGCAACTTCCAACTTCAACTGAATGGAAGCTACATAAATTGGGAACCCTCTGTCAGATACCTATGTAAGTATTTATTTAGATACCAAGCATACATTTAAGGACCATATCATTAAAACTATAAAGAAAATATGAATAACAGTAAAAATGCGCTATTGATTTATTAATAAAAAATCACTACTTTCCACTGACAATAAAATTATATTGCACAAGGTAATCTTCCAGGCGATTCTGATATACGGATGCCAAGTATGGGGCAACGCTGCAGCTTGCCACATAAACAAATTGCAAATCTCGCAAAATAAACTCTTAAAAAATGATGCTAGATTTACCTTGGCCTAACTCACCTCGTGATACTTATGTACGAGTAAGAACGAATGTTGGATTGATTGTTAATAGAATCCTTAAACTTAATAATAACATACGTTTAAAAGAAGATGTAGTTTTGCTGATAATCCGCTTGTAAATGAATTATGTACTTTTGATCGGTAAATGTTAGGTATACATATTTATTAGTATATGTTTATTTATGTTAGTAATATATTGTTACCTATGGTGTTTATTGAATAGTTGTATATATGTGTACAATACCTCTATATGTATGTATTATTGTATTTATTTTTAAGAGAATCTAGTTATTTTTGTTTTTTTATTATTTATTTATTAATTATTTGTTTATTTATTTATTATATATCTATTTATGTTCTGTTTATATTTATGTATTCAAACTTATGTGTTTATTCATCGTTTTATGTACGTACATATACATGAGCTTATCCCGATATGTATTTCTGTATATGCATATCCCTTTTTTTTATATTGAAGTTTTATTTTCGTTTTTCCTTAAAATTTTTGATTGGTTTTTTCTCCATGCATTCCTAATAGAATTAAAAATAATGTTTCAGTAGAAAGATAAAATATCAAATCATCAAATCTCTGTAATATGTGCCATAACAATATTTCTGTAATATATTTTAGTACGAAATAAAAATATCTATCTATCTATCTTTTTCTAGTCCTACACATTAACCTTTTATAATCTGCCAACCGTCCCTACAGACTATGGTGGTGGTGAACCCAAATCAAGATAACCTATTCATATTCGAAAACAATTATTTTGTAACTTTTTTTTATTATTTTTTATTTAACTGAATCTGTATGACATTTTGTACAATATTTTTTGCACTTAAAGTGTAACAAGTAAAATTAAATTAAAAACTAACTAACCCCTGACGCAAACTTATAGAAAAACGGCTGAACAGATTTGCTTGAATTAAAGCTAAGAACAAAAAAAATCATCAAAATTGGTTTAGCCGTTTGGAAGCTACGATGCCACAGACAGACACACAGACACACAGAAACACGCGTTTAACTTATAACACCTCTCTTTTTGCGTCGTGAGTTAAAAATAGTTTTAAATGCCATTTCAATGGACTTAGTTAGAAAAGCAAATTACAATTATAAAAAAGCATAATGCTCTAATACAATTCAAATTTAATAAATATAAGACAACTATTAAAAGGAAATGTAAGATAAAAAACAAGAGATAAACAAAAAACTAATAAGATCATGTTTTACACAAGGATGTGAGAGAATCCGCATTTTAAAGTATTATAATCAATATCCAGAACCAATGCTTTACAAATTTTTCAAACACTCCAGAAGATGAAATTGCTCTGTTTGATTTTGGAAGTTTATTAAAAAGACGGCAGGACGACACCGAATAAAAATTGCGTAAAGCGGTGGTGCGAGCAAGGGGCAAAGAGGGCAAAGGTTTAAATAATTTTTAAGTAGATTATTATTAGAAATAAGTCTGCTATTTAAATTTCCTGATGTGAAAAGGGGAGTCTTTAAAACTTTAAAGCAGTACAAGTGGCGGACTGCCAGAATTTTCGTGTCCTAAAATAATGGAAAATTGGGATGTCTGCGGTGTTTACGACAAATTTTTCTTGCAACACATAAAAGCGGTTGATTTTTATTATTATAAGCACCTCTCCAACATGCAATACCATATTGAAATTTTGAGTTAAATATGCCATAATATATAGTTTACAATAATTTCTTAGAATGAAAATTTTTCTGGTAAAATAATTTTTTAAGAGTGCAACGAAAAATATTGCTAAAAGATTCAATGTGGCTTACAAAACTCATTTTAGAATCAATGATACTTTAATTCATTCACTTTGTCGATTAAGAACGCAACAAAAAGTTTGGGAAGTAGAAGCAAAACCACATAAACAGGTTAGCAGATTGAATTTTTGACACTCCGGTGCATGGAAGTAGAACGTTACTGTATGGACAAATATTGGGGTGGAAAAATTAAAAGCATTTTTTTTTTTTTGTTAGAGAACTTATGCTCAGCGAACCATAACGAGATCCCACTTAATATCAGATACTAAATTTAAAGCGCTGCTAGAGCCCTAAGTACAACCTACCTCATCTGCGAAGGTCGTTAGAGTGCCTTTAAAATTAAGTCTGAACAGAGAGTTAATATCAATAAGAAAAAGTATAGATCCTAACATTGAACCCCAAGCACTTCCAAATTAAAAAAACAGGTTTCGCTTCTCATTTTAGTACCGTGCCGACCACCGACGAGTTTACACGTCATCCTGCACTTGTACTTCTCCGTGCTGTACAAAAAAAAAAAAAAAAAAAAAAAAACACAACGCGCGCGTGTGAGAAAAAAAAGAAAAAACTAAAACAGTGCACAGTGCCAAGAAAAAAAAAAAAAAAAATTATTACACAGTGTGGGAATCCTACACCTCTCCCGCTCCTGGTCATAGTACTGTTGCTTGCACTCGGTCACAGTCGTTACTGTATTTATCATACGGTACGGGCAGTGACTGAGTGTGTGTAACAACTGATGGATAGCGGGTTGTGTGTGAAGATTTTATTGGTGCACTGTTTCATATTGTTTTAAGGGCATAACACCTATAGCAATTTGATTCGGTAAACCATCGTCAGAATTTTCACTTCGCAGCCTTGCTTAGTACCGTCGGTGTTTGTTTTGTGTTTTTTAATTATGACTAGGGAATTCAGGGTGGACGTAGCCAATATACGCGGGCTAGAAAGTAATCACTTTTCTGCGTACGTCCACGTCTGTAAGTACCGACCAGCTGTTTTGGCACTTAGTGAAACACAGGTAGATCCCTGCTCACACCTCTCAGATCACTTTGATCTGAAGCTACCTCATTCATTCCATTCATTTAATATGCATTTTTATTTAATTAAATTCAATAACTCTTACATGCTATACAAAAAAACGCTTAAAAATTAACTTAATTAACTTAAAATTATCTTATTCTAACTTACTGGCCCCATGCGGACACTCTAAGTTAAACCTAGCAATTAAAATTTGTCTGTCGACGTTTCGTACATTTGATTTTGGTGCTATTTTGTAATGAACAAGATTAAAACTAAGAAAATGAATTTGTTACAAAAACTTAGTAAATTGACTTAATTTTTTTTATCATCTTTTAAAACTTAAAACTAAAACTTAAAAACTACCTTAACACTATTCTTAATCTTCTTAGGCTACTTAAGCTACATAAAATTATCTTATCATTTAGGTAATATTTTTTTTACCAGAAGGTTACCCATCTCTTTGTTTTTTTTAATATATATATATATATATACACTTATTTTTTCCCCCTTAAAACTATACTAATCCTACCTAAATCTATGTAAGTCGGCCACGGCTACAAAATTAGGCTGCCGACCCTGCTCCTTAACGAAGCTAACTAGTGCTAGAGGAACATCCCTTATGTCGCGATTCCCTACCGCCCTACTGAACCGATCTGAAGCTACCTGGCTACGAACTAGTGCCACTTTTCTTTCCTCATCGCGGTCTCACCATTTAAATTGCGTAGTGATGTAGCTTACCAAATTCTACCACAATGTAGTCCCTGTTCCAATCCGGAATTCAATTTTATGTGGTTAAAATTCCATCTCCGTAAGCAAATTATCCACTAATGCTTTATTTAAAGAAGCCCCAAACTGGACAGCAACTCGACCTTCCACGAGTTTGATGCGCTGTCTGACTCCATTCAAACAACTCTGGTTGGCTTCGACATCCTGGACAGACAACACCTGAGGGACGTCCACACGCACATCAGACGTTAATAGTCATACCGCCAAAACCCTGGACTTGTTTTTAACTTCTCACCCTGACAAGTACTGCGTTGATGTGCTCTCCCCTCTAAGCTCGTCGGACCATTGTGTCATATCAGTTAAATTCTCGTACACCCACTACACAGTTAGAAAAAAAATTCTTAAAAGAACCGTATGGCAATACGAAAAAGCCAATTGGAGCGGACTAAACAACTCCTTTAGGAAGTTCTGTTATGTTGCCTCGATAACGACGTGGATGCCACTGCTGACATAATCACAGAAACTATTCTCTTTAGAATGAGATTCTTTATCCCTCATCGGATAAGAGTATCAAACCAAAGGAAAATGCATGGTACGACTCGAGCTGTAAAGAGGCTGTCAGGGTTAGAGAATTGTTTTTTGGTTCCTACAAGACCAACCCGACAGAGGAAAACCGAAAAAAGTTTGAACGAGCCAGAAATGACTGCAACGTCTTTCTCAAGCGTGTGAAATTCCAATACGACCAAAACCTGAGGCAAAAAATACTGCAATGTCCCAAAGGCAGTAAAAATGTTTGGTCATTCGTCAAAAACATTAGAAATTCTGCCTCATCCTCAACCACTGCGTAAGCTTTTTCATCAATCCTACACTTTAGAACTCTTATCGAGCAGATGGAAAACAGCATTTGTCCAGCCCGTCCCTAAAAAAGGCGAATCTTCTTCTCTATCCTCCTGCAGACCCATTGCACTTACGTCCCTTCTTTCCAAGGTTGTGGAAACGCTGATAAACCGTCAGCTCATGAAATATCTCGAAACAAGAAAACTTCTCAATGACCGGCAATATGGTTTTCGTGGCAACAGGTCCACTGGTGATTTGATGGCATGTCTCACCGAAAAGTGGAACCAAAGCGTACATCAATCTAGCGAAAGCAAGATAGTTGCACTTGATATTTCTAAGGCATTTGACAGAGTTTGGCATCAGGCTCTCTTATCGAAAATGCGTGCTCTTGGGATCGATGACTCTCTTCTTTAATGGGTTAGAAATTACCTTTCGGAACGTTCAATTCAAGTTGTCTTGGATGGTTTCAAGTATGATTTTCACAAAATGAATTTTGGTATGCCCCAGGGCTCCGTTCTGTCTCCGACACTCTTTTAATTTTCATTAATGATCTCTTGTCTGCTACTTCTAATCCAATTTATTCCTTTGCTGATGACAGCACTCTCTGCTTCTCATATTCGTTTCTGGACTCACGCCCCTGCTCTTCGGCTGCAGAACGGGAACGGCACCGTATGCTAAGCTCATTAAATTCCGATTTTAACAGCATAACCAATTGAAGAACTATCAACCGAGTGAAATTTAATGCTTTCAAAACTCAATTCTGTCTGCTGTCATTAAAGCGAAATTCAAATACCCAACCATTATCGTTGAATGGCTAAACTTTCCATTCTCGGTATGTGTATCAGTAATAACTTACGTTGGAATGACCACATTCGATGTCGCCAAAAATGCTGCGAAATGCCAAGGTTTCCTCAAGCGATGTAAGAAATATTTTACCCCCTCTGATCTGGCTACAATATATAAGGCATTTATCCGCCCAAAACTGGAGTACAATGCCCACATCTGGTCAGGTGCTCCTAAAACATCCCTGCACCTACTAGATAGGATTCAAAACCGTGCGATAAAACTAACTGGTAATACTAATATCAGTCAATCAATTTTTACCCTCGAACACCGACGTAATATCTCCTGTCTCACTTTGTTTTATCGCTAGTTCCACCACCAGTGCTTCATTGAAATCGCCAGTAGCATTCCGTCCATTCAAACTTTCAACCGTCACACCCGTCTCGCTTTGAATGTGCATCCGTATACCCTCAAGCCCATTTCAGGACGTACTCTTAAATATCGTGATTCTTTCCTAAGCCGTACAACTCGGTTATGGAATGGTCGTTATAACTTGCAAACATTTAAAAACAATGTACATCGGTACCTGTCTTTTCTTCCTAACTAAATTTCCTTCGCCTGCGCTGTCTACGAACATTTAAAGGGTACAAAAACCCCTTGAGCGCGCGCCGATTATAAAAAAAAAAAGTTCATCAATTTTGACTTTCAGATCGATTGGAGTGGTAAGATCTGAACCAATCGGGGATAAAGCTTCCGAACTCAAATTTTTCATTTTTTTTTAACAATACGATATGTTTGATGATGTCAAATGCTTTTGTTATATCTATAAAGAAGCCAGCAGTGAATTTTTTGGCCTCAAGGTTACAAAAATTTATGAACAAAGTTAAAGAAGGGCATCTTCAGTTGATTTACCCTTTTAAAAGTCGAATTGACGAGGACTGAAAAAAGATTACTTATTTAAAAATTACATTTTTCTGCTCTTTGCTATTTTTTCAAAGATTTTGCTGAAAATGGGAGGAGGGAGATTGGCCTATAATTTTTAGGCCAATACTTTTTTTTTTTAACAACGGAACAATGGAACAACGTCTATTTCAGGAAATACTCCTGAGGTAATGCTTTTATTAAATATAGATGCTAGTAAATCTACTATAGGGTTTTCCAATAGGGACTTGACAACTTTGAATTTAATTTGTCAAACAGTCACTGTCAATTTATTCAGTAAACTGGTTGGTCGGGTGAAAATCCACATGTGCTTCATGAATCACTACTTCATCCACAAAAAATAACTGTTTGGTGCGGTTTGTATGCCGGCGGCGTTATTGGGCCATAATTTTTCGTCAACGATAACGATCGTCACGTTACTGTGAATGGTCAGCGCTACCGCGCCATGATGACCGATTATTTTTGGCCCGAATTGGAAGATATGGACTTGGACAACATGTGGTTTCTACAGGATGGTGCCACAAGTTACACAGCACACGCTACAATCGATTTATTGAAGAGTAAGTATGGTGAGCGTGTTATCTCAAGACATGGGCCAGTCTTTTCTGTGGGGCTACGTTAAGTCATTGGTTTATGCCAACACGCCGACGACGTTGGAAGACCTCAGAGCCAACATTGAACGCGAAATAACGGCCGTTTCTGCCGAAATGTGTGGCCGAGTCGTGGAAAATTGGGTCCAACGAATCGACTGTTGCAAACGTGCCCGCGGTGGCCATATGAACGAAGTTGAGTTCCATTCACAAATATTTTGATTGTACTTCAAGCCAATAATAAAGTTTTTGAAATATCTCAAATGGTTTGCCTTTTATTTAAAAAAAAAGTTTTCAAGTCGTTATTAGAAAACCCTATACAAAGCACCCTATATGTTTTAAAATGTTTCTGGAAATACTATCACAAGCTAAAGGGTTCGAGCCTTTCAAGGCAGCTATAGTCCTCAAAACTTCAAATGCAATTATTGGTACGAATGCAAAACAATTACTCTGAGACGATGATGCATGTATCTGAACATAAGTCGCAACTTAGGTGGTCTGTTTGAATTGGTAAACATATTGAACTAAAATATTTGTTAAATGAGTTGCTTATCAGATATATATCACAGTCATTTATTCGTATTATCCCTTAAGTCTGGGCTGCTGCCTGTATTGCTGACCAAGCGTGCTGCTTCCTGGATAGATGCTGTAGTCTTTGGGATTGACACCAGCCTTCCGCCACCATAGCAATGCCTGCTTAAACAAACACGTGGTATCAGTCAGGTGATAGTGTCAAGAAGCTATTTCCAAAAAAAAAGTGAAGTTGTTCTTACCTTTTCAAGGCTTAAACTTACAATTACTTGGAAAGTGTATCTATTCGAATTCCTTGCTCTCATGACCAACTTTGGAAAAACGAACATATGCAAGCAATATCAGAGCATGAATACAAGATCTGAATTGTACAATATAAGTTCAACGCCTTATTCCCATAACCTGCAAACCACAAAGTTAACCAAATATGTGTGTATGCTCGTCTTGATGCAATAGAATTGTAAAAAAGAGGTTAAGGCAAAAAAATCTTAAATATCGTGATTCTTTCCTAAGCCTACAACTCGGTTATGGAATGGTCGTTATAACTTGCAAACATTTAAAAACAATGTACATCGGTACCTGTCTTTTCTTCTCCCTAAATTTCCTTCGCCTGCGCTGTCTACGAACATTTAAAGGGTACAAAAACCCCTTGAGCGCGCGCCGATTATAAAAAAAAAAAAGTTCATCAATTTTGACTTTCAGATCGATTGGAGTGGTAAGATCTGAACCAATCGGGGATAAAGCTTCCGAACTCAAATTTTTCATTTTTTTTTAACAATACGATATGTTTGATGATGTCAAATGCTTTTGTTATATCTATAAAGAAGCCAGCAGTGAATTTTTTGGCCTCAAGGTTACAAAAATTTATGAACAAAGTTAAAGAAGGGCATCTTCAGTTGATTTACCCTTTTAAAAGTCGAATTGACGAGGACTGAAAAAAGATTACTTATTTAAAAATTACATTTTTCTGCTCTTTGCTATTTTTTCAAAGATTTTGCTGAAAATGGGAGGAGGGAGATTGGCCTATAATTTTTAGGCCAATACTTTTTTTTTTAACAACGGAACAATGGAACAACGTCCATTTCAGGAAATACTCCTGAGGTAATGCTTTTATTAAATATAGATGCTAGTAAATCTACTATAGGGTTTTCCAATAGGGACTTGACAACTTTGAATTTAATTTGTCAAACAGTCACTGTCAATTTATTCAGTAAACTGGTTGGTCGGGTGAAAACCCACATGTGCTTCATGAATCACTACTTCATCCACAAAAAATAACTGTTTGGTGCGGTTTGTATGCCGGCGGCGTTATTGGGCCATAATTTTTCGTCAACGATAACGATCGTCACGTTACTGTGAATGGTCAGCGCTACCGCGCCATGATGACCGATTATTTTTGGCCCGAATTGGAAGATATGGACTTGGACAACATGTGGTTTCTACAGGATGGTGCCACAAGTTACACAGCACACGCTACAATCGATTTATTGAAGAGTAAGTATGGTGAGCGTGTTATCTCAAGACATGGGCCAGTCTTTTCTGTGGGGCTACGTTAAGTCATGGTTTATGCCAACACGCCGACGACGTTGGAAGACCTCAGAGCCAACATTGAACGCGAAATAACGGCCGTTTCTGCCGAAATGTGTGGCCGAGTCGTGGAAAATTGGGTCCAACGAATCGACTGTTGCAAACGTGCCCGCGGTGGCCATATGAACGAAGTTGAGTTCCATTCACAAATATTTTGATTGTACTTCAAGCCAATAATAAAGTTTTTGAAATATCTCAAATGGTTTGCCTTTTATTTAAAAAAAAAGTTTTCAAGTCGTTATTAGAAAACCCTATACAAAGCACCCTATATGTTTTAAAATGTTTCTGGAAATACTATCACAAGCTAAAGGGTTCGAGCCTTTCAAGGCAGCTATAGTCCTCAAAACTTCAAATGCAATTATTGGTACGAATGCAAAACAATTACTCTGAGACGATGATGCATGTATCTGAACATAAGTCGCAACTTAGGTGGTCTGTTTGAATTGGTAAACATATTGAACTAAAATATTTGTTAAATGAGTTGCTTATCAGATATATATCACAGTCATTTATTCGTATTATCCCTTAAGTCTGGGCTGCTGCCTGTATTGCTGACCAAGCGTGCTGCTTCCTGGATAGATGCTGTAGTCTTTGGGATTGACACCAGCCTTCCGCCACCATAGCAATGCCTGCTTAAACAAACACGTGGTATCAGTCAGGTGATAGTCAAGAAGCTATTTCCAAAAAAAAAGTGAAGTTGTTCTTACCTTTTCAAGGCTTAAACTTTACAATTACTTGGAAAGTGTATCTATTCGAATTCCTTGCTCTCATGACCAACTTTGGAAAAACGAACATATGCAAGCAATATCAGAGCATGAATACAAGATCTGAATTGTACAATATAAGTTCAACGCCTTATTCCCATAACCTGCAAACCACAAAGTTAACCAAATATGTGTGTATGCTCGTCTTGATGCAATAGAATTGTAAAAAAGAGGTTAAGGCAAAAAAATCTTAAATATCGTGATTCTTTCCTAAGCCTACAACTCGGTTATGGAATGGTCGTTATAACTTGCAAACATTTAAAAACAATGTACATCGGTACCTGTCTTTTCTTCCTCCCTAAATTTCCTTCGCCTGCGCTGTCTACGAACATTTAAAGGGTACAAAAACCCCTTGAGCGCGCGCCGATTATAAAAAAAAAAAAGTTCATCAATTTTGACTTTCAGATCGATTGGAGTGGTAAGATCTGAACCAATCGGGGATAAAGCTCCCGAACTCAAATTTTTCATTTTTTTTTAACAATACGATATGTTTGATGATGTCAAATGCTTTTGTTATATCTATAAAGAAGCCAGCAGTGAATTTTTTGGCCTCAAGGTTACAAAAATTTATGAACAAAGTTAAAGAAGGGCATCTTCAGTTGATTTACCCTTTTAAAAGTCGAATTGACGAGGACTGAAAAAAGATTACTTATTTAAAAATTACATTTTTCTGCTCTTTGCTATTTTTTCAAAGATTTTGCTGAAAATGGGAGGAGGGAGATTGGCCTATAATTTTTAGGCCAATACTTTTTTTTTTAACAACGGAACAATGGAACAACGTCCATTTCAGGAAATACTCCTGAGGTAATGCTTTTATTAAATATAGATGCTAGTAAATCTACTATAGGGTTTTCCAATAGGGACTTGACAACTTTGAATTTAATTTGTCAAACAGTCACTGTCAATTTATTCAGTAAACTGGTTGGTCGGGTGAAAACCCACATGTGCTTCATGAATCACTACTTCATCCACAAAAAATAACTGTTTGGTGCGGTTTGTATGCCGGCGGCGTTATTGGGCCATAATTTTTCGTCAACGATAACGATCGTCACGTTACTGTGAATGGTCAGCGCTACCGCGCCATGATGACCGATTATTTTTGGCCCGAATTGGAAGATATGGACTTGGACAACATGTGGTTTCTACAGGATGGTGCCACAAGTTACACAGCACACGCTACAATCGATTTATTGAAGAGTAAGTATGGTGAGCGTGTTATCTCAAGACATGGGCCAGTCTTTTCTGTGGGGCTACGTTAAGTCATTGGTTTATGCCAACACGCCGACGACGTTGGAAGACCTCAGAGCCAACATTGAACGCGAAATAACGGCCGTTTCTGCCGAAATGTGTGGCCGAGTCGTGGAAAATTGGGTCCAACGAATCGACTGTTGCAAACGTGCCCGCGGTGGCCATATGAACGAAGTTGAGTTCCATTCACAAATATTTTGATTGTACTTCAAGCCAATAATAAAGTTTTTGAAATATCTCAAATGGTTTGCCTTTTATTTAAAAAAAAAGTTTTCAAGTCGTTATTAGAAAACCCTATACAAAGCACCCTATATGTTTTAAAATGTTTCTGGAAATACTATCACAAGCTAAAGGGTTCGAGCCTTTCAAGGCAGCTATAGTCCTCAAAACTTCAAATGCAATTATTGGTACGAATGCAAAACAATTACTCTGAGACGATGATGCATGTATCTGAACATAAGTCGCAACTTAGGTGGTCTGTTTGAATTGGTAAACATATTGAACTAAAATATTTGTTAAATGAGTTGCTTATCAGATATATATCACAGTCATTTATTCGTATTATCCCTTAAGTCTGGGCTGCTGCCTGTATTGCTGACCAAGCGTGCTGCTTCCTGGATAGATGCTGTAGTCTTTGGGATTGACACCAGCCTTCCGCCACCATAGCAATGCCTGCTTAAACAAACACGTGGTATCAGTCAGGTGATAGTCAAGAAGCTATTTCCAAAAAAAAAGTGAAGTTGTTCTTACCTTTTCAAGGCTTAAACTTTACAATTACTTGGAAAGTGTATCTATTCGAATTCCTTGCTCTCATGACCAACTTTGGAAAAACGAACATATGCAAGCAATATCAGAGCATGAATACAAGATCTGAATTGTACAATATAAGTTCAACGCCTTATTCCCATAACCTGCAAACCACAAAGTTAACCAAATATGTGTGTATGCTCGTCTTGATGCAATAGAATTGTAAAAAAGAGGTTAAGGCAAAAAAATCTTAAATATCGTGATTCTTTCCTAAGCCTACAACTCGGTTATGGAATGGTCGTTATAACTTGCAAACATTTAAAAACAATGTACATCGGTACCTGTCTTTTCTTCCTCCCTAAATTTCCTTCGCCTGCGCTGTCTACGAACATTTAAAGGGTACAAAAACCCCTTGAGCGCGCGCCGATTATAAAAAAAAAAAGTTCATCAATTTTGACTTTCAGATCGATTGGAGTGGTAAGATCTGAACCAATCGGGGATAAAGCTTCCGAACTCGAATTTTTCATTTTTTTTTAACAATACGATATGTTTGATGATGTCAAATGCTTTTGTTATATCTATAAAGAAGCCAGCAGTGAATTTTTTGGCCTCAAGGTTACAAAAATTTATGAACAAAGTTAAAGAAGGGCATCTTCAGTTGATTTACCCTTTTAAAAGTCGAATTGACGAGGACTGAAAAAAGATTACTTATTTAAAAATTACATTTTTCTGCTCTTTGCTATTTTTTCAAAGATTTTGCTGAAAATGGGAGGAGGGAGATTGGCCTATAATTTTTAGGCCAATACTTTTTTTTTTAACAACGGAACAATGGAACAACGTCCATTTCAGGAAATACTCCTGAGGTAATGCTTTTATTAAATATAGATGCTAGTAAATCTACTATAGGGTTTTCCAATAGGGACTTGACAACTTTGAATTTAATTTGTCAAACAGTCACTGTCAATTTATTCAGTAAACTGGTTGGTCGGGTGAAAACCCACATGTGCTTCATGAATCACTACTTCATCCACAAAAAATAACTGTTTGGTGCGGTTTGTATGCCGGCGGCGTTATTGGGCCATAATTTTTCGTCAACGATAACGATCGTCACGTTACTGTGAATGGTCAGCGCTACCGCGCCATGATGACCGATTATTTTTGGCCCGAATTGGAAGATATGGACTTGGACAACATGTGGTTTCTACAGGATGGTGCCACAAGTTACACAGCACACGCTACAATCGATTTATTGAAGAGTAAGTATGGTGAGCGTGTTATCTCAAGACATGGGCCAGTCTTTTCTGTGGGGCTACGTTAAGTCATTGGTTTATGCCAACACGCCGACGACGTTGGAAGACCTCAGAGCCAACATTGAACGCGAAATAACGGCCGTTTCTGCCGAAATGTGTGGCCGAGTCGTGGAAAATTGGGTCCAACGAATCGACTGTTGCAACCGTGCCCGCGGTGGCCATATGAACGAGGTTGAGTTCCATTCACAAATATTTTGATTGTACTTCAAGCCAATAATAAAGTTTTTGAAATATCTCAAATGGTTTGCCTTTTATTTAAAAAAAAAGTTTTCAAGTCGTTATTAGAAAACCCTATACAAAGCACCCTATATGTTTTAAAATGTTTCTGGAAATACTATCACAAGCTAAAGGGTTCGAGCCTTTCAAGGCAGCTATAGTCCTCAAAACTTCAAATGCAATTATTGGTACGAATGCAAAACAATTACTCTGAGACGATGATGCATGTATCTGAACATAAGTCGCAACTTAGGTGGTCTGTTTGAATTGGTAAACATATTGAACTAAAATATTTGTTAAATGAGTTGCTTATCAGATATATATCACAGTCATTTATTCGTATTATCCCTTAAGTCTGGGCTGCTGCCTGTATTGCTGACCAAGCGTGCTGCTTCCTGGATAGATGCTGTAGTCTTTGGGATTGACACCAGCCTTCCGCCACCATAGCAATGCCTGCTTAAACAAACACGTGGTATCAGTCAGGTGATAGTCAAGAAGCTATTTCCAAAAAAAAAGTGAAGTTGTTCTTACCTTTTCAAGGCTTAAACTTTACAATTACTTGGAAAGTGTATCTATTCGAATTCCTTGCTCTCATGACCAACTTTGGAAAAACGAACATATGCAAGCAATATCAGAGCATGAATACAAGATCTGAATTGTACAATATAAGTTCAACGCCTTATTCCCATAACCTGCAAACCACAAAGTTAACCAAATATGTGTGTATGCTCGTCTTGATGCAATAGAATTGTAAAAAAGAGGTTAAGGCAAAAAAATCTTAAATATCGTGATTCTTTCCTAAGCCTACAACTCGGTTATGGAATGGTCGTTATAACTTGCAAACATTTAAAAACAATGTACATCGGTACCTGTCTTTTCTTCCTCCCTAAATTTCCTTCGCCTGCGCTGTCTACGAACATTTAAAGGGTACAAAAACCCCTTGAGCGCGCGCCGATTATAAAAAAAAAAAGTTCATCAATTTTGACTTTCAGATCGATTGGAGTGGTAAGATCTGAACCAATCGGGGATAAAGCTTCCGAACTCGAATTTTTCATTTTTTTTTAACAATACGATATGTTTGATGATGTCAAATGCTTTTGTTATATCTATAAAGAAGCCAGCAGTGAATTTTTTGGCCTCAAGGTTACAAAAATTTATGAACAAAGTTAAAGAAGGGCATCTTCAGTTGATTTACCCTTTTAAAAGTCGAATTGACGAGGACTGAAAAAAGATTACTTATTTAAAAATTACATTTTTCTGCTCTTTGCTATTTTTTCAAAGATTTTGCTGAAAATGGGAGGAGGGAGATTGGCCTATAATTTTTAGGCCAATACTTTTTTTTTTAACAACGGAACAATGGAACAACGTCCATTTCAGGAAATACTCCTGAGGTAATGCTTTTATTAAATATAGATGCTAGTAAATCTACTATAGGGTTTTCCAATAGGGACTTGACAACTTTGAATTTAATTTGTCAAACAGTCACTGTCAATTTATTCAGTAAACTGGTTGGTCGGGTGAAAACCCACATGTGCTTCATGAATCACTACTTCATCCACAAAAAATAACTGTTTGGTGCGGTTTGTATGCCGGCGGCGTTATTGGGCCATAATTTTTCGTCAACGATAACGATCGTCACGTTACTGTGAATGGTCAGCGCTACCGCGCCATGATGACCGATTATTTTTGGCCCGAATTGGAAGATATGGACTTGGACAACATGTGGTTTCTACAGGATGGTGCCACAAGTTACACAGCACACGCTACAATCGATTTATTGAAGAGTAAGTATGGTGAGCGTGTTATCTCAAGACATGGGCCAGTCTTTTCTGTGGGGCTACGTTAAGTCATTGGTTTATGCCAACACGCCGACGACGTTGGAAGACCTCAGAGCCAACATTGAACGCGAAATAACGGCCGTTTCTGCCGAAATGTGTGGCCGAGTCGTGGAAAATTGGGTCCAACGAATCGACTGTTGCAAACGTGCCCGCGGTGGCCATATGAACGAAGTTGAGTTCCATTCACAAATATTTTGATTGTACTTCAAGCCAATAATAAAGTTTTTGAAATATCTCAAATGGTTTGCCTTTTATTTAAAAAAAAAGTTTTCAAGTCGTTATTAGAAAACCCTATACAAAGCACCCTATATGTTTTAAAATGTTTCTGGAAATACTATCACAAGCTAAAGGGTTCGAGCCTTTCAAGGCAGCTATAGTCCTCAAAACTTCAAATGCAATTATTGGTACGAATGCAAAACAATTACTCTGAGACGATGATGCATGTATCTGAACATAAGTCGCAACTTAGGTGGTCTGTTTGAATTGGTAAACATATTGAACTAAAATATTTGTTAAATGAGTTGCTTATCAGATATATATCACAGTCATTTATTCGTATTATCCCTTAAGTCTGGGCTGCTGCCTGTATTGCTGACCAAGCGTGCTGCTTCCTGGATAGATGCTGTAGTCTTTGGGATTGACACCAGCCTTCCGCCACCATAGCAATGCCTGCTTAAACAAACACGTGGTATCAGTCAGGTGATAGTCAAGAAGCTATTTCCAAAAAAAAAGTGAAGTTGTTCTTACCTTTTCAAGGCTTAAACTTTACAATTACTTGGAAAGTGTATCTATTCGAATTCCTTGCTCTCATGACCAACTTTGGAAAAACGAACATATGCAAGCAATATCAGAGCATGAATACAAGATCTGAATTGTACAATATAAGTTCAACGCCTTATTCCCATAACCTGCAAACCACAAAGTTAACCAAATATGTGTGTATGCTCGTCTTGATGCAATAGAATTGTAAAAAAGAGGTTAAGGCAAAAAAAAAAAAAAAAAACATTCGAGTTCTATGCAAATCTTGGTAGTTCTTCACTATCTTTGGTATATTCTCAGCATCCCAACCATTCAGCTAACTCTATTTATCAAACACCATGCGCTGCCTTGGTAACAATGAATACTAGGTAGTTGGTGGAATTCTCGCGCAACCGACCTAATTTGCAAACCAATTTGAAATTCGTAAAACACTAAGGATCAAAAGGAAAAAGAAGAAAATCCGAGAATTTTATATGTGTCGAGTACTAGGGTATGTGTGTGTGGATGCATGAAAGCATATCCCTTTCGCTCATCCCGAAGTAAACCGTTTTTCAATGTGAACCCATATTGCAAGTGCATAAAACTCGTAGTACTTCACCCTCTGGAGTCTATTTTGTCCTGTCCAATGTTTTTTTTTTTTTTTTTTGACGTAATCTCTTTCTCTGTTGAGAACTTAGATGAAAGAGAAATCGTCCTTTGGAATAGAATTTGAAGCAATGTTGAACTCTTTCTATACGCAGTTTTGCATCAGGTTACCTAATTTTTGCAGCAGACATGTGGGGGACATATCCATTCTACTCGGTTTCACCCGTTTTGCGCATCATCAAAAATTATCATGGATACTGCTGAAGGGTTACGGGGAGAGGTCAGATAACTGCGTGCTCTAACATATACATACTTAGCCTGACATACTCAAGGGCGACCAGGGGATGCCAACAGCTAACAAACACCAGCTCACAGCTATACGTAACACCCGCTCAAAGCGAAGAGAGAGATGAGTTGGTTCATTGCTTCGTGAGTTTGTTGGTTCGTCGGTTCGTTGGTTCGTTGGTTCGTTGGTTCGTTGGTTCGTTGGTTCATTGGGTCGTTTGTAAGTTGGATTGTTAAAGTGGGTGATGTGGAATAGTGTAGTTTGAATGGATGTTGAATGTTGAACGGTACACAAGAGTCCTTTTTTGCTGTGGTTAGAAATTGTCTTGCTCTTGACTTTTCACCACCAAAGTTTCAGTTTCAGCTACTCGTACACCGTCCGATTTGATAGCTGATTCCTAAAATGGAATTGGTAAGCTTGATTATATCAGCGGCTGCAATGTTCTTCACTGACGTTCTTATTTCAAATGAAACCTTTCAAAACGCATAAGCTACGCAGGTTTTAGAGATTTCATATCGTGTTAGTCAGTTTTTCCATTGGCCATACGATCAAAGATTCGAATTGAAATTGTCAGTTCTTGGAATTGTATCTCAATTGAATTTGAACAATTATTATACACTTTATTCCGTGCAACTCTTTGCTTCGAATCTTTTCTTGGTTAACCCGAAGTTTGTTTGCGACGTAATATAATTCGGTCACCCATAAAGAAAATTATCTGTGTTGCCGTATTAATTGTTTCAGGAGCTGGTATCGATTATGTCACAGCTTCTTATTATGATATCGTTAAAAAGTCTGCAATTTTCTGTTAGAAACCACAGGGTGGCAGTGGTGTAGTAGTATATGCATAAACTCCTCAAGCAGAGGGTCGCGGGTTCGAATCCCGTGCGAGGCAATTCTCTGAAAAACTCTTTTCATAGAATTTGTATGTAGTTATATGAAAATCCCGTCGTATTCAAATCTGACATGAAGGCATTACACTGATGTTGGAGTAGTTGCTGTCTGGGCTAAATGTAACGAACTAAAAACTAGCACGTACTTAGACTCACTGGTTGAGGATGCACGGCTCCACAAGGTGGCCGTGGTGTAGTGGTATATGAATAGACTCCTCAAGCAATTTCACAGGAAATTCTGTGAAAAAGTCTTTTCATAGAATTTGTATGTAAATATATGAAAATCCCGTCGGCGCGAACTCTGACATGAAGGCATAACACTGATGTTGGAGTGGTTGCTAGCTGGACTAAATGTAACGAACTAACAACTAGCACGTACTTAAGACCCACTGGTTCAGGAGGATGTACTAGCTCGTCCCGTCCAGTTTGACAATCTAATACACCTGAGTTTCAAACCACTACACCACCCGCCGCGCCCTGGAGAAAAAGTTAGTAAAAGGGTATTCATATCACCTTGGTGCGCGCGCGGTATTATAAAAAAAGAAAAACTTTTGGAAAAAATATCGAAACCTAATACACCTGAGTTTCAAACTACTACACCACCCGCCCGCGCCCTGAAAAAAAGCCAGTAAAAGGGTATTCATATCTCCTTGGTGTGCGCGGGGGATTATAAAAAAAAATAAAGCAAACACCAAGAGCTCAGCCAGCCCCTGACTCCCGAAGTAGTTTCAAAAATATATACTATAATCACATAAATTGATGCACCAACAGGCCGTTTTAAAGCAAGGTCTTATCTTTCACTTTACTAAGTTGTTCAGTTGTTCGTCTTGTCGTTTTGTGCCCATAAAGGGGGAGCAAGCGACTCACACTTTTTTCTGTTTTTCGGCATATGGTCCGGGTTTGATACTCAGGCCTTCTGGTATAGTAGTTAACGGACTCATAATACATTGATCAGTGTTAATTTGCCGATTCCCAATATTACAACAATGAATACAACTACACTTAAAGTGCCTCAACACTTTTAAGGAAAATGGAACAGACAGAGAAAGAAATTTTTTTGACCTCTGAAGTTAATTAGCTCCATTAGTTTCATCATCCAACATTTAATGGGGAGGCTAATTTATTATTATTGTTTGACGAACCGAACGGCAAAACTGCAGAACTGCAGAATAATGACTAACTGAAAATCAATCAAAGCAAATGTAATGTAGTAAAAGATACTTACTCGGTACGTGCAAAAATGCACGAGTTCAGCATTTTTACATAAAAACAAATGTAAAGCATTGTGTAAATATGATCTAAAAGTGTCGTGCACATGCGCTTTGGAGAACGTTTGCGCTAGCGTTTGTGAGCGGTGCATCTCCATTAATGGAGATATCGGGAAGGCAGTTTATATATGACTATATAAGAAGACATACGAAAATTCTCCTTGTAAGGAGTGAAATATAACATTGCCGTCCTCCAGAAAGATACTACCTCCGAACATTAAATCGATTCTTGGACCTATATGTGGCCGAAACTATTACCAGGCGTAAGGAATGTCGATTTCGTATTTATATATTGGGTCTCGTGCGGTTTGCTAAAAGATGGCGTAACTAGTATTATTCCATTGTTATTATTCCATTGGAACATGCGTTGGAAAGCTGCTGTCATTGTACGTCATTTCATTTCATTTGAAGCGTAAACAACAATATTTTTTTTTCACTCAAATATGTCGAACTTTGTGCCTGAAAAAGTGTTTTTGCGGGGAGTTCTTCTTCACTACTTTAATATGAAGAAAACTGGTGCCGAAAGTCATTGTATTTTGGTGGAAGTTTATGGTGAACATGCGCTAGCTGAGCGAACGTTCCAAAAGTGGTTTGCACGATTTAAAAGTGGTGATTTTGGCTTGGAAGACGATGAACGTCCTGGGCAGCCAAAAAAGTTTGAAGATGAAGACCTGGAAGCATTACTCTATGAAGATTGTTGCCAAACACAAGAAAAGCTCGCAGAAACTTTGGATGTCACTCAAGCAGCCATTTTAAAATGTTTAAAAGCAGCTGGATATATTTAAAAGCAAGGAAATTGTGTTCCACATAAACTCAAGCCGAGAAACGTCGAAAGGCGGTTTTGCATGTCCGAAATGCTGCTGGAACGCCACAAAAGGAAGTCATTTTTGCATAGAATTGTTACTGGTGTTGAAAAATGGATCCATAACGACAACCCCAAGCGCAAAAAATCATATGTGAAACCCGGCCATCCATCCAAATCAACGGCAAAGCCGAATATCCATGGCGCGAAGGTAATGCTCTGTACTTGGTGGGATCAGATGGGTGTGCTGTATTATGAGCTGCTAAAACCGGGTGAAACCATCAATGGACAATGCTACCGAACACAATTAATCCGTTTGAAGAGAGCAGTAGCCGAAAAACGCCTGGAATATGCGACCAGACACGAGGCAATAATTTTCTGAATTAGCTTCAGATGGGCAATACTTTGAATAATACTATTGTACATGTTTTCCTTAAATAAACGTTCAAATTTTGAAAAAAAAAAACGCACGAGTTAAAATATATACCCAATACAATTCCTGGGGAGGCGTTCCTTATCCTGGGGACCTTGGATCACAAAAAAATTGTCACGATTCTTATGGTTTTTTTTAGGTCTTTCCTCGAATTTTGTTGTTTCAGTAAAAATTTGGAATAGGTCTGTAATTCTATTTTGTAAAAATTTGCAGGTTCTTAATAGAAGACTTGAGTGTCATAATTTCCGAGTCTTTTTTTTTCAGTATATCATCTGTACAAAGTTTTCAGTCCGTTGTCAGTATTATGAATTCGAGGTATGGCCTAGTCCACTTGTTTTAAGTTTTAGTCAATCTTTTCGCAAGTAAGACTCCTCTTTGGTAGTGGGCAGTGCGAGTTCGAGGAGAGTCCTCTACTCGATCTGTTGAAGTTTGATCAAGCTTTATCAATTGGGAACACCAGTAAGCAGTCTAAAGTATGTTGGGTTGTGACTGTAAGTTGTTTTGAGTGATAACCAAAAAGGAGCTAGTAAGCCGGTATTAAGACAGTTATCTGCTTACACCAATCAACCGAACATAAAAGTAGAATGCAAATAGCTGTACAAACACTTTGCGCATCATAAGCGCATACGAGTATATGGTAAATGCGCGTTTTCCCTGGCAACTATTACCCGAGCACATTTCACTTAGGCACTTATCACCAAATCGCAAACCATATTATACCGGTGCATTTTAGGGGTGTGCAATCAATTAAAACTGATGATCGGGAATAATATAGCTTTAAAAAATGAACGGCTGTGTTTCCGACACCAGTGAAAGGGTAATTAGACCCACGAAACTTCTATTGCGATTTTTTTTGGAGAGAAAATGACAAACCGAAATTGCATAAATTTATATCTGTTGGTTGTGTAGATTAAAACAACAAATTTTGCTATAGAGAATGTTTACGAACTGTTTTGACAAAAGAAATTCTTTAACATATTGTAACTGAAACTAATAGATTTGGTGAAAAGGGTCCAAATTTCAGAGAAATTTCTGTAGAGGAATTGTAAGATTCTTTTGCACTCATTTTATTGATGGCTTTGGTGCAAAAACTTCTTTTTGTTCTTTAACAAGGTATTTAAATGGAAATGTAATACGTGATAAATAAAAATAATGGACTAGTAGCGTTCCTCATTTCTCGTCAGTCGATCCTGATGTCCAGCATTCGTGCCATCTTTTCGGTGAACGTCCTTGCGGCAGCGAGTTGTTTATTGTGCCCTTTAATGATAATTTTGCCAAGCTATTTTGAGGCATTCTTCGGACGTGGTCTCACCACATTCTTCGTCTGGTTCTCGTCCATTGCAAAATATCGTCTGCTGTGCAGATTTCTCGTATTTCGGTGTTCGTTTTTCTATGTAGGCGTGTGCATCCAGCAATAGATCTTAAGGTGTTCATCTTAACTGTGGTCGACATCTGTTGATTTGTGCTGGTGTCTGCACGAGTTCCTGCTGCGTATGTTATTATTGGCCGGATGCAAGTTTTGTATATTCTCATTTTACTGTCGGTGTTCATATATCTATTTCGCCATATAGCATTTCTTAGACAGCCTTAGATTGTGGGGGCTTTGTTAGCTTGTGCTTTTGCGTATATTTTTAAATCTCTGCTGCTTTCTTCTTCTTCTTCTTTTTTTTTTGTTATAATTAGAGCTTGCTCAAGGGGTTTGGGTACTTTTTAAAATGTTTGTACACAGCGCGGGCGAAGGAAATTCAGGGAGGCTTAAGGGTATACTGATGAGCATTCATAGCGAGACGGGTGTTACGGTTGAAGTTTTGAAGGGGCGGAATGCTACTGTGTAATATTGGTATCACCTTTGAATTTTATGGCACGATTTTGCATTCTATATAGCAAGTGCAAAGAGGTCTTAGGGGCAACTGACCAGATGTGGACATTGTACTCCAATTTTGGGCGGATAAATGCTTGTATTATATTGAGGCCAGACCAGAGGGTGTGAAATATTTCTTACATCGCGACATCGAATATGTAGTCATTCCAACGTAGTTTGTCCCTGACGCACATACCGAGAATGGAGAGTTTTTCGGTTTCGACGACGCAAGTGCCATTCATGGATAATGGCTGGGTGGTTTAATTACAGCAGACAGCATTGAGTTTTGGAAGCATTAAATTTCACTCTGTTAATAATTCCCTAATTGGTTATGCTGTTAATTTTTTAATTTAATGAGCTTAATATACGCTGCCGTGTTCGCCAAGCGAAGAGCAGAGACGTGAGTCCAGGAACGAATATGAAAAGCAAAGAATACTGTCATCAGCAAAGGAATATATTGAATTTGAACTAGCAAATAAGAGATCATTTATGAAAATTAAAAAGACCGTCGGAGACAGAACGGAGCCTTGGGGCACACCAGTATTTATTTTGGGAATATCAGCTTTGAAACCATGTAAGACAAATTAAATTGAACGTTCCGAAGAGTTATTTCAAATCTATTAAAGAAGAGAGTCATCGATCCTGAAAGTGGCAGATTTGGCATCGAGCCTGATGCCAAACTCCGTCAAATGCTTTAGAAATATCAAGTGCAGCTATCTTGCTTTCGCCATTTCGAGATATTTCATGAGCTGACGGTTTATCAGCGTTTCCATGAAAAATAACGACCAGTTAAAATTTCTAAAGAAGTTGTTTAGTGCGCTTCAATTGGCTTTCTCGTATTCATCGGTTCTTTTAGGAATCTTTTCTCTAACTGTATGGTCGATCTACGAGATATCATTTCATACGACACAGTGGTCGAACGAGGTTTGAGGGGATAGCAGATTGATCTTGTATTTATTAGGGTGAGAAGTTAAAAACAAGTCCAGGGTCTTTGGTGTCTGGTTTACGCGTGGTCTCATTTATAAGCCGGGTCAAGTTGTTTTTCCCAGCGAAGATCTCAACAATCCGTCCTTCGGGTGTTGTCTGTCCAGAATGCCGAAGCCACCTAGAATTGTGTGCATTGAAATCGCCCGTAATAGCTGCGTCAATAAATTTTGTTTGTTTTTTTAATCACACACGAGCAGCCAGTGGAAAAACTTGCTCTCGTCGGCGGTCAGCACGGTACTCCTTGTTATATGGGAGCCTAGGTAAGTGAATTCTGGGATTTGCTCTATTGATTTATTGTTTACTGGCAATCTCCATATTGTAGGAGATATGCTTCTTTTTAAATTAACATAGCAGTCTTTGAAAATTGTTTTCCGTTTCAGAGATGAGAACTGCGTCATCTGCATAGCATATCACTTTCAATTCGCCGGTTGACATGCGATAGCCAGGTATACATGGTTTGACCTCGTCGATGACAGCTTCCATAATAATGTTGAAGCGGATGAGCTCAAACTGTCACCTTGCCCGATTCCTGAGTTTATAGGAATCATATTGGTCCTCTTAGCGTTAGTACTGATTGATGTTCTGTTATTAGTGTTGAGTTCTTTAATGATAGCTAGAACATTAGGTGGAATGCCCTTCGCTTTCAAAAGTGTGATGACATCATGTAGTTGAACACAATTAAAAGCCTTTGTTAGGTCGACGAAGCACATGTACGCAGGCTTGTTGAATTCTAGAGATTTTACACATATTTGTCGTAAGCAACAAATATGGCGTTAACTGTTGATCTGCTTTTTAGGAAACCTTGCTGCTCTTCTCTATGCCTTTTTGGTGATTTCGAAAGCAAGCATTTTCATAAAAAGTTGATGACGGAACCAAGCAGAGAGATGCCCTGGTAATTCTTAGTTTCTCCAGGTTTCGGCTGGTATGGTAGATGTGCCTATGAGCTCGTTCACTTTTCTTTTTTTTCTCTTTTTTTTTAAACTACGGAGCAAAATTCACAATCTTTTTCTGACCATATATGTCATGTTCCATATCGGATGAGAATTTCTGCCAATATCGTTCCTTAATTTGACCAATATTAGTTTTAACTCTGTTTCTGGTAACTTTATACTCGTGAGTTAAGTCGAAAGTTATTTCTGAACTTCTGTATCGTAGATATTCCTCTCGTTTTTCTTTTGTCAGCGTTTTTACATCTTCGCAGAACCATTGTTTAGTGTGTCGTCTATTGTTGTTGATGTCGATGCAATAGCGATGCGATATCGGTGCAAAAACCTACACTGCAAAGTTATTGGAGTACAGACAAGAGCATTGAAAAGTCGTACTTCAAAACAGTGATGTTCCGAACTAGGTTCATGGCGGTTTTAAGAAAATTACACTTTGCTAATACTGAAGGTTTGCAGCGTGATGATTATTTACGTAAAATAAGACTAATAATGGACATGATTCAGAAAAGATTCAAAGAAGTATTTATGCCAAGCCGAGATGTTTCCTTGGATGAATCTTTGATGAAATGTAGAAGCAGAATTTCTTGCATTCAATATAACAAAACAAAGAGAGCCCGATTCGGAATAAAATACTACAACCTATGCGATTCGAGAACAAGATATACTCGTATTCATCATTTCGGGGTTTATGTAGAAAAGGATAACGAAATTTTTTCTGGATACGTCGGAAGAAAGTAACTTGTTAGAAAAGAGCCATTGTTTATATTTTGATAATTGGTATAGCTCATCTGATTTATATAATAAATTGTATAAATTAAAACTAAATGTTTGTGGCACGGTGAGAACAAATAAAAGCATATGCTTTAGAAAATAAAACATTAAAACGAGGTCAATCAACTAGAAAGTAAAATTATTTGCGTAATAAAGTGGAAGGACAAAAACGATGTCATAAAGCCAACAGTTTAAGACTATAATAAAAACATGGGTGGAGTTGATGGATGTGATCAACTTATCAGCAAATTTCACACTATGCGATGTTATCAAAAAAGGATTTTTTTTTATTGCCGTATGATGTTTTAAGAATGTTTTATAAGGGCAGAGCATTTCACGTTTTCAGGCAAACAAAAAATAGTGGTGAAAATACTTGAAAAAATATACCAAAAATAAAGACATTTCCATCACTATGTTAATGTCCATCCAACTATGTCCATCATTACCACGAAGATGTACCAGTCAACATTTTTCAACCCTTATCGAAACGACTTCATCAAAGAAAACTTACCAACGTTATGTAGGTTTTTTACCAGAAAAAAAATAAAAAAAAAAAAAAAATTATTAATGTGATAATTGCCATGTGGCATTATGCATTGATATTTCAAGTCTTATCAAGTTGTGCAAAATACTTAGATTCCATTTCTTTTATTATTATTATTCAAAATAGTTGCACTTGATGTTACTAAAGCATTTGATAGAGTTTGGCATCAGGCTCTTTTGTTGAAAATGTGTGCGTTTTGAGATCGATGTCTCAATGGATTAAAAATTACCTTTCGGAACGTTCAATTCAAGTTGTCTTGGAAGGTTTCAAATCTGATATACACAAAACAAATTCTAGTGTGCCGCAGGGCTCCGTTCTGTCTCCGACACTCTTTTAAATTTTCATTAATGATCTCCCATCTGCTTCTTCTTATCCAAAATATTCGAATTGGTCGTTGAAAAAATGCTTGGTGCTTTTTTTTTTTTAAATTAATAATCCCGCGTGCGCACCAAAAGGATATGAATACCCTATTACTGGCTTTTCTCCAGGGCGTGGACGGGTGGTGCAGTAGTTTGAAACTTAGTTGTATTAGATTTCGATATTTTTCCCAGAGGTGGTTGCCAAACTGGAGCCAGTGCATCTTCAACCAGTGGGTATTAGTACGTGATAGTTGTTAGTTCTGTACATTGAGCCCAGCCAGCAACCACTTCGATATAAGTGTTTTGCCTTATTGTTAGAGTTGACACCGACGGGATTTTCATTTAACTACATCAAAATTCTATGAAAAGACTTTTTCAGAGAATTGCCTCGCACGGGATTCGAACCTGCGACCCACTTCTTGAGGAGTCTATGCCTATTCCACTACACCACGACCATCCCATATAATGTGCTTAATCCAAATAAGTGCAAACGTTAAGTTATTTCAAAAACAATGGTAGATGTCTCATATTTTCCCTCTATTATGCTAAATAGCTCACCAATTTAATTCGTGGACTCTTCAAAAAAATCTTGGTGTGGTATTCAACAGAACACTCACATGGAATAGCCATATTAACTTGATATCGGGGAAGTCTTATGGCGTTCTGCGAACTCTGTGGACCTCTCAGACTTTAACACCCCTGAGGACAAGGCTATTCCTATTCTTATATATGGCTGCGAACTTTTTTATGATTGTGATGCTAGTATAAGGTGATTCATCGTGAGCTTTGATTTTCAATAGGCTTTTTTTGACAGACCACGCGTGAATCCTATCAAACTGCTTTATCATTTTCATTCAGTATCTTTTGGCAAGTCATCATGGAAAGACTCACACCACAACAGCGTCTCCAAATTTTTCAGCTGTATAACAAGAATCAGCCTTCGGTGGGAAATGTTTTTCGTGCGATTCGAGAAACTTACGGTGCGCATAATCGACCTACTGAAACTACTATTGCCAATACCATTCGCAGATTTGAGTCCCAGTTTACATAAGTGGATGATACTCGACCGGTTAGACCACATCCAGTACGTAGTGAAGAGACTATAGCAGCTGTAGCTGAGAGTGTGCGCGAAGACCGTGACGAATCGATTCGTCGTCGTTCTCAGCAGCTTAGCTTGGCGTATTCAACAACTTGGCGTGAGGATATCGACCTAAAAGCGTACAAAATTCAGCTTGTGCAAGAATTAAAACCAGGCGATTTGGATTTGCATCATATTTTCAGTGAATTTGCTCGGGAAAAACTCAATGAAAATCCGGTGTTTTATCGTCAAATTTTGAACCCATTTCTGGCTCAATGGATACATTAATAAACAAAATTACGCGAAGAGTACTAAGAGGTATCATTACGTTCATTAAAAACAACGGTATGGTGTGGTTTATTTGCTGGTGGCATCATTGGTCCATATTTTTTCAAAAATGAGGCAAATCAGAATGTTACCGTCAATGGCAACCGTTATCGCGTCATTTTAACGGAATATGTGCCTCCTGAAATTCAAGCACACGATCTCGGTGAGCTCTGGTTTCCAAAAGACGGTACTACGAGCCATCAGTGCGTGAAGCAATGGACTCGTTGAGAAATCATTTTGGTGAGCACTTAATTTCACGTTTTGCTACGGTGAATTGGCCGCCTAGACCGTGCGATATCACACCTTTGGACTATTTTCTCTGGGGATATGTAAAGTCTCAGATTTTCAGGAATAAGCCAGCTACGATTGACGCTTTGCAAGCCAATATTACTCGTGTTATCCGCAAGATACGAACGAGTCGCCCAAAATTGGACCTTCCGAATGTCAGACGCAGTCATGGCCAACATTTACATGATGTCATTTTCAAAAAATAAATGCCGTGGATTGTTCTTTTAACCTATAACAAAAATTTACCATTATCTGTATTGAATAATAAAATCGATAATTTTTTTATCACCGGACAACTGTCAGTAGGTTTAGTGTTAATGCTTCCAAAACTCAAAGCTGTCTGCTGTCGTTATGGGTTAACCGTATTACACAGCTTTTGTTATGCTAGCTCGTTTACACTGCTGTGATTTGTGAAACTCATAACAGAAGCCACAAATTTCACTACTTAGAGCAGGTACAAAGGGTGCTACAATTTCTTGTCTCGAGATTTGCGCTGCACAGTTTTTGGCTGTCATGCTAGAAAATTTTCACGTTTCATTGGAATTAATGAACTATCCTTTCCATGGTCGGACTGTCCCATCGTTTTACTATATACTGGTTAAGAAAGCAACCGAAAACAGTCAAACCATATGTGTTCAATGGAGCTGGGCAAATTTATGAGCTGACTTCCTTAGACTACTGAAAGATGCGGATTGCGGAAGTTGTGTTAAGATTTCGTCAGATTTTTTGCAGCACTTAATATGGTAGCAGGTATGGTAGTATGGTAGCAGGGCGCAGCGTGGTTGAGCGAACTACTGGCACGGTACAACTTCGTATGGGACGTGTCACTTTATCTGAAAGAGGTGAGTGCTATTTAATATGAAGTCCAGCAGCTTATACGTTTTCGGAATGGATTTAACTGGTCAAACGTAAGTCGCTTGCTATTCTTAATTTCGCATTTGGATGATTGTGGAATATTCAACTCATTCTCCTGACTCCTTGAAGTCGGTACTGAATTCTTAATGGAGGACAAGCAGTAAGGAGTTTTTTTTTTTGCACAAGTGCCTTATCTGCCGACAACATCGAGGTAAAACTCTAACTCAACAAATATCTTCGTTTAGGCAAAGGATCAATGCTACTCGACCATTTCTTGCATTGGGTCATTTACAGTCAGCATCATAGACCTTCGCATCAGTGTGGTTTATGGGAGGCTGCAGTTAAGTCCCAAGTCGTCATCTGGTTCGCTCAGTAGGTGGACAAACCCATTATGGGTGATGAGTATTTTTCAATGCTTTAAACTCGGAATGAGTGACAGCGGCGTTCAGAGAACATCACCCTTCGGAACCTGAGGGTTCGGCCGTGCAGAATTTATAATATTTGAATTCGGCATGTAGGTTTCCATTTTTTTTTTTTTTTTGCAATTAGCTAAATCGCAGACTCTCGATGGAGAGATAGCTGAACTTAAAAAACGATGTGATATTTTCGAGCGACTTGAAATTGCAGCCGGACGCAGTTTTTCGTTCTCAGCGTCAGCTGACTTTTATCGGACATCACCGATAAAATAGACACACCCATCATTGTCAAATTTAGCTTTCCCCACGAAAGAAACACCGTTCTGAATGCAGTTGTTCTTTTTTGCAAAAACGAAAGACATGTTTGTCTTCAAGACGTGGGCATCGAAGCAGATAGCAGCAAAAATATTTATATGTTCGGGAGTATGACTAGAAAAAATCGTACCATTTACCACTTAGCTATGCGTCTTAAGCTTAATAAGCAGCTGTTTTCTGTTTTTACGAGTACTCACCGTGGTTCAGCCTACGTAAAGAAGAGTGCACACGCTGAAGGAATTTAATGGAGAATGACCGAGTGATGAATGCCATAACCGACAGTTGTCAGACCAGGGAAGCAGGAGAAGACGAAAAACAACAATGATGATCGAATAAACTATTCAACAAGTGTTAATCGATTTTTTTTTTATTTTTTTTTTTACATTATTTCTTTCTCTTTTTGTATTGTTTTTGCTTGATTCCTTTTTGTATTCCTGTCCTAGTAGGTCAATGTCGTTGCTTTGGGGAAATAGATGCAAATAGATGAAAATAGATTTCCTAAACATGAATTCATCTTTCTCACCTTTGATTTTGACATAAATGGTTCCACAAGGTCATCCAGCTAAAATGAAAGTGTGCAAGTAATATCGATGGCAATTAATCTCAGCAGAGGTTGAAGATCGTGCAGAGTGCTCGTGTTATATGGCCACCGCGGGCACGTTTGCAGCGTTCGATTCGTTGGACCCAATTTTCAACGACTCGGCCACACATTTCGGCCGAAACGGCCGCTATTTCGCGTTTAATGTTGGGTCTGAGCTCTTCCAACGTCGTCGGCGTGTTGGCATAAACCAATGACTTAACATCGGCCAATCGACTGGCCCATGTCTTGAGATAACACGCTCACCATACTTACTCTAAAATAAATCGATTGTAGCGTGTGCTGTGTGGCTTGTTTCACCATCCTGTTGAAACCACATATCGTCCAAGTCTATATCTTCCAATTCGGGCCAAAAATAATCGGTGATCATGGCGCGATAACGCTGACCATTCACAGTAACGTGACGATCGTTATCGTCGACGAAAAAATATGGCCCAATAATACCGCTGGCATGCAAACCGCACCAAACAGTTATTTTTTGTGGATGAAGTGGTGATTCATTAAGCACATGTAGGTTTTCACCCGACCCGACGACATGAGCTTCGTCACTAAAGATGATTTTGCGATGAAATTCATCATCTTGGCGCATCTTCTCCAGAACCCAATCGGAGAACGTTTGCAGACGTTGCTCGTTAATGTACTTTACCATGATGAAAATGTTGAGTATACTGAATAAATTGACAGTGACATTTTGATAATTAGAGTGCGTTCACAAATTAAATTCAAAGTTGTCAAGTCCCTATTGGAAAACCCTATACCTTAGAAAAAGAACGCAAGCCGTGTTTCTGGAAATCGTTCTATCAGAATTACTTCCTTTGCATCGAGGCATTCCCCAAGTGTCGTCTTTTGGACCTCTCCTATTCTCAATGTATGTTAATTGTATAGAATCCGTTATTATGAATTCGTCAAAGCACCTTTATGCGGACGATATTCAAATTTATAGAATTTGTGTCCTTGGATTAATAGAAAACTACGCTAATGGTATGAATGAAGATCTTCAATGAATTTCAAAATGGGCGTTGGAAAATAGCCTGGCATTGAACGCAAATAAATGTAAGTGTATAGTTTTTAAAAAAAAAAAAAAACCTTTGAACTTGTCAGGTTTTCCATCTATAATGCTAAACAATTTATCAATAGATTTCGTCGAATCGTCTAAAAACCTAGGCATGGTATTCAACATTGCACTGACATGGAATAACCATATTAATGCTAAAGTGGGTATGGTGTTCTCCAAACATTGTGTACAGCCCAAAAGTTTACACCACTGAGAACGAGGCTTATCCTTGCCAAAGGCTTTGGTTATTCCCTTATTAATTTATTTATGTGAAATCTTCTGTAATTGTGATTCTGAAAGTAATAGAAAGCTTCAGTTAGCTTTTAACAGCACCATCCGTTATATTTGCAGTCTCAAGAGGTTTGATCACATATCACATTTGGCAAAAAACGTGTTGGATATGTCTCTTCATTTCCATTGTTATTATTCCATTGGAACAAGCGTTGGAAAGCTAATGTCATTGTACGTCATTTCAGTATATGTCATTCATTTGAAGCTTCAACAACAATAATTTTTTTTCACTCAAATATGTCGAACTTTGTACCTGAAAAAGTGTTTTTGCGGGGAGTTCTTTTTCATTACTTTAATATGAGGAAAACTGCTGCCGAAAGTCATCGTATTTTGGTGGAAGTTTATGGTGAACATGCGCTAGCTGAGCGAGCGTGCCAAAAGTGGTTTGCACTATTTAAAAGTGGTGATTTTGGCTTGGAAGACGATGAACGTCCTGGGCAGCCAAAAAAGTTTGAAGATGAAGAACTGAAAGCATTATTTTATGAAGATTGTTGCCAAACACAAGAAGAGCTCGCAAAATCTTTGGGTGTCAGTCAAGCAGCCATTTCAAAACGTTTAAAAGCAGCTGGATATATTCAAAAGCAAAGAAATTGTGTTCCACATGAACTTAAGCCAGGAGACGTCGAAAGGCGGTTTTGCATCTACGAAATGCTGTTGGAACGCCACAAAAGGAAATCATTTTTGCATCGGGTTGTTACTGGTGATGAAAAATGGATCCATTACGACAACTCCAAGCACAAAAAATCATATGTGAAACCCGGACAACCAGCCAAATCAATGGAAAAGCCGAATATCCATGGCGCGAAGGTAATGCTCTGTATTTGGTGGGATCAGATGGGTGTGCTGTATTATGAGCTGCTAAAACCGGGTGAAACCATCAGTGGACAACGCTACCGAACACAATTAATCCGTTTGAAGAGAGCAGTAGCCGAATAACGCCCGGAATATGCGACCAGACACGAGGCAATAATTTTCCATCGTGACAACGCTCGGCCCCACGTTGCTTTTCCGGTTAAGAACTATTTGAAAAACAGTGGATTGGAAGTCTTACCACACCCGCCTTATAGCCCAGACCTTGCCCATTCTGACTACCATTTGTTCCAGTCGATGCAGAACGCCCTCACTGAAATACGGTTCACATCAGAGCAGAATATCAAAAATTGGCTTGATTCATTCTTGGCTGCCAAGCCGTCGCAGTTCTTTTGGGATGAGATCCACAAATTGCCAGAAAGATGGGAAAAAGTCGTAGCATCAGATGGACAATACTTTGAATAATACTATTGTACATGCTTTTCTTAAATAAACTTTCAAATTTGAAAAAAAAACCGCACGAATTAATATATATACCCAATATGTTAAATTTTGTACCCTCAATTCTCTTTTTAACATAATAACAACGAGACAACCTTTATATCTCTACATTAAAATCAAGTTTTCGACATCTAATAGATCTGTTTAATTAATTCTTCCACAATTCTCATGCATGCCTAACATCTGAGAGACAATTTTTCATTGCTGCCAATTGCCTTTAGAATTCATTTCACTAAGAGAGCTGTATGACACACACAGATTTAGGAGCGAGTTAGATTTTAACTTCCCTATTCCTTTTTTTTTTGTCTCAAGCAATCTCAACTCAATTTAAGTCCCTTCTCTTATATTCACCTGAATTTTGAATTTTAAATATAATTTTTTTTTTTATAAATTGTTAATTTTATTTTAATTGTTATATATTATGTGAGATATTATAAGTGAATTCTTACTGTGATAGATGTTTATAATGATAAATAAATAAATTAAATTATTGTATGTCAATGTTCAACACTGGTTCTGGCAATTGGTAGCCATGGTTTAACATCTTTTTCTTTTCGGTTTCCTTGCCGTACTCCAATTCCCCCGGCTTTGTATATGTCTACAAGTTTTTCTGTTCTTTTATCAGCTGAAAGTAAAAGACCTGTTGTTCCAAATTTTATATTAAGTCATCAGAATCTACCAATTTGAACACCTTAACACCATACCCATGCACTTTCCTGTCAAGAGATTGTCAGAGTCTCAAGCGCCTGTGGCTTTATCGAGATACAGAAGATTCATCATTCACCTACCAACGCACTTGGTAGGAAGTTTTGCTTCTATTGCGGACTTGAAACCAACACATCATGTCAACTTAACTAGAAATTTCTACGGAAATAGGCTTTTAAATCTTGGTTCAACAACCGGCTACAAATACCTCTGGGCGATGTTTTTAGTCAAAAATTTTTCTACACATTATTTTATTCAATTTCATAAACACATATTTTTTTGTATACATACTTACTATTGTGCAAATAATTACCCACGCTTGTTTGTACTCCCGCACGTTCGTACAAATTTTTCGGTCGAATGCTCAAGGTACTGCCATTTAGTGTTCATATCCATTACTGGCCCGCCTTCAAGTAAATCACAACACTGATTCCTCATAATGATGTATAATTTGTTACCAATAAGTAGCACACGTCATTTAAATCCCCCATCCCCTCATGTTTCGATGGCTTTAAAGCTCTTTACGACACCTCTGCTCGTCATTTGCTTTTATGACCTGTCGTAGGTAGGTATCAAAGCGAAAGTCAACAACACCCCTTTGGTTGTGCATTCATCAAGCAACGTATCCCGGTCGTCATCAGCATTAGCATCAACTTTAGCACTGGAATCCAGCTTGGAAGTGCAACAATAAAATCGGATGTCAAATATCGAATGAAGTTCCGACTACGATCCTCAACCGCCACCAGTTCTGACGCTGAGTTCTGAAGCTCTTACCTACTCGCTTAAGTGCAGTAAAGAAAATATATCAAGACAAGAGAGTCCATTACACAACACAGCTACACATATATGTAAGTATAAACACACTCATTGCTTGGTATCCAAGGAATTTAGAACACATCAGCCATCAATCCATATTTAGAAGGGGAGCTCTTACTTCAACACCATCCTCTCATCCTTATGACCGGTTTCAATAAGGAGACGTAAAGGTACATATATCTAGACCTACCTCTATACCTATACATGTGTATATATGTCTTTTTGTGAACTAAAAGCATTTATGCAGGCTTTGGTTATGCGAGCAAACGAATAGGGAGCAGGATATGCAGAGTGCGCCGAGGGAAAGTTACAGAGAAAATAAATTATTCAACATACGAGGAATTATTACAGCTATAGATATCATGAGTATGAGTATGTTGTGGGTGGATGGAGATTGAGGATGTTTTGACTGTACCTACATTCTTCCATCTATATATCCATTCACTATACTATGTATGTACATATGACAAGAAGCAGCAGCAACAACAGCAGAAACATCCTCAAGTTTAAGCAAAACGGTATGAATGGTTATCAGTTCTTGATGAGCAATAAATTATGAGCCAAGGAAGAGAAACAAGGAGAATGTGAAACCGGAAATTGCTGGCAAAATAAGTTTATCTCTTCAAAACTGAATTACAAAATACTTTTGCATGGTTGCTGCTGCAAAATTAATATCGCCAGGAGTTGGATGTAATCTACATATGGTACAAACAACCGAATCTCTACACTCTACGGAAAAACTTCAAATTTCAAAAATACGAATTTTAGCGAAAAAATATTTGAAGAGGGATTTTGGACCCTTTCTTACAATTACATACCATATGGTACCGGTAAAGTAGATTAATGGCCCAGACCCTCCAACAATTACTTTAGCAAAACTCGTTTTCGAATCTGATTAGGGGCCAACAAACGCAAAAGAATGGTTTATTGTCAAAGTGTACGTTTTATACGATGTGTTTCTTTCCAGCTGTCAGTTCGTTTAACTTATTTTCCACACGCCTTAGAATGCTTCATCTGACGGTTTATTTTGATACATAATAAAGCTCTCATTGGCATCATGTAAATATGGGGCCTTAACCGAAACTTAAGAATTGTTAAACTTGAGAAACAAATCCGGCTGAAAAACCGAAAAACCCACATTAAAAAAAAAAAAACTCTGAATGGCTGAAAGGGATAAGAATGCCTATCACTATCAATGGATTGAGAAGCCTGGCAATAAAAATGAAATCTTGAAAATCTATTCTAACAAGAAAAGATGGAGTCACGAAAAGAGGACAGATCAACCTTTAATATTTTAATTATAACAACTGCATCCTTTTGCAGGAGGCTTCACGTTTTCAACAGAAACTTTATATAACGGGCTATCGGAAAGACCGAAAATTTGCCTCTAGCTTTAGTTTCTGCAGACATCGGCTGCCCGTTTCTCCAAAGAAAAGGCAAACCTAGGCACAAACCTAGGTTTGTTATTTATTAATTAAAATAAAACAAAATATTTTATCAAACAATTCACAATAATTAATTTTATTTTAACAATGCTTCAATTAATACATATTTAATTCTTTTTATGCGTCTGTCCGCAACTATATTCAACATCCGAATGAAGGACAAACGCTTTTTTAATCAATATATTTTTATCTCTAAATCTATGCATATTATTCTATTACAATATTTTTTGGCCCCCCCTCTTTTCCCTCCATCCTCCCAAATTATCCTTTTTCCCCTGGGCTGGATCAAGGCGTCATACGACCCGTGCCGATGATCAACCTAACTGAGGGCCCAGCATCTCCAAAAATAGCTCAGTTGAAAACGTTGACTATCGAACGGTGACAACACCGATTACCGACAAGGCATTGTCCAGAGGAGGTTAAACTGTGACAAGCCATGGTGCAAACGCAACGAGAGGTAAGACAGTGGCAAGTAATTATGCGGGAAAATCCCGAACCACCTCTCATCACAAGCGACGCTGGCTGGCACCAAGGTCACGTCAAGCTCATCGCATGTGCCGACCAAAGATCTCTTGATCTTTTTACGCAAGCCATATGTGGTTTAGGAGAGATTTGGCCAAATGCAAGGCTCGAAGTCATGCCTAGGGTGGATAACCCTAGCAGAACTAGAATCCGCACCTGGATTCCAGCTGAACCGCCCTCTTCAGAAAGTATTATGGAGATCATCAGGCTCAGTAACCAGACTCTTTCGAATCATGACTGAAAAGTCGCGAAACTGGAGGACCTAGGGGGACTTGGGACAAAAGTAAGATTGGAACTTGTATATTAGTGAGACGTAGCTTTAATGTATTTTTGCTTCCTAACCTCAACGACCCCAACTTAACCGTTGCCAGGACGGAGAATGCCACAAATCCTTCTACAGGTTGGCATCGGTATATCTTGGCCACGTTCAGGTGGGACCTCTCCCTGGTGATAACCTAGAAAAGGTGGTATTGAAAGCTGGAAGACAAAAAACTGGCCTCATCATATGGGGAAGTACCGACATCTACGATAGAGTTGAGTCACTTTTTGATTACAGTTTAAGTACTAACCTCATTATTTGCAAAATTGGCAATGAGTTCACTTTTATAACAAAAACCTAACAGGAAGTGCTAGATATCACTCTTATTTCAGATAATATCACTCAAATGCTAACGAATTGGATGGTATCAACTGAACACTAGTTTTCTGACCACAGATACATCCAATTCAGCTTGGGTGATGGTCCCCCAGTCAAATAGCATTCCGAAACTATCGGAAAACTGATTGGCTAAAATACAGAGGAATACTATCAGTAACACTATCCTCTGAACTCTAAAATTCTCCGCGAGACACTAATGAGCTTGACATTAAAGTCAGGGAATTCACCCTGTCTCTCAATCAGGCTATAGTTTCTTCCTGCCCTCTGATTCAACCTAGGGGCAAAAAAGTCGCGCTGGTGGATTTCAGCACCAGGACCGCTTAGAAACACCCGCAGAAAACTTTTCAAGCTTGCAAAAAGCACAAGAAAAATGACTAACTGTGACTCATACAAGGAATCCCTCAAAATATATAAAAAAATAACTGAAGAAAGCAAAGCGTCAATCTTAGAGATCATTCTGTGACAAAATCACAGAAACCTCTGAGGCATGACGGCTAAGAAAAATCCTCTCAACAAATCCTATAATGCCTTGATGTTTGAAAAAACCGATGGGTCTTGGACAACCTCAAGTGACGAATTACTCAACTTTCTACTGGACACCCATTTACAAGGTAGCTCCTTATTCGCGGCCAACAGTTACCAAAACAGGACTACTGCAACCGTGAACAAAACTCATGTTCTGATTACAAGAGACAAACTGCTTTGGACTACTTAGCTTCACACCATACAAGTCTGTGTGTCCGGACGGTATAATACCGGCCAAAACTACAAAGGTCCTCAGATATCATCTTGCCCACGCTAGAGAATATCATGAGCAGCTGCTACAATTGAATCACATTCCACTGTCATGGAGAGAATATAATGTAATTTTCATTCTCAAGGCCGGAAAATGCTCTCGTGATGTCCCAAAGGACGTCAGACCTATAAGTCTATCATCTGTCGTTCTGAAAACGACAATTGATATCCATATTCGAGCTAAAATACTGTAAGGGAACGGCTCTGCATTCGATGACTAGCCACATCTAACGATCACTACAATACAACGTCGACACATCCGCAATCACGACTGCGCTGTCACACCTGCAGGTAGATGACTCACTTGGCGACTTGATTAGTCTCATGCTAAATCGCAGGCTAAACAGCTGCAAACTGGGTGTAACTTCTACTAAAAGATGTGTTTGTAGAGGCACGTCACAAGGCGGTGTCCTTTCTCCCCTTCTTTGGAACTTAGTGGTAAATGAATTGCTGATATACTTGGAAGCGGGAGGGAGCAGGGTGATTGCCTAAGTGGAAGACGTTGCTATAGCCGTCTCAGGTAAGCATCTTAATACCATCAACTCCTTCAGATGAATCTTAACAGATTTACCTGTTGGGTGGATCGATGTGGATTGGGAGCTAGCTCCCATAAAACTGATCTTGTCCTCTTTTCCAGGAAATATATATAAAACGGTACCAGTTTAGTGTTTTCCGAAACAGAAAAATGCCTGGGTCTCATTTTTTTTATAGGAAACTTAACTAGAAACCTAATACTTAAGAAAGGGTTAAGAAAGCTACAGTAGATTTATTTTCTTGCAAAGAAGCCATAGGAAACAAATGAGGCCTTCAACTTCGAATAACCCTCTGGCTATTTATCTCGGTCATAAGACGACAACCGATGGTTGTCTGGTGCAAAACTGCAAAAAATGAAGCCGAATCCAAAGAACAGCATGTCTATGCATAAACGGAGCTCTACGCTCGACTCCCTCCGCGGCTTTAGACTTTCTGTTTCACTTGATACCCATCAACATCTTCATCAAGCAAGTAGCTGTGTCTGCAACTTTTCGCCTTAAAGTAACTACATAGTGGAAAAATAATTTATTTGGCCACGCTAATGTTCTTAATATATTAGGAATCCTCACAGAAAACATCGATTACACAATACCTAAACTTTGGTTTGACAAAGACTTTCGTGTAAGCTTTTCCTCTAGATCCTTTTGGGAGGAAGATGCTTTCATGGTGAACAAGTCTATCCACTTCTATACGGATAGATCTAAAACCGATAGCGGGATTGGTGATGGTGTTTTCTCATATAAGCTAAATCTAAGCACCTCCTTCCGTCTTCCAACTCGCTGTAGCGTGTTCTATGTGGAAATTTTAAGGAAGCTCTGTCTTGGCTGAAGAAAAACGTGATATCTGCAAAAGATATCCGCATCTTTTCGGATAGTCAGGCTAGTATCAGGTCCCTGGACTCGGTCTCACTAAATTCTAAAACCGCTCTTGAATACAGATCATCTCTTACGGAGATGGCAGAGCAGTTCAACCTTCACCTTTGTTGGGTGCCGGGCCATAGGGACATTCCAGGGAATTGTAGGGCCGACGAACTCGCCAAAAATAGAACCACTCTACCTATTCTACCAGAAAAGGTATACCAATCGCTACGTGCAAATTATTATGTAGGCTGGATGCTAATAAAAGAACAGACCTTAGATGGACCTGTGGGCCAACATGTCTAGCGACTAAACAGATCTGGCAAAAGCTGGATCTGAATCGCTCTAATGGTCTAATTTTTCTGAATTAGAAACATCTCAGCGCCATTATGGGTGTCATCATTGGACACTGCCTTATAGACAAGCATGCAAGAAGACTTGGCGCTTTTACAAACGATTTCTGTAGAAGTGCATGGACGAAGAGGAAGAGGAGGAAGACGAGATAATCCTCCACCTTATCTGTACATGTCCAGCTCTCTCCCAGAGAAGAAACCTCCACCTATGAGCCTTCTTCTAGAATGACTTAAACGATCTAAAAAATACAGACGTTAATAGCCTCCTGCGCTTCATCATAAGCTCAAATGGGTTCCGTGAGTAAGAGGATCGTCTATCTACGTGGCAGCACAATGGGCCAATAGTGGGTTTGTTTTCCAACCACCACTCTCACTTAACCTACCTAACCTAGTATTTTAGTATTTATTAAAGTAAAAAATAAAACAGCATTTAAAATAGACTTTTCAATCTTTAAGCTATAAACGTTATGTAGTACAGTAGATGGATGGATTTCACAATATATGGATTTTACAATATGTTAAATAAGTTTATAAAAATAAATTTGAATAAAAAAGTGATTTTACTAAAGCTTTAATCAAATATAATAACTCCAAGTTGATTATTATAAGTTGAATAAATTGAATTCTAGTCAGGAGTGGAAAATGTTAGTACCGTAAATAATGCATTCTTACTATTGTAATTATCTGCTAGGTGTCGAAAAAGGACATCACTAAAACTACTCGTATGATAAAGTCGTCTTATACTAAGAGGGAGTGAATTCCAGAGACGAATAATATGAATAAAAAATTTCCGATCTGCAACTTGATATGCAGTACGCCGTACAATTACACTTAACAAACGATTAGATTGCGAGAAACTTAGCTTGTCGTATAAATATTGAGGCTGTTTGCTGGTTATTATCTTTATTAAGTATTTAATTGTGCAGTAATCCAAATATAATATATATCCAAGGATACTTTTGAAGTACGCCGACACATGAGCGGCGTACACAGGCCATATACCATACGTAGTGTATTGTATAATATTATTACTAAAAAGAGCACCAGTACAACAAAAAATCTCGCAGACGTACATTATCAAAGGAATTATTAAGGTCTTCACCAACAGTATCTTCGTTTGAACTAGTGTGAAGCTTTGAGATTGATACAAATTTCTAAGGCAGCCGTATATTTTTCTGATAACTGAACGGATATGATAGTCCCAATTTAGTGATGAGCTAAGCCAGACGCCGAGATTTTTAGCTTTACTTACAAATTCAATTGTTACATTCTCAAGCTGAACAAGAGGGAGACGAGCTGGGATAATACTATTTGGGTATATATATTTTAATTCGTGCGGTTTTTTTTTTCAAATTTGAAAGTTTATTTAAGAAAAGCATGTACAATAGTATTATTCAAAGTATTGTCCATCTGAAGCTACGACTTTTTCCCATCTTTCTGGCAATTTGTGGATCCCATCCCAAAAGAACTGCGACGGCTTGGCAGCCAAGAATGAATCAAGCCAATTTTTGATATTCTGCTCTGATGTGAACCGTATTACAGTGAGGGCGTTCTGCATCGACTGGAACAAATGGTAGTCAGAATGGGCAAGGTCTGGGCTATAAGGCGGGTGTGGTAAGACTTCCAATCCACTGTTTTTCAAATAGTTCTTAACCGGAAAAGCAACGTGGGGCCGAGCGTTGTCACGATGGAAAATTATTGCCTCGTGTCTGGTCGCATATTCCGGGCGTTATTCGGCTACTGCTCTCTTCAAACGGATTAATTGTGTTCGGTAGCGTTGTCCACTGATGGTTTCACCCGGTTTTAGCAGCTCATAATACAGCACACCCATCTGATCCCACCAAATACAGAGCATTACCTTCGCGCCATGGATATTCGGCTTTTCCATTGATTTGGCTGGTTGTCCGGGTTTCACATATGATTTTTTGTGCTTGGGGTTGTCGTAATGGATCCATTTTTCATCACCAGTAACAATCCGATGCAAAAATGACTACCTTTCGGCAGCAGTTTTCTTCATATTAAAGTAATGAAGAAGAACTCCCCTCAAAAACACTTTTTCAGGCACAAAGTTCGACATATTTGAGTGAAAAAAAATTATTGTTGTTAAAGCTTCAAATGAATGACATATACTGAAATGACGTACAATGACAGTAGCTTTCCAACGCATGTTCAAATGGAATAATATAAGTAACGCCATCTCTTAGCAAACCGCTAAGACCCAATATGAGGCCCAATACAAGGCAATCTTGTTAACTCACTTGACCATGCTATGGCGTATCTAGACGTTTTAATCTTGTATAAATATTGGAAAAACATTTTTTGCAATAATATAATTCTGCAACATGGCTAAGATTCGGCGATATTGCGACGGCTCTAAGTTGAACATTAATCTTTAGTAGTCGGAAACCATTCTTTAGGATGCCATTGCCCGCGGCCTCTACGAATATTAGAAAAAAACGGAAAATTTTCGATTGCGAAAGAGTACGGGCGGCCGCTTGCTTGTCGAATTCCAGTCGGAATACTCGGGATCCGACAAGCTAAATATCTGTGTTCAAACAAAGATATACGAGTAGATACTGAATAGCCACAATCAAAAGTAATTTTGACCTTAAAAGGAACTTGGTTTTTAGCAGCCATCTTGACGCTACATGGCCGTCATCTAGCTTGTAATTGTTGCTGGATGTCTCGTGTAGTTCAGCGGGGAAAAGATTCAGAACTTTGTGAAGACTTACCCCAAGGCTTTTCTTCGCTTTTCCAGAATACTACAATCCGAGTACATATACCATATATATTTCTATCCTATTGATCTGACATAAAAGCACATTGCAAGAGCAATGACTTCAGCGAATAATCTAATCTAAGGGATAGTAATTCTGTTGCAATGATGCCTTCGATCGGTCTCATCATTTGTCAGGTTTGTGCAGTTATCTCGTGACACAACAAGCGAAACCATAAACAATATACTCCATCCCAATCTTACACTTTTTCATGGGGGATTAGACAAAAAAAAATTTGTGAATAAATGTACACACTCGTTAATACACATGTATGTATCTACTGCTATCTATTTGAGAATGCGTTTATGTTCCGGAAATATTTAACCATAACAAGACGAGGCCGTCGCTCGGAAGTATACAAGATAGCTTAATATCCAGTTTGCCTTAAAATTTGAACACTCGTTCTCTCTCTTGCAACAGACAAATAACATAAAATGCATTAAAGAATCACAAACGTTTATAAAGGTACAGTATGTTCATTGTGTAGATACGTACATATAAATATGCATGTATCTCCGTAGAATTTTATACCGCAGAAAACGACTTACAGCGGGTAGATCTCGATTTGGCACAAACAAAAAGCACGAAAGACGAACTAAATGCATATTTTTTATCTGCAGCGTATATAAAGCAGACAGCTAGCTAGAGGCAGCAAGTACTTGGTCTGCAGTATTCATTCAAGCTTTGCCATCGTCATCATCATCGTCGTCGTGCTCGTCGTTTGTTGACGTTACCGTTCGCTTTGCCATACTAGAGTCGTCATCTTACTTTGGCCAAGCAACACCATCAACATCAGAGAAATAGAAGCACAATGTCCTGAATGTTTTTGCCATTTGTTTATTTTTTCAATTTCTGTTTGCCATAAACGAGAAAGTAGCACTGTCAATCTCTTACGTTTGAGCATGAGTACGGGTGTACGTTAGAATTCTTGTGACGACCACTTTCATATTAAAGTTAACAATTGGGATACAAGGGTAACAAGGTATGCCAATATAATGCATCTGTCAAATAAAGTCTTCTTTGAAATATTAGAAGGCTTATTCGAGCAGATCAGGGCAGAATTTCAAACTTATTGCAAAATCTACGTTATAACACATTGTTCGAATCAAAGAGATGGCTTTTACCTACATTCAACCAGGAAATTGGCAATTACCAATCAGGGATCAAATGAAAGGATTTAGTAAATTCAATGAAAGTCCTGGAGTCCTTTCGTGCAACCGATTCGGACTTTGAATCTATTTACAAATCAAACAATACAAGGAAAATTAATTGTGTACTTCCAAAGGAAGATGCTTAGCATTTTAAATGCAACACAACACGAACAAATGTAGGTGGTGATTCTTTTAGAAGTACTTCTTCTAAAAAAAAAATAAAAAGTAAAAAATAAAAAAAAAATTAAATTATATCGGCTAGTCTTTATCATCATACCAAAGAACCATTCTTTAGTTGATGAGGATTATTTTTTTCAAATGTTGGCCGTAACTCCGGCTAATATGGTGCATTCTAAAGTTCTAATTTTCGATGAAGTGTTATTTTACCAATGACTCGATTAATGTTGGGATATAATTCTTCAATCGTAGCAGCAGATTCATGACTTTCCGTAGCCCCAAAGGAAAAAGTCTAGAGGTGTGATATATGTGAAACTAACTGTTCACCGAATCGTCCTCGAAATAAAGCCATGGTTTCACGTGCTATGGCAAGTGGCGCTATCTTGTTGAAACCAAATATCGTCGCTCCCACGGGCTTCTATTTTAGACAGAAAATAGTCCATTATCATGGTGCGATAACAGCCCTCTGTAGCGTTCTGGCCGGCCACAGTTTTGCAGAAATATGAACCGATGATATCATCAGCCCATAAACTACACCAAACCATTATTTATTCTGGATGTAATGGCAGCTCTTGAATCTCTTTGGGTCAGCATCCCAGATACGGATAATTTGCTTGCTGACCTAGTCATTAAACCAGTAATGGGCAACATCGCTGAACAAAACCTTTTTAAAGGTTTTTTAAGACCCCAACGACTGAAATGGTGAAGATTCGGAATTGAATTTTGTATGCTTCCAAACCAAGATCCTTACGTAAAATACGCGAAGTTGTTGCATATGAAAAGCGAAGGTGTTGAGAACGGCGCCGCAAATCGATTCATCTCGGTCTTCGTGTACACTCTCGTGCTGGATGTGGTCTATGTGATCGCGTACTATCCGAAAATGAACATTTGGTTTAAAATTTTTCGATGGTATGCGTCGAATTATGCGTCCAGTAGGCTAATTATGTGACCCATAAATTGTTCTAAGTGCACGAAACACATTCCTCATAGATTGCTGATTTTTGTAATATAGCTGACTAATTTTTAGACGCTGTGCCGGGTTGAGTCTTTCCATGATGAAATGTCGAACAGTATACCATATCATTATGACACGATGATATTCATTATCATGAAATTCCCATTGAAAAAAGTACCTCTACAAGAATCACTCAATTTGATCATTTGGCAAGTCATCATAGAAAGACTCACGCCACAGCAGCGTCTCTAAATTGTTCAGCTGTATTACGAAAATCAGCGTACTGTGAGAAATGTTTTTGGTGCATAGCTGAGAGTGTACGCGAAGACCGTGACGAATCGATTCGTCGTCGTTTTCAGCAGCTTGGCTTGGCGTATTCGACAACTTGGAGTATTTTGCGTGAGGATCTCTGCCTTAAACCGTACAAAATTTAACTTGTGCCAGGCGACATGAATTGATTTTCACGTAGCGATTGGTATACCTTTGTTAGATATACCGTTCAAGGGCGATTTTAGAATATAATGAGACTGAGGACAAGGACTTGATAGCGGCCTGACTAACGTTTTTCCTTCAGCCAGGACAGAGCTTCTTTAATCGCCAAAATTTCCGCCTGAAACATGCTAAAGTGATTTGGAAGACGGAAGACGCTACCAACCCCACTATCGGTTTTAGTTCTTTTTGTGTAGACACAGATTGACTTATCCTCCAAAAAAGTACTTCCTTCCAGAAGGATCTAGATGGAACGCTTGCATGAAAGTCTTTGTCAAATTTAAGTTTAGGTATGGTGTAACCGATGTGAGGATTCCTAATATATTAAGAATATTAGCGTGGCCAAATAAATTATTTTTCCACTGTGTAGTCGCTTTAAGGCGAAAAGCTGCAGTCGCGGATACTTACCTCCTGAAGATGTCGAAGGGTTTCAAGTGAAACAGGACGTAGAGCTCCGCTTATGATAGATATCCCGTTTTCAGAACTCTGCTTAGTTTGTTGCAGTTGATTGCATTGTCTAAGGCTGTCCACCAGACAACAACACCGTAGGTGAGTATCAATCTTATGATCTAGATGTATAACCAGTGGGTTATTCGAGGTTAAAGGCCTCATTTGTTCCTAATGGCTTTTTTGAAAGAGAATAGAGCTACTGTAGCTTTCTTGACTCTTTCTTGAATGTAAGGTTTCCAATTTAGTTTCCTGTCAAAAATAAGAAACAGATATTTTGCTGTATCGGAAAGCACTAAACTGGTACCGTTTATTGAGTGAGAATCTATAATTGGAATTTTATATTTCCTGGAAATAGGAAATAGACAAGATTGGTTTTATGGGGGTTTACTCCCAATCCACAGCGATCCGCCCAACGGAACGTCGTCCGCAAAGGCAATCACCTTGCTACCTCCCGCTTCCAAGTATATCAGCAGTTCATTAACCACAAGATCCAGAGAAAAGGATAAAGGACACCGCCTTACGGCGTACCTCTGCTTACACATCTTTTAACAGAAGTCCCACATATTTTGGAGCTCATTATCCTGCATAAGATTGATCAACTCTCCAAATGAGTCGTCTACCTGCAGATGTGACAGCGCAGTCGTGATTGCAGATGTGTCGACATTGTTAAAGGCGCCCTCTATGTCTAGGAAAGCAACCATTTTGTACTTTCTATATTGTAGAGATCGTCTGATGTGGCTAGTTAGCGAATGTAGAGTCGTTTCCACATTGACTTCTCATGGAATGTGGATCACTTCTGCACAGTTCCTCATGATATTCTCTATGTGGGCAGGTTAGTATCTATTGACCTTTGTAGCTCTTCAGATACTTTACCGTCTGGACCAGCAGACTTGTATGTCTTAAAGTTATGCAGTGCCCAAAGCAGCTTTTCTCATGTAATTAGACCATGAATTTCGGTCGCGGTTGCAGTAGTGCTGTTTGGGTTACTGTTGGCCACGAATAAGAAGCTACTTGAAAAGTGGGTGTCCAGTAGCAGGTTGAGTGACTCATCATTTGAGGTTGTTCATGAGCTATCGATTTTTTTCAAACATGATATCATAGAATTTGTAGAGGGGATTTTTCTTAGCCGCGATGCCTCAGAGGTTTCTGTGATGTAGTCAGTTCTTGTTTTATATGTATTGAGGGATTCTTTGTATGGGTTTCTGACAGTCACTTTTCTTGTGCTTTTTGCTAGGTTGAAAAGTTTTCTGCAGGGTTTTCTAACGGGCTTAGTGCTGATGCCCACCAGTGCGGCTTTTTCTTCCCTTCAGGTTGAATAAGAGGGCAGGTAGCAGCCATATCCTGATTGAGAGCCAGGGTGAATTTCTTGACTTTCATGTCATGCTCAGTAAAGTTAAGGTAGTTATTAAGATAAAATAAAAAAATTATAAATGAAAACAAAAAGGCAATTTCTAGAACCTATACAAGAAAAAAAATTGTTTATACAATAAGCTAGTTTAAGTAGGTTAAAATTTGTTTTTAAGGTAGTTCGTAAGTTTTAAATATTATAATATAGTAAAAGAAAAAAAAAAATTTCTTAGTTTTAATTATATTTAATATAAGAATAATAATAAATATGCATCGTAGAAAGATCGAAGGCCATATGTATAACTTAGGCCCTATTGGGCCAGTAAGTTAGAATAAGATATTTCTAAGTCATTTAAGCTAATTCTTAAAGGTCTTTTTGTGTAGCATGTAAGAGTAAATTTATGAATTTAAAGAAAAACGCATTTAGAATGAAAAAGAAAAAACACTCGGTCAAGGATTTCATAAATTCGATACGCGTAAACCAAAAAAAAAAAAAGTATTTCGTGAGATGCTTTGAAATTTAACGAAATATTGTTTGCAGTGAGCCATTATTTCCTTTCGTGTATATGGACCTTGTAAATGCGTGCGTTAACGTAACTGGGTTAAATTCCTGTAAACCACTCCTTTTAATATTTTCATTTAAATATGATGGACATATTTGTTAGGTGTGTCTTTTCTTTCTGCAATTGTACTTAACCTTTTATTCGATTGCTTGGTGTGATTTATTATTTAATTTTTTCCAGGAGGTATGGCCTATTCCCCCTATCATTTCAGTTGGTTGTATTCATTTGGCATTCGTCTTTGTTTGTTGACATGCGGTTTCCATCAAAATTATAACGAGCTTTGTGACGTAACCTAACTCCTCTTAGCGGATTGAGCCGCCCTGTCATTTGTTGTGGTGGTGATTCCTGTCAACCAGTGATTTAATCCATTTTCAAAATGAATCAATATTTGGATAAACAAAAATCATTTACGGAGTTGTCGTCATCTAACCGCAATGCACAATACAACAAAAACTTCCAATTATTTACAAGTACATATACGAGTACTCCGTATCTTCCTATAACCCCATGCAGCAGTACATAAACTTGTTAAGCTTTTCGACAACAGCTTCAATTAAAATAAATTGCTGGAGAATACGAAAATGGATATATATATAAGTTTATGTAAATTCAACACCACTACAACGCAAACACTTTTTGCAGTGGTTTTTATCGTCCCATTCTCACAGTTCATCCCATCTTCGTTTCGGTCTTGCCATCCCATCAAGAAGAAGAACTTAAGAATCACTAAAAAGAAAAGTAAAACAAAAGTTAAACGATTTAAAAGTGTGCGTCTTGCCCGTTGTCCGTCGCTTCTTGCCGCCTTTCAGTGTATCATTCTCGTTAGCCATTTGCCGTTTGCCGGAACTGTGGAACACAATCTTAGAAATGTCATTTGAATGTTTTGCTCCAGAACGAAATTTCGTTAGTTTCTGGCCATGGGGCTGTGGAAATTTAAATATTTCCTCGTAACAAGCGAAAACGAAAACACTGAAAGAAACCCTTTTTTTTTTGTTTTTCCCCCTACTTCTTTTGGGCTCCTATAATATTTTTTCTTTCAAGTTTCAAGGTCGTCCACTTTACTGCATTCTTACCGTTTGTACTACTACTACCTTCATTATTTTAGACGATGTCGTTTTTGTCGTCGTTGTCGTTGTAGTAGTCTCATAGTCATCCGTCCATCGCATCGTCCACTGTATACTCGTACATACTCGTATGTACATTAAGAATTAAAATTAAACGACAACCAGCAAATATAATAGAAGGAAAGAGAGAAAGAGAATCGCTCCACGCTCACCCTCCAGCAACATAAATTTCAATGAGTTCTCCAAAAGAACGCAATATATTTTGGTCGTCTATTTTATTTTAAGGGCTTAAAAGTGGGTCGCTTCCCTTTGATATGGGTTAGGTTTGCTTCTTGCTATTCTCCTTTTTTAATTTCAGAGTTTCCTTCTAATTAGATACTTTTTTGCCCTCCTTTTTTAGTTAAAGATTTGCGTGTATACGAGTACTCGTAGTTGTAACTAGGAAATATAACATTTGCAAACCTTGTGCATGTTTTCTGCGCCTAAGAAATTGATATAATTATACTCTGGAGCAGAGTAAAGGAAGCCGGGAGAACTTACCATACATATGGAAGTTAATTTTTTGTAGAGAGAGATTATGAAGATACCTGTTTGCAAGGGATACTAACTTAATCCATTATGTTGGAAGAATAAAAGCGCCCTAACACTGCCCACTGACCTAGCTACCTATCCACCTTCACGAAGTATTATATTGTAATTCTCTTTTAATTCACCCGAACTAATTAAAAATCACCAGAGCTCAAATATGTATGTACACGTTATAGATCCAGGTATATATGGTAGTGGCACTATACACAACGACCAACTTGTACACTGTACATGCAACACGTCTTTGAGGTTAAAATGTGGAAATGTTGACAGTTTTATAACACGACAACATTTGATGAACTCATATAAGCTATTCTAGTGCTAATTTAGCCAAGTGAAATGTTGTAACTTGTCACCATTACCTTTAATCTTGCTTCCATCTACATGGAAGTGGCAAAATTCAATGTATCGATCACCTGTCGTTTGAGGAAAATTTACTTGGCATCTGATTTTAAATTGTTTTCGTCTATTAAACTTGTATGGCGATAGTGTTACATCACAACATCGATTTTTGGTGGCCAATTTCTTTTTCCTTTCAGCGAGAACCTTGAACAAAGTAAGACATGGGCAATACGAAGTTGCAACGCTTAACTTCTTCCTCTTCTCGGCAGCCAAAAGCCCGCGGCATATCAATACCTCGGCATTTTATTCGTTGACGAGTGTTGGTCAAAGTACTGAGACGACGCACACTATGGAAGACCTGTTCTTGACGAGCCAAATCGATGTTGTCCATAGTTGCGGCAAATTGTATCTCTTCTTGAAAGTGGATGAAGACTTCCATGAGCCGAACAATTCATTGAAACGCTAGAAGGTAGACTCGATCCAAATGACGAAACGTTCAACAAACAAACGACCACACTATCGTTAAAATGTTCCTTTGATTGAAACAAAGCTGTTATTCCAGAGGCTACAATAGCCGACACCATAGCACAGGGGCATTGATTCACATTGATCTTACGGTTTATGCAGACGGGACCGAAAATCACTCAAAGGATTTTCGTCTCGCAGCAACCAAGCGCACCCTCATCCTGAGATTATTAACGTCTTATATAGGGTCTCTTCTGTTGTTCGAGAGAGGGCTTCGCTTGTCAACCGCCTTCTTAGCCCGAAGAAGCAGCGATTTGCAAGGATTATTCTTCGTTTGATCTCAGCGCTGATCTGAATTTATAGCGAAGTCTTAGTAAAAACTACCTTAAAGTTATATTTGTCGTCGGTGTTTGGTATCCTTTTTGGTATACACAATATACATACTTGGTCTTTCCTTATTTACCGTTAGACCCATCTTCGCCACTTCCGCCTCAATTCTCACAAAAGCACCACAGACATCAGCTTGTTTTCTCTCGATTAGGACAATATTATCGGCCTATGCTAGTAATTGTGCACTATTCTTTCAAGAATAATCTATCCTCTTGGCAATACTACGATTCCTGTGGCGACGCAAAGTAAATGTGGTTTTCTATAAAGCAGATCACGGAGCAGTATAGTAGGTAGTATTCATTGAATGCGGCTATCATTATCGTTTTACCAAAGTCGACAAGCAACAGGTCGACTTTTGATTCTTCCGTGCACTGAAATAGATTTTCAGTGCGAACGTGACGCCGTGTAGAACTGCTCCAACTCTTACATGTTTATGTAAGGGTCCTGGAATCTATTTTTTTTTTTTTTTTTTTTTTTTTTTTTTTTTTTTTTGAGTTTGGATGTATTTTTCATGTATCATATTGTATCTAGGACTCTTTCCACAAAACTGGGTATAAACTTCGTATACAGCCTGATTAAGTGCGGTTGAAAAAATATTATGAACGCATTTTAATCAAAAATTAATAATTGGCCATTTCCATAGTAATGTTTGCACAAGCCCAGATCTATAAGTAGAGCGTCCCGACAAATCAAAAAGAACCAGTTTCCAGTATTCGTAGCTAAGTAATTAAATACTTCTACTTCCTTCTCTGGCTTTTTCCTTACTCGTACGCCAAGCCCGAGACAAACAAATGCACAAAATTAACACAACCTACCTATTAGTTTACTCAGTTCTCTGACCACCGTCTCCTTCTGCTCTAAGAAATCACTGAATACACTTTAAATTGCCCGTTTTCCTTGAATTTGTAAACAACCGAACCCAAACACAGTAAAACCGAAGAGAAAAAAAAACTTAAATTCAAAAGTTACATTTAAGGAAGTTTACCATTAAATTAAGTGCTGCACTTAATCAAAATATCAGGTAATGGGGAAAACGGCCGGTCCTATGGAGCGTCCTTATAATCCCATTGAAATACAACAGCATGATAGGAAAAATGAAAAAAACAACTTAACAAGGATGAAAATAAATGAGAAAGATATTAGAACAGATGAGGATAGTATTATAATATATCTCCGCCATCTCCGCAAAACACAACACAACATTAACTGAGTAGAAAAATATGAATTAGAAAGAATAAAAATGAAAATGAAAATGAAAATGAAAATGAAAATGAAAATGAGAATGAGAAAGGGAGCCCCTGAAAGGAATCATTTTGTGTATAATACCAGTACTCGTGCACAGAACGTTGTACGATATACAGATGTGTGATTGCTGAGACTTGGATAAATTCTCGGAAAGATCTAAAAGAGACGCTTTGAAGCCAACTGGGGCGAACAAGCGGACAGATCAACATGAGGACAGCCGGATGATAGTTCACTGTACTCGTATGCATAATATGGGAACACTGCCTAACAAAGAATCGAGTGTTGGTCGTATGTGGTATAAACCCAGTGTAGCGTCTACCTTTTGAGTTAAATCAAATTGTTAAGAACAATAAGCTTAAAGTCCCGTTGGCGGTGCAGTTATTACGCAGCAGGAGACTATGGCAGTGGAATGTCAGGCGAAATGTTATGCTTTCACTTTGCGATTTTTAATTATTACATATTTTTTTGCCAACAATTTTGTGAATTTTATTATTGATTCACGTGACGAAAAAAAATGTATGCCATTTCTTTAGAGAGGGAAATACATATATTTTATGAAAAAAAAAACTAATTTTTATCGCTTAAAAATGTGATTACGATATATAAATTTATTTAATCTAAAGAATGAATCTGAAAGCTGTCAAATTAACAATACATTTTTGATGAAGGCAATCAAAAAAAAAAAAAAAAAAAAAAAAAAAAAAAAAAAAAAAAAAAAACCATTTCCAATGAACATATGTACATTTTTGTGCTTCGTGGTAATTCAATTAGTGGCTTGGTTAGTCTCTTTATAATGAAGCATAAATAAAAAGTAGTGTTTTCATCTCCAAGCGTAAGCTAAAGCTGCACTTGTTCACATTCACTTCTTCGTTTTGACATCTTTTGGTAGGCGCAGCTCTACTTCTCTACTTTTCTGCATATCAAACATCGAATGCCAGCATTAGATAGGCCAGCATTTAGCGATAAAACCAGATACAAAGGGCCCTAAGGTATGTGCACTATAAGTAAGTTTTGCGCCAAATGGTACCAATCGCGGGAGACTAATGATCAAGAAATTTAATATAGTACCGACTGAGTCAGACGTGACTCTTTAAATGCGCAGGTTTTTACTAAAAAAAAAGAGCTAGAGAGGCGCCGGATTAAGATGCCACAAAATAAATGATATTTAGAAATATTGCAATAAGTTACGAATTTAAAACACAGTTGGTATTTAAAGTGTAGAAGGACTCCTTTTTGAAATTGAAATTTAATTGAAAATAATCACAATGAGGAAGATTCGATAACGATACCCAAGATAAAGATCAAGGAAGGCGCTGGACCGAATGTTTTCACCGAATTGAGACGTTTAAAGCCTCACAAGATGGTTTGACAATCCGCTAATGTTTGAATGCGAATATACCCTAAATGTACCCAAATGTCAAGATCATTGAACCTTTCCTCGAGAAGGGATACCGCAGTCTCCTCGGGATCACCTATCTAAAGAGTGTCCCATTAAGACCGCCTCTTTTGAAATTTGAAATAAACATGTTAAGATGTATTTATTTAAATAAGGAGTGTAAACATCTAGGTTATGTATGGAATACAATATCCGATAAATGGCCGCTCGGATCTGGTGGCACACGTTGGACCTTTTGACAAAATTTTCAATGGTACGTGGAATCTTATCGTTTAGTTCAGGAATTCTTCTTGGATAATTGATATAAACCTTTTTTTTAGAAAAACCCCAATGAAGGAAATCCAATGATGTCAAATCGCATGATCTTGGTGGTAAGTTCACATTCGAGATAACTCTTCCTTTAAATTTTGAAGATAGCAGAACGGTTATGAAAATTGTGGAAATTTGTGCAAGAGATGTTGGTGGATCATTTTTAGATTCTCAGCTCCTCAAATGCGACAATTCTATTTGACGATTTTAATCGAAAAATCACCATTCACTTGTTGTTGCTGCAAGATCCATTCTGCGAACGTTTGGTGCTGCGCATCGTCTACAGTTGTGTCAACTGAATCTTGTTACCATGCAAATGTAAGGGGTGATTTATCGTGAGCTTTGATTTTTAATAGGCTTTCTTTGACAAATCACGCCTGACTCTATCAAACTGCTTTGTCGTTTTTGTTCAGTATCGTTTGGCAAGCCATCATGGAAAGATTCACACCACAACAGCGTCTCCAAATTGTTTAGCTGTATTAAGAAAATCAGCGTTGTGTGAGAAATGTTTTTCGTGCAATTCGAGGAGCTTACGGTGCGCATAATCGACCTACTGAAACCACTATTGCCAATACCATTCTTGGCGTGAGGATCTCGGCCTAAAAGCGTACAAAATTCAGCTTGTGCAACAATTGAAGCCAGGCGACTTGAATTTGCGTCATAAATACAGCGCGTGAAACAATGTACTTGTTGAGAAATCATTTTGGTGAGCTACGGTAAATTGGCCGCCTAGATCGTGCGATATCACACTTTTGAACTATTTTCTCTGGGGATATGTTAAGTCTCAGGTCTTCAGGAATAAGCCAACTTTGACGCTTTGACAGACAACATTACTCGTGTTATCCGCGAGATACCAGTCGCAATGCTCGAACGAGTCACCCACGAGTCACTCCCAAAATTGGAGTGCATTGCCCACATCTGGTCAGGTGCTTTTTAAACATCTCTACACCTGCTAGATAGGATTTAAGACCGTGATGATTTTAGGTGATACTAAAATCAGGCAGTAAATTGACACTTTTGAACACCTAATCGTTATAACTTGCAAACATTTTAAACTAACGTTCATCGGTACTTTTCTTTCTTTCCTTCCTAATTTTTCTTCGCGCGTGCTGTGTGCAAGTATTTTAAAGTTACTCAAATACCTTGTGCGCCCGCAATGTATTATAACAAAAAAATCTCAAGCCTATTCGTACAATTGTCAAGGGTTACCTGAGTGGCTGTAGTGGAGGAGAAATTGTTCCACATTTATCATCAAGATATTTCTTAGCATCGCGATGTTCCTCCTAGTTTTTGAAAGCTTCGAGACTGCTTACTATTCTCCATAAACATCCTTGTTGGTCTTCTATATACCATATGATATTCCAGTGAGCTTCTTGTTGAGCAATAATTTAAAAAAATCCTAGCGCGAAACTCCTTGCAAAATCTTAAATCTATAACCACCATGTATGTTCTATATATAGCCTTCTTTGTTCCTTTTCTATCCTGCTAATTTTTTATAAATTGTTTGCTTATTATTGAAGAAAGATGTTCTGGTTCTTACGACAGATACATTGTTCGTTTGTTTCATTTCAGGTAAGAGAGACTTCCCACACAAAAATTGGACGCCGGAAAGCATACGTAAGTGTAGTTGATCAAATGATATAACCAACCGCCAACCTAACTATTGTCTAACAGCTCATCCATCTATCAATCAACCAAGTCTCTTTCGAAGTTGTCTTCCTCTGTTTAATATAGTTTTAAGTAATTTGGTGTGAAACTATGCCTGAATAATGAGCTTCTATGCACCAAAACAAAAGGACCAAATCAATGTCGGAATGGTTCTTTTGCTAACGCAGGATAAAACACTTGTTCTCTCTTCTCTGTCCTTATTACAATCACAGTACAATAGGAATACAATGCAGCTAGTATTAATTCTGTAATTGTTTGAGCAAGGATACAAAAAAATAAAACTTAAAAAAAGGTACATCTTTCTGTTCTCTTTGTCATCAAACTTTTACCAAATTCAAAACTAATTGGACAATTTGTCTGCTTGCGAACAATGCGGAGCGAAACAAAGCCCAAAAAGCGAAACTGAAATCCCATTATGTTTCGTTTGAGGAATAAAGTTTTTCCTTCGAATCTAGGGGTGTTAGAATTGGTCTATTATTTATTCTACTGCTGTCCTTCCATGTTAGCATTATCCAGTGCCAGGACATATACGCAACACTGGACCATACATACATATGTATGTTTGTGCACACATAAAGAGTTAGTCGGGTTTAACTCTTTATGTGTGCATTAGAAAAAAAAAAAAAAAAAAAAAAAAAAAAAAAAAAAAAAAAAAAAAAAAAAACTTTTTACTTACTGCTAGTCAACATAAAACCATAGCAATATATGTACACTTGTACATTTATTCGTATACGTATATACATTGAGTACGTGTTGAATAAATTGTGCTAAACTTGTTTGTGCCCTGTGGTGAAGGACTAAAACTCAGCAGGACTTACGAACGTTTGGATTACGATTAAATGTCACATAAATAGTGTTGAAATTGTGGTTTTATTCAGGACGAAGATTTTCCAGTATAGTCTGCTAACCTATAACCTACGCAAACAGCCTTTCATAATTCGGCCTTCGTATTGGAATTTGAAGTGCAAATCTGGGTTATGGCATATTCGTTAGGGCCACATATGCGTGTTCGGACGAGTGTTCATAAGTTTATGCGCAAAAACTAACCAGCTTTAGCTAGCCTACCAAGAGGCCATTGGAATGTGTGTCCTTAAGTAAATGTAGTTTGTGATGAGTTTTTTATTTTTGGTAAAAGTTTTACCCTCTCATTGATAAGCGATTTGGTTAAGGTTTCTCTGCATTCATAACTACGTATGTATGTACTTATATGCAAACGATTTTTTGCACAGAATTTTAATATGATTTTATAGCTTTGGATTTTCTTGTTTCTCCGTCCATTTAAATGATCTCTGTATATTATATGTACAAATATTTAACCTTGCCAACGGGTTGTTAAGGGGGAGAACAAACACATACTTGTTTAACATAAAATTCACAGAACTAACATTTAAAAGTTAATAAGGATTTTATTTTTGGATTTTTTCAATAAAACTAGACTAACGCCGAAGTGCTGACGGATGAGCATTTTTAGTAAAAACATTCGTAATTACTCTACATATAGTCATCGATCATGCTGTTAAGTAATAGCTGATTAGTTTCCTGGTGATAGACAGAAAAATATATTGTAAATATACTCTCCAAGATAGTCCAATGCTTCACCCAACCATAATCTCCAGCCAGCTCGATCCGTAGCCAGTTTTCTAAGTTCACACTTCATCAGAGATGCGACGCGCCTCTGGGTTGAGGTCGAAAACACTCTATGCGCTCCACATCTTAAACGTATTTTTTCAATAAGTTGAAGATGTAAAGTCCTTCAAGGAATCTTCTTCTCCATTCCATTCATCAATGCAAGTGGGAACACATATTACTCGAAGACCTTTTCTTTGATGCGACAGGGGATATTTTCATCCGCTTGGGTAGGATTCAGTGCTTTTGCACTAGAAGGCAAGACGAGAATGAGAGTGGCCTTATATAAATATGTATTCGTTGCTCTTGAAAGGGTTTTTCTACTCAATTGCCTCAGCATTTGTCCAGAGTATTTCTTTTTATTTTACTGTCTTGTGTTTCTCTAAGTGTTACTTGGGAATATATTGGATATTAAGTAGACGAAATCTTTAACAGTTTCTGCCAACGATATATATATTTAAATTTAGACGCTGATGTAGTATATTAGTGCTTGTAGTGTATTAGGTTTCGATATTTTTTCCAGTGGAGCCAGTGCATTCTCAACCAGTGGGTCTTCCTAGTTGTTAGTTCGTTATATTTAGCCTAGCCGGCAACCACTCCAACATCAGTATTATGCCTTCATGTCAGAGTTGACGCTGACGTGATTTTCATATAACTACATACAAATTCTATGAAAAAACTTTTTCAGAGAATTGCCTCGCACGGGATTCGAACCCGCGACCCTCTGCTTGGGGAGTCTCTGCATATACCACTACACCACGGCCACCCTCGTTTAAGACGGTTTTGTGGTCAAGTCGACCAGCCCTGCTCAACTTTTTCAAGAATTCCATCAGCTTTTAGAGTGATTGGGCGACCAAGGCATGGGTTATCTTTGACATTAAAATTACCAGAACGAAAGCGAGCGTTATTTTCCAGTAACCTGCACAGATTTTATTACAAGCCTGACTTTACAAAGTTTCTCAACTTTATAACATTGAAATTACCAGAACGAAAGCGAGCGTTATTTTTCAGTAACCTACACAAATTTTATTACAAGCCTGACATTACAAACTTTCTCAATATTTTTTTTCACTTTCACTTAAAAGTGATGCGCATCGAGAGCTCCAAAAATTTACATAGATGTTGCTTAAGTGAAACAACGAGCGTGATTGGTTCCGTCGCTTCAAGGACGGTAATCAGGATGACCGTCCGCGTAAAGGAAGGCACAAATCTTTGAAGACGCTGAATTGGAGGCATTGCTCTATGAGGTTCCGTGTCAAATGCAAGAAAAGCTTATTTCAGCATTAGGAGTTACCCGTCAATCCATCGCATGCATTGGAAAGTTCGAAAGCAAGGAACTTGGGTTCCTTATGATTTGAAGCCAAGGGACGTTGAGCGTCGTTTTTTCGCCTGTGAACAACTGCTCCAGAGGCAAAAAAGTAAGGATGTTCTTCATCGTATCTTAACGAGTGATGAAAAATGGATTCATTACAGCAACTTAAAGATAAGAAAGTTATGGGGACTGCCTGGTCATGCTTCTACTTAGTCGGCTCGGCAGAATATTTACAGTGCGAATGTTATGCTGTATATTTGGTGGGATCAGGCCTGTGTTTTTTTATTATGAACTGTTAAAACTGTTATCACTGGATAACAGTATCGACTTCAATTGATACGATTGAGCCAAGCACTGAGCGAAAAACGGCCACAATTCAAGCAGAGGTATGAAAAGAGGCATTTTACAGCATGGCAAAACCTACCTGGAAACGCTCATATGGGAAGTCCTACCTAATCCGCCATGTTCCCCAGATATTGCTCCGTCCGATTATTACTTTTTCCATTCGAGGGTGTGGCTGATCAGCAGTTACGTTCATATAAAGACATCAAAAAATGGCTTGATTCGTGGATAGCCTCAAAAGATAACTTTCTGTTCCAGTTTTGCCAGAAAGATGAGAAAAAGTTGTAGCTAGCTATGGGCAATACTTTTAATGATTCATTTGTTACTTTTTCATTTGTAATTTTTTCACAATAATAATTTTCACCAAAATGCATTATTTGGATCAGTCAAATTTAAAAGCTTCAGCAACTTGTTGCCCTCAACAAAGAGTTAACCAAAAGAGAATAGCCCGTAGAATTATCCTTATGTTCGCAAGTTCAACCATCTCCACAAATGACGCAATAACAATGCAGATACATGGAAGAAATATAATGCCGTTGTGGCTTTCTACCTTAGTAGAACGCAACATCATATTGCAATGCACGATGATATGAGCAGCTGCTCCAGAAATTTCCTTGTGGAACAACTTGAACATGTATTTTTGATATAACGATATCCAAACTCTGCAGATGTTTTTTAACTGCATTCAAAAACATGCCATGTGCAAAATTTATTAGAGTATAGATACTCGTATAATGCAGTCTACTGTAAAATACAAAAATCATCTTCATAGTTTAACCATGGAAATATTTTCTTTCATACCAGAATCTTCATTTTTGCCTATTAAAGCCCTCTCCATTTTCTCCTAATTTCATTAAATTTGTATTCATTATCCTTTATTACGAAAGTAATAAAGGCTTACATTAATTCTAACAAAATAAAGTAACAGTATTATTGTGCTGTATATTAATAGTATATTTTATTAAAATATTTACTTGCCTCATCGCAGGTTTTTGAAGCAAAATATTCAACACTTTTCATAGAGATTCAAAGGAAAACATCAATGTATGTAAACCAAAGCAAAAGGAAGCGTCCATTGATTTTACATAATGATTAAATAAAGTAATTTCTGTTACAATGAATGTTACACTCCCCAGTTATAGAGACCCGCACAGATCCATAACATCCAACATCAAACTTCCAACATTTTCTTACCATCGGGTATAATTGATTCATTATCACTGCAAGATACTAGTTGATTTTTTAATGTTTCATTTGGAAAAAAAAAAATCAGAAAAGTCTGAGAAATGGAAATTGGAAAAGCGAAATGCGAAAAGCGAAAGGGGAAAGAAAAAAAATCGAACGCGCCAATCGCAAAAAGGGAAATTAATTTAGAAATGAGAAAGGGAATACCTGACATAAATTTTCAATCTGTAATCCAATATTTGTTATCATTATCCCAGGCCCCCATACATACACAGAATACTCAGGAGGATGACGTAAAGTCCTAACGGAAGATTAAAGATTCAAGATCACGTTCGCCACAATTAAAATGAACAAATATTCAATTGGTGCTCCTTTTGGTGTCTTTATTTTCAACTTTTCTATTATTTGGCTTTCCAATCGTACGACGAATATAGCCAGCCGAAGAAGTCCAATCCAACCGCAGTTTGCTACTGTCCAACCCAGCCCATCCTCGCATCCTGGCGTGTACCACTTAAAGCCATCACTCGAAGAAAAAAATGTTTTCATTCGTTTAATATTTTTTAATGCGATTTTTACACCATCCTCCTTTTAAGCTGTGCACACTTTGTGTGCTTGCTCCCTAAGCATTGGGTATCGGGTACCGGATGCGGGGTATTGTAAACTGAATTTCGGGTGCTGGATTCACCAAAGCTCCCCTTTTGCATCGAGTAATTTATTTATTCTTATTTTTATGTTGTTTTTTTTTTTTTTTCTTCGTCTTTTCCCGCTCCCCTATACAATGGGAACTTTACCTCTCTTGTTAACATCATTTTCTTTGAAAGTAAATTAAAAACGAGAAATGTGGATACATAAATAGATATCTTTGTATATAGTAAGCCTGTATGGGACTGGCAAAATGAAATGAAATATGCGCAAAGGAAGAAGAGGAAATCTTAAAAATATAACAAAAATTGATAAAACGTAATAAAGTACGGGCTACGTGTGCATTGAGCAATAAAGACAAAGTAAAGACCAAAAAAGCAAAGACCCATAGTCTTTGGATTGACGGAACCATAAACAAAGAAAATAAAAAAAATATATATTCACCAACCCGACCGGTAGCTCGTCCATTTTTAATGACAGCCATTTTGATATTAGAAACGCCATACTCGTACTCAGAGCTCGTTCGTCTTAAGATTATTCGCTTCTCTTCGCTTGTTGCTTGCTGGCATTTAATAGCATCGCTTTATTGAGTATTTATTGGCATTTAAAATTGAAAATGGGAAAAATTAAAAACAATTTTCTCGCGCAAATATACCATCTAGCACCGCCATCTAACCCTCCACTTTGTTTAGTATGATAAATATTCGTACCCCTTGTAAGTGCAATCGCTTTTTATGGACATGCGAAATTGCTGCTTAGAATTTCAATTCACTTTGAATGAACACTCACCCCTACCAGTATGTTATCAGGAATTTTCCGAATTTAATCAGGTAAATTTATATGAAGGCTTACGCCTTTGCTTGGGAATTTGTAGTGGCACTAATTTACATACGTACATACATACACCCGAGGGTGTCTTACGACTCAACTTTGTATTCCCTCAATCATTTTAAGAAACACATACGAGTAGCACTCGTGCTTGTGACTTGTATTTGCAAATTACCAGAAGGAACTGACTTTACGTTATTTACATGTGTACCTCTGAAGCAACTCTAAGCTTTTGTAAATAAAGAAAACTACAACATGTACTCGTAACATACCTGCATCTACAATACCACGCTTGAGGCATATTAAAAACTTGTACTTTCAATTTGCCAGTATCTGTATGAATACCAAAGGTTTCATTGTGCGGACAAAGAGTTGCTTTCAGGAGGGCTGCCACTAGTTGTTCTGGGTATTTTAAGGAGTGTTTTTCTATTAAGGATACACAAGTATGTTACACTGGTATGCCTGGAGGTAAGTTTTCCATTGAGCACTGCCCTTGCTTTTGAGAAAACTAATTGCAGTAGTCTATCGATAGCAGTAATTGTACGAAAGTTATATTTATATACTTAAGTATTTTTAAATTCATCCTACAAAGAATTCACTTAATGAAAAAGGTGTAGTTTATAAGTGTCCTCCCCCTCCCCCCCAACACTTTTATGCGCATTTGTGAAAAGTTTCTATGCATATTAAGGTGGTAGTAAGGAACACTTTTTTTTAGGTATACGAACAGTATACAGTATATCAAGCAGGGCTTGAAATCATCAAAACTTTATTGTTATGTTCCAAACTCGATACCCACTTCAAATAGAATTTTCACATACCTAAATACTTACTTAAAATGGTGCTACAACAAGCGCTTCTAGCCACCATTATCTTAAGTTAACCACATCCAGTTTTGCACGCTAAGTTGGTTGAGGAACTTTGTTACTTGCGTGCGCCACCTAAGCAGCTATATTCCTCTACTGTGTTGTCCCTCGTTGGCGGATTCGAAAATTTAATTGTACGGAGCGGGTTATTGTTTATCCGCTCTACATGACTGAGCCACCTCAGTCATCGGACCTTCACTCTTCTGGCTAGGCCAATGTAGCTGGACAGCCCGTTAAATTTCGTAGTTATATCACCACTCACCGTCTACACAGACAGGACCTAAAATCACCAGAATAATTTTTCTCTCAAAGCAGATAAGACCACCTTTATACTCAATTACTACTATGTACATTTGTACGATATCTGCTTTCTCCCGCTCTTTCTCTTTATTATTGTTCAAGACGTATGTATGTTTTCCGGCTTAACAGCCTCATTTGGGTGCCAAAAAGCATTCAGCATCATTAATATGTTATATAACACTTTTCAAGCTTTAACTGTATTTTACTTCACTGAAATTTTTTCATCAAATTTTGGCACGTATCGTTTGAGGTCATATGTCATTAGAGTCTCCATCTGGGTGTCAGTTTCACGACTTTTCGAAGCACCTGTTACAGGCAGAGTTTCACCCAAACATCCCTTTAAATGGTTGCACAAAATTCCTGTGAAGAAAAATTAGGATCGAAGGAAAGTTACTTACATAACTAATGCTTAAAGTGTCTTCGTACGAGTAGATTCTCTTGTACGTAGAACGAAAATACATAGATACGAGTATTTAAAAGGCAAGTTTATTCTTGAATGAATATCTTGAATTAAACTGTACGATTGAGAACGATTAAAACTCTAATAAGCCTAAGAAATGCATCATCGCATCTCCCACACTTACACAATTCTTTGGCCAAAATTGATGTGAGGTAAGAATTAGCTACAAGTATGTAGATAAAATGTGCCATGTATGAGCTTATTTCTCGATCAACCAAGATAACGAACGTCATAAGTTATATTGACCAACAGGTATATCAGGGTATACCCAAAAGGAATCGAACTGATGTTGTGGTGGGTGGACTTTTTGTAGTAGCGCGTTCTGTCGATACTATTCTTGAATCAGTAAGCCAAGCGTTTTGGGTAAAAAAAAGGCTTCCGTTTGACTTGTGTTCTCTAGTGATGAATAATAGTGCACGGCCGGAAAAACTGGTACAGAAACTTTTGAAATGTTAAAAACGGTCTACAAAGATGATACTATTGGCAAAACTCAAGTGTTTAAGTAGTTTTTCCGTTTCAAAAGATGTGAAACATCAGTTGATGGCAAATTTCGCTCTGGTTGCCCTTTCACGGCACTAACTAATGAAAATATTTAAAAAAAATCGTCAAATCATGATGGTGTACTGTGAGCTCCAAAATGACTCAAACTTCTTTTTCCAAATGTGACATCACAGTGCTACAGTTACGATCCTGACACGTAGCCAGTGGAACACTTCAATTTCGCTTTGCCCCATGAAAGAGCATCAAGTGAAATCAAACTTAAAATTAATGGTAGTTGGTTTTTTTTAAGTGAGAGGAGTCGTCGATTTAAGCAGTTAACCGAGCTTTTACCAATAGGTTTTGAGAAGTTTACACAACAATTTGTGACAGATGAGGTCTGATTTGTGGCAGTAAGACGACCGTTTATTTTCGTCTTACCTTGCGCCCTGTGACTTTCCTCGAATAAAAACAGTCAGGAAATAATTTTGGCGAGGTAAAGAAAAAACCATGAAGGTGCTCTCGGGCATTTAAAAAATCTCTTGAACACTAGAGTAAAAAATTAGAAAAGTATATAAGTCCCAGTGAATAGTATTTTGAAGAGAATTGAAGAACCTTTTGCTCAAGAATTAAATACATAGATGTCAAACACATGAGTTCGGTTCCGGTTTGAGTACATTCGTACTCGTGCTTTCCGTCAGTAATACAGGTTCATTCAACAAGAGGTGTCAGTTGAAATTAATATTAGATATATTAGTTGATATTTGGTAATATTTTTATTTTAATCTAAAATGAAAGCTTTATGGTTGACAATGCAATCCAATACATTCAATGCCTACAAATAGTCATTCTTTTTTGATGAAATTATTCGCCACATTTTCGGATGATTGTTGCTGTACTTTGCAAACAACAGCTCTGATATTTTTTTTAGTGCATGAATCATTGATGAAGCATCTTCTTTACTATAACTCCAAAGAAGCAGTCTAATGGTGTTAGAATTCACGATCTCGGTAGCCAATTGAATTCTCTATTACGAAAAAATATGGCCCAATGACACCGCCAGCCTAGAAACCGCACCAAACTTTCCCTCATTGTGTATGGAGAGGCTGTTCCACTATTTCTCTTGGCTTTTCAGAGACATATACAGGCAAAGGGAAATGAGCCTCATTGGATAGGCCCAAATACTGTGATCGTCTCAAAATGGAATGGACACACCTGAATTTTCAATCACACTCTCAGGTACGGGAGCGATATTTTCAGCCGACCTTACCGGACGAACACGAGTTGGAGTCTTCACTTTACTAACTTGTCTAAGACGTTCTAATTAATCAATTAAATCCACTTTAACTGTATTTCGACGCTATTTTCGGACAATCCAACTACTGCGGCCCCATTTCGCCCGCGCTGTGTACAATTATTTTAAGGGTACTCAAATCCCTTGAGCAACGCGCTAATTATATAAAAAAAAAATATGACGATCCCAATCTAAATCCAATCAACACTCGCTACATTCAGCCTTCTAACAGCGATTAAAGTTTCGAAGTTTCCAACAGAGGCGGACGTTCGGTGAGGCAAAATGCCGAATTGAGCAACTAGACGCCCAGAAAATGCAGCAGCTACGAGTATCTCCACTCTGTTTGACGTTTTCTCCCAAAACTCTCAAAAGAAAAATATCGATCCCCCCAAGCGCAGTAAGAGAGACTTTTTGGTTTAGGGCAGGTTGTCCACGGACTCTAGCACCACCTAAGTAAGTAAATGGATTATTTCCTTTTCTCAAACCTAAAGAACATCATTACTTTCATCATTACGATGAATATTATTATTTATAAGGGATCAAAAAAACTGAGCCCAAAGGTAACTGTCCAAAGCCGAAAAAAAATATCCCTCATTTTAAAAGTAGCCGCCTCTTTGGTACACCCTCGTAATTTTGAGATAAATTAGTTGAAGTGATTCGCTGATTGCATTTCAGATCAGATTTTTGAACCATAACAAAATGTAACTATCATCAAAGGATTGAAACTCGTTCATTTTACACATTCAGTCGCCAAACCTTTGGCTGATGACAGCCAAAGCATTCTTTATTCAAAGTATATACCCTATACTCATTCATTATACTTCATCCAATCGGTTCCACCCACCAAGTGTTACAGGTTCTGTTATCGCTTATCCGATTTTTTTTTTTTTTTTTTTGTTTTACGAAAATATGCAGGTAAATGTTCATTATACTCTGTAAAAAGTCAGTTCATTCTATCGCAAGTTCAGATGACAGTTGAGATTCGATTTTGAGTGTCTTTATTCAAACAAAATAGAGTCCTTCCCTACCTCTTCTGTGAAGCATGAACAAGAAAAATAAGAAATCGGGGACTGGTGAGTAGGTAAATAAATTCTAACTGTTTTCTAAGCTGATGACACCCTCACAAATCATTAAATAAAAATTGGAAATCGTTTCCGTATCCAACATTGCCACTGGCCAGCGGAAACAGCTCCCGTACGAGTATCTATCTCTAAGCTAAAAAGAAAGGAAAAAATCAATTTTTTTGAAATGATATCTGAGCGTTTTTGTTTTTTTTTTTTTTTTTGTTTGTGTCCTCCTTTCTTGTTCTCTCCTTTGATGATTCGTCCTTGCATGTTTCCATATCTACATTTTCAATAGGTATCTATGCGAGCCTCTATATCTAGAGCGAAGTGTTCATATTCCATCTATCAAAGGTTTTTATAGGGCGTGTATTTCTGATGTAATAAATCGTCCCTTGCAAATTTCCAGACAGTCTATACATATCAACGTGATTTGGGTTATTTATTATAATAGCACGCAAGCTTGAATAGCCAACTTCTGCCTATGAATATGTAGGTATGTTTTCAAATCTATATAAATATACACACATATGTATTGTAGATACTTTATTTTATATATATATAGATTTGCATGGAAATATGTATCTTGTGGGCTTGGAGATGGTCTGTAGAATAAATGGCAAATACATAAATCTATGGAGCTGTCCACTGCTGCCTAAAGGAGCGAACTGATGGTATGATGACCTTAGTGTCAGTGAAAAATAATGATGCTGTATAATTACCAGGGATGATTTTGTTGAGAATTTCATTATCTTCTCGTACATCAAAGCCAACAGAAGCTGAGAAAATGAGCGCTGGCAGGAGAGAAAAATCTCCATTTATTTCCTTGGGCTATAATTTATTCTGATAATCTGTATATGCGTATACATATGTAAATGGATACGTATGGATTTGTGTGTAGGTATATCTCTATAATATTATACATTTTCCCTCACTGTGTATGTATGTATGTACCTCTAATGGCGAGGACCCAATTGAAATGAATTCCTTTCTAATGACCTGGAATTCCCTTGTTATGAGCGGTAAGCCATAAATTATATTCGCAGAGAACTTCAATCAGACTATAGCTGGTATGAATCATTTTAAACCTTTCACTTAACACAGTGCCGTGTCAATTACACACCGTCTCAGCTATAGTCTGTATCTATGCCCGTAGTGCCTACCCTGCCGTTTACCCTTTTGACCCTCTGCGAAACAGTTCAGTAGAATTTTAGTAGTAGCTCATGGTAGCCTCATCCCTATCAATGTGCAATGATTGGGTACATTAGACATCGACACGACACTATGACTATTTTGTATCGTTTTGTATGACATTATCTATCAGAATCAGTTATAGGATTCCATCTAAAATCTATGCAACATCGATACTCGCCGAGCATATTCCATTGTCTTGCTCACATTGAATGCATGAATTAGCATATAATATCTACCTGGAATTATACGATTAGAAACTTGACCTTTCACTCAATCACCCCTAAAAGTGGCCAGGGAAGATGATTTTAACCACAAAACCACCTTCATATACATCAAATTGATAATGCTCTTACATACGGATACACGCAAGGGGTTTCCTAATGATTGGTTGTGTTCTTATACAAAAGGATTCCATTGATAATGAAAAAATAAATTTGCCCATTATGACCCAAAGAAAGGAATCACACGGTGTTAAATCGCATGATCTCGACGGCCGACTTTGATCACCAATTCGAAATGGGACTCGAGTAGGGCATGTAGCATTAATAGGTAAACATGACCCGCATCCATAGCGCATTCTTTTCATGGTAGCAGCATCAGCACGTCTTTTATTTATTTATTTTTATTTCAGTAACACTTTGTGGATATAGGGGCTTTTTGATAGTCATTCTTAGATTTTCCAAGCCACGAACTAGCAATTCTACTTACTAACAAAACTTTGAAGATGGAAGTGGTCCTTATGAGCTATCATTTCGGTCAAATTTGTATGTATTTTCAAACACAATTGGAAAAGTTATGACGCTATTGATGGTCGGTAGGCTTAAACTTGTATCCCTTTTGTAAACTTCCTTATACAGGGCAAGTACCTGAAGGCAGTTACTGTTATCATATAACTTTTATCCATAAATGAATTTAAATGGACCCACAACAGCGAATTCTATATTAGCTCGATTAAACAAGCTGATGCACTTTTTATTCAAATGCGAAACCACTCCCAGAGTTACATGGAACGCGAACTATTTGTTCTATACTATTTCGGAATAAGCATAAGCTTAAACTTTTATTGAAAAAGCTTTCCTTGTCACATATTCCTGGAAGAGTGGTAGGCTCGTCATTGTGCCTTCAATATTTTGTTTAAATAGCCGAAACCGTTGATTTTACAAAAATAAATGCGTGTCACGACATTTTAACGACCAGATAATGTGTCAGGTAACCAGATCGACAGACGGGAGACAACTGCCCTTAATTAATCAGTTTTATTCGCACAGTTTGTCTCCTGGGAACTGAATCTATACAATAAACGATCGTGTCTGATATCCTTCTCCAGCTCTTGCTTGTCTTCGTTTTCCTCCTTCTTATATTGGGCCTTGGCCTTGAGCCCACGCAAAGTGTAGTCACTAAATCATGACAGGCGTGAAATTTGATAGGAGTTGCTGCACATCATTTATTAGCAGACATCATAAAAATCTCCACCACCGTCTCTGTGAAAAACTTCAGATCTTGGACACCTTCAATATTGCGAACGAATGTAGTATTTTTCAGGCAAAAACATTTGCCATTCGTGAAGCTGCTCAGGCTGTACAACTCACGGAACTTGATCTTGCGGATAGTCATCATAGCCATAAATGCTTTGGCAAATGAAACCACCAAATCAATAAGAGTGGATATCTGCTGGATACAAACGTGAAAGGGAAATATAAAGCGGATGAACTAGCAAGAAAGAATGCAAAGTCGTAGGATGCTTACCTGTACTGATTTCTTTTACCCCATTAAGACCCTCAAGGCTTATTTGTCACTTGCTGAGGCGAACGGGTACGAAGCTCAATTAGGATTTTTATACTTTTTGGATTGCTTATGCCAAACCTTACCCCTATGGATTTGAAATAAACAATTCATTTGAATTATTCGTAAGCCAACTTTTCGTAATTCATTGGGAAAAAAAAGTTTCTTTGTCAGTGTATAGGTTGCGTACCTTATAACAAACTTCCGCTAAATAATTTCGGTCAAAGTCCTCAAATAAAAATAACCAATTCCAGCATGATAAGCTACCATCACCTTAATCCGAAAACATATTTTTAGGACTTTTTGTTTAAGTTCTACAGCGATTTTATTTATGCAGAAATAAAGACAAATGTATTGTGAAGGACTGTCTTGTCCTTTTGATGAAAGGGGATAATTCGAATAAAATGAAGCACTGAGAAAGGGGAACTGGAGGCCAATGAGGATTCATTTAACTTTATTCCAAAATTTAATTAAAAATATTGCGGACACGGTGAGAAAGCGTCCGGACACTGACACAGAAGATTTAATGAAGGATTGGGGCAAGTATTGTGTGACTTGACCACATCTGCCTACAATATTATTTTGGAAGAAATTTCTCTCGGTCTGCTGCTGATGCCCTATGCTTTTAGCCTGATACTCGCCGTGTTCCTATAACGGAATCGTATTTTATAGAAAATTACACAGAAAATTTATTCAAATGTCTTTTTCTTGTCCGTATAGAGATTTTGAAGATGATTTTGTTTTATGCCGCTGTGGCCTGAAAACAGAAAAAACTTTATTCAAGTCAACCCTCTTCCTTCTATTGAGACAAAAACAAAATAATAAAATAAAATAAAAGAAGGAACGATTTTCATAGGTATTGTCCGTAGGAGGATTGGGAAAATCCACGGATAAGGAGTGGTAGTATATAAAGCAAGAAGAGAAATGGATAATGAATAATAGCTTAGTTTGACAGAGATTTTCCACTGGGTCTACTTAATGTAGACGAGGAATGGTGATAAGACTTAAAGTTGTTTAATAAAATGTACATATTTGCGCCCATGATTAGGGTCTTGCAAGTAAATGGTCTCAATGATAAGTTTTAAAGTAAATTTGAAGGATGTTCAATTGCACAAAAATAAAACAAACTCGATTAGGAAATAATTTCAGTTGGAAGATTAAAGCACTGTTCAGACTACGCTTGACGAGAATACGTAATTCGGATAGCACTGTGGTTTCGGTATTGCTAATCTCTGTGTGTTGCCATTCTGTCATATTTCAATACCACATCTAACGTTATCTGTGTTTGAAACGATTAACTTTTGCAGTCGATACAACTTTTTCGACCTACTAAAGGGATTACCATTGATTTTGAGCCAAAGACTTTTCTGATTTTTTCTGCATTTGAGTTTCAGTTATTATTCTTTTAGCTCCTTCTTCCAACACCAACTTGAGCTAAAGCTTACATTGCTTTTCACATCAACATCTAATACTCCTCTCTCAAAGGAAATTCTACCGAAACTGCATAGCAAAATATAGTGCGCACTACAGGTAGATTTATCTACTATAGAAAATATTCCCTGGCCCGCTTTAAGATACTGGAGAAGATAGTGTAACCATCCAGAAGTCTATCATCTAACTAGCATTTTCTGTCCTAGTCCTTCATGTAACCAAATCCCAACCCTCCGAAAGAAGTACTCGGGGATGCACACTAACCTGGTAAAAAAAATAATATTAAAAGATTCTGCTGAAGGTGTGTATGTGTTCTTTCTTTAAATTTAAGCCCTTCAACAATCATGGCGCATCTTAGCTGTTTACCATACAGTGCTAGGTGTTGTTCTAGGCAATAAACTTAGATGGAAACCGAGCATTGAACGGTGGGAAGGGAAATCCACCGCAAAAAATCTGTCGGCAATAAAGGTAGACTACAACCTATGATAGATTGGTCCTTTGAATTTATATTGATGTATTATATTCTACCTTCACTTATGGGTCCATAGTCTGGTGATAATAATACGAAACTGAGTCCAGAGAAGAATCTGATATAAAAAATTCTACTACAATTAGGCCACTTCTAAGCCGTTCACCACCGCCCACTTAGATATATTGGAGGCCGAGTAGCTACTGCAACGCGCATATGCCCTATAGGCCACCTATGTTAAGAGAATGTCAACAACTTCGACTTGTCTTACAGAGGCACGAAAGTCCCAGAAACGCGGAGTTGGGAGTGGCGGTGCTTTTTTTCTAATGGTGCTGAGCGCGTGGCTGGAGCGAAGCCATGATGAGATGAATTACTATATTCTTTACAATGGCAATTTAGCGCATATCTACACCGCATGGCAGTGAAAGCATCATTCAGATGCGACTATTGCGACTATTTAATTTTTATCTGAAACATTGTCACGTCGCTGCTTGTGATATCACGGACGCCGGCCAAAAGCAGAGAAATCGTTACGAAGTCATTGATATGCTCTTAAGCACTGCAGTTTCCTGTTCATGTGCAGTAGATATTTCGCGAAAATCTTTCGTATGCAACATTGTATAAAATAAGCTAATGGTTCAGATTGTGTTGTATAATACATATTTTTGTGATTCAGTTAGATTCTATATATGACCTTTCCCTTCTTTACTGTCTGATTTTAACTGCCTCTCACAATGTCAACTACGTTTCTATAAAAATCGTTCTTTTTTTAGGTTTCCTTGATGCTGAACGGCCATATTTTGATGACATAAGTCCTAGAAACGTCTCTACAGTTGTTGATGACACAGCTATTCTCAAGTGTAGGGTCAAGAATAAGGGTAATCGCACTGTAAGTTGCTTAAGAAACAAATATTAACCTTAACATACTTACTATGCATTGTACGTCTTTTGACAATTCCCATAGGTTTCATGGATGCGAAAGAGAGATCTTCATATTCTAACAACAAATATCTACACATACACAGGAGATCAACGTTTTTCGGTAGTACATACACCAAATACTGATGACTGGGACTTAAAGATCGAATATGCCCAGCAGCGGGACAGCGGAATCTATGAATGTCAAGTGAATACAGAGCCTAAGATCAACTTGGCCATATTCTTGGAAGTAACAGGTAAGTCTACGAAGTCTAGAAATTTGACGGAGTCCTTTGTTATGCTCCAGTTTTCTTTCCAAAAGTTCAAATCACTTTTTGATTACACTCCAATAAAATGGGAACTTTTTTACAAAAATGTATAGAATCTTACAAAAACATATTATAAAAGAAACAAGGTTGAGATGTATTTTTCAATTTTCCACAAAGTGATGAATACGTCCCCTATGCCATTAATAAAAATAGAAAATAGAAAGAAGAAGAAATGGTGAAAATTTCGCTGATAAATTTCGAAAAGTTAAAACTTTTCTGGCCGAAGTGAAACACCTTCTCAACAATTGTTGGATTGGTTCAGAAGTTGAAGCTTTTGGGGTACACAATGTGTCCGAAAACCAAGGTTATTGCGTTCCACGTCGATCTCAGAAATTTGGTTGTGATATGCCGCACCACTTCACCGAATTTCGCACGACATTTTGTCGTAAAGCTTATAAGGTTCAATTAATGAAAAAACTTAATCTTTTCGACGACCAAATGCATTTTACCTTTGCCGATTTTTAGTTAGCCTGTGGCATCTCAGGGGGCAACAACGCCTGTGCGCCATCTTGTTTGGTTTTCCAGAACATTTTTCAGCTCTCGACTCCTGCTCAACTGTCCTGCGCCTTGTCCTGCCTTGGGCGGCCAGCTCTTCTTCCTGATTAGTGCTGGTCTTAGTGCTGTAAGCATTGCTTTTCCACATATTAAACAGTTTAAAGAACGCAGCTTTTGCCTTCCAGATTCTGCTATTAATATATTGTGGTTGGATGTGGCTCAAATTGTAGTGTATTGGCTCCAACGGTTAGGGTTTCAATATCAGCCTCACCCGAAAAACATTCTACTTTCCTGGCAACTAAAATCACGTGCGATGAATGGTTCCTTAAAATACAACAACGAGTGAATTTACACTAATAATTTAGTCTCCCCACCCAGAGAGCGAAATAACCACTGAGCCTAAAAATCTTTCTTTCCCCTCCGTCTCATTTTTCTAAGAACTTAATACGTGCTCAGGCTTTTAAAGTAATACCCACTTGAGTGTTCAGTTCTTTAAAAAAAAATCGACCTCGTTGCCACCACCAGTCGAGATGGTGCTTCCCAAATAAGGAAAGCTCTGAACCTTTTCGACCTCCTGTCCAGCAACGTTAAGTTGGGAGAAAGAGCTTCAAAATTCAAGGACTTTGTTTTTAGATGCATTTATTTTAAGCCCCACTCTGCTGGATTCAGCTTCCAGATTCTGATCAAAAGATGTTTCAGTTAAGATGTGCTGGGCGTATAAAATTAGGAAAAAAAACTGTGATAAAATAGATATAACCCTGCTAAAATCCACTTTGGACTTCAAAGGCTTCTTCTACGTAGCGTTTATAATAGCAAAGTTTTTAGCAGGAATACCCCTCTATATAAGCTCCCGGCTCAAGGAAGAAAAAGTCTTCTCGAAATCGAAAAAACCCAGGTAGAGCGGCAACCTATATATACTCGACGCATTGCTCTGCGATTGTCCGCAAGGTGTTTCTTTGATCAGTGCAAGAGAATCTAGAGTAAAAGCCTGCTTGCTCAACATCAAGAGTATTTTGATCCTGTCTTGAATTATCTTCGCTATTATTTTGGCCACTGTCATCTTTTTCCGCATTCCATCAGATTGCCCTTGTTCGGCAACCTGTTTACATTTCTCTAGAAAACCCGCATTTTCTCCTGCATTCAATATTATAGGTCTCAGGAGTTCTGCCGATGCATTTGGCGTATCTTGAAGAAATTCTTCTTTATCTTTATCGCGGTTGCTATCTCCGGATTGCTAAGAAGTCCAGTGCGAATTCGGTGGTTTGCTACTTCAGATGATTCATTTCGTTTCGGGACATTCGAGCTGTCGTCTATATGGTAAAGAACCGAACTGAGCTGGTCCTCATCCGCTTAAGTAGCGAGCCGTTTATATTTTTTTTTTCAAAAAGCTGTTTGGTGTTGCGTCCCCTTGAAGGTTCCTACTGTCACACCGGTTTTCTGCCTCTTCGGTTTATGCAGCTAGCGTATTGATGTACCATAGTTGCTGCTTATCGCGTCTTACACTACATTAAAATTATATTGCCACCTGCAAAAGCTCTCCCAATTTGTACTAGTATATTACCTGTTCCTTATTTCGGTCTTAAAACATTCTTCGTATTAAATTATCTATCTTCGTGTCGGCTTAACACAAATGGTTATCTTATCCACAAATTGGCTAAAGCTTATAACACAAGCAATACGACCGACCGACGACGTTTAGAATGAAGGCTTAGCCGAAACTCGTTTTCATTTGTCATCCATGTTTGTTGTTTACTCATAATCTTTCTACATATTCAACATCAATGTGCACATTACGGTGACACGATTGTAATAACACCACTTCAAACGACATAAAACACAACTCTGTACACCCTAATTTCATCCTGAAATGGGAGAAATTTTCATTCTTATATTATGTAGCACTCGCTCGGCTTCCCGGAGCATTCATGCTACACACATTCATATATGTATGTTGTATAATGTTTACGGATGTATGGACGGATAGATACGCTTCCTGTAATGTCATTTCATTCATATGTTTCATTATGCGTAGGTAGGACAGAGGAGATTTGTTTTGTGGCTGTCAGCAGTCCCTGAAAATCTGATTTAATTGTCCACCCTTTGTAAGAAAGACTTGTGTCGTTCCCTTTATCTTTGCTGTCATCATCACCATCATAGCTCTATACAGTCTATTCAACGCAGGCATACATATAGATTGAGATACGTAAAAAAAAAAAAAAAAAAAAAAAACATATTCTTCAAGTTAGGTGGTTTTGGAAGGTTTTTTTTTTTGTAGCGGTTCCCGAATAAAAGGGGATGAACTCCAACTCTTCATATGGGGCTCCCAGGATAAATCAACTTAATCTTTGACTTTATTCGCGATAAATTAATATTTTAAAGTATTTTAATTTCGAAAACTAAAGTATGGTTCTTTGATAGTAAGCTGACGCCGTAACTCAATGGATAAACCTCTGTAATTTAGTGTTTGGGTTACTAGAGGCCTTTTATTATTATTTTCTTAAATAAAGCCTTTACCCTGCGAATCGCTTCCGTTGTTCCCATTCAGGGCGGTCATGTATGCGACACTCCAAGGATTTTGGGACAATCTGTACAAAAAGAGTATAAGAATCTTTAACGAACCTAGTAGAGTGCATCTTGTAAAAAAAAAAAAAAAAATCGTATTCGTATTCCTCAAAACAGGGATACGCAAGAAAATTTGATGGCACCTATCTTGAGTCGAAAACTGAGGCTCTCTGTCTCTTTCTTGAAACTCACTTTGCGTGTATCCTTATCAGAAGTAGTTCACTACCAGCAGCTATTAATGAAGCTGCTTGCTGCACACTTTGTGGCCAGCTCAAGACTTTAATTAATCTTGAGTGCATCGAATCTTCAATGGGACGAATTCATTTTCGCACTCGTGTAGTAGTAATACCACTTAAAGATCTTAAGGTACGACTGGATCTATGACTGACTTTTGCAATTTTCATTTCAATTTATCTTGGACGATTTCACGTCTGATATTTACAAAATAAATGCTGGTGTGCCCCAGGACTCCACTCTGTCTCCGACACTCTTTGTAATTTTCATCAATTATCTCTTGTCTGCTGCTTCCAGTCCAATATATTGCTTTGCTGACAACAGTACACTCTGTTTTTCATATTCGTTCCCTGATTTCCGTCCCAGCTTTTCGGTTGTAGAGCGGGAACGCCAGCATAAATTCCGATATAAACAGGATAAAGAATTGCGGAACTAACAACAGAGTGGAATTTAATTCTTTGAAAACACAATGTTATCTGTTATCCTTAAAACGAAATTTTAACAACCAGGCATTACTAGTCGAAGCCGAAAAATATTCCATATTTGGTATCCAAAAGCTTTAGAGGCACTGATGAATTTCCCTCCTTTTGATAGTCATATTATGGGCTGTACTTTTAAAGTAATCTTCCGTTTAAGGGAAATGGTCTTTGGTACAACACGTACTAGAGTTTTGCTGGCCTTGTTCGTCGACTGTATTTCGACTCTGTTGCTACAAAATACGAAACTGATTTTTGCTGTGTGGAGGAATGGCTTTGGCCAGAATTTGAGCCGGGAAATAAATGTAGTCGAGTCTTCAAGTATGAGTACAAGACCGATTTAGGAGTTCCTGTCTGGAAGATGACAATGTTAAATATCACTCGTTGTTAGGGAAACTTGCTCCTGTCTTCCCAACGGAGATATGCGCAACCCTGATGGTAATGTGTTATACTATGAAGAACCAGTAGAGGGGGCGAAGTATTTGCATCTTTTTTTTTTTGTATAGCTAGCGCGCACTCAAGAGATCATTATACCCTTAAAATTTTTACAGACAGCACAAGGCTGTCGCAACAAAGCTTTGATAAATTTTCTCAAGACTATCAAGCTAGTTCGAGCTAGATTCATTGAGTCTGGTTTGGGTTCCAGGTTACAGCGGGATCACGGGAAATGAAATCGCCGTTGAACTTGCTAGGCAAAGCTTAAAGAAGAGTTTTCCAGAAGCCGAATATGCGGTAGCACACAAATATGAATGAAACTGCAGATGGCATGTCTCTCGACTGTAGGAATATAGTTTTGGTTGTAGTACTGGTTATATAAATGAAAATAACACTAGATAGGGTAAATGATTTAATTCACTTCAACTGAACTACCACGATGATCAAGACCGATCCCGACCGATCGGTCTATCTGCATTTCTGCAGTCAATCTTCTTCTTCGTCCCCTCCTTCTTCACCTTCTTCTTCTAGTGTTGCCATAGGGGCATCCAGACAATCAGTGCTGACACTTGTAACATCTATTAACTCGTGCAGTGTCAGCGCAATTTGCTATTGGAAAATACCTGAATGTGCTGGGCATAAATGACACAACATCCTACGCCGCTTGCTTTGGGAGTGTTGACGACAGCTCGAAGCACTACTTCTGTTAGTTGTTAGCGGCTGGGCAACGTTCGCATCAGGCTGCATGCACTCGATGCTGAGTTTAAACTACGAGCTTGCACAAAGCTACTGGCTACACTATCACCCAATTCGATGAAATTAAGTACGAGTACTCATTCGCACTACTTTTCGAAAAAGAAGTAATACCTGTGGATATGTGTGTTCCTTGCCAGTATATAAAAAAAAGAAGACATTGGTTTAACTGTCAAACATCTGGGCAAAAACAAGGTTGTGACTGAGTGTATGTTACAGCCGTTGAATAGCGGGTTGTATTTATGAATTTTGTTGGTGTGTTGTTTCCTCTTGTTGTAGGGCATAACACCCACAACAATTTGATTCGGCAAACCAATTCTGAATTTTTAACTTCACAGCTGTGCTTAGTATCATCCATGTTTTTGTTTTTTGTGTTTGCCTTTTTTTATTGTATAACGACACGGAAATTTTGATGGGGTATAGCCAATATACGCGGGCTAAAAATTAATCACTTTTCTACCTACATCCACGTCTGTAAATACAACCGGCTGTACTGACACTTAGTGAAACACAAACCTATCAGAACACTCTGAAGCTACCTGGCTACTAGTCATTATTCTTCTCTCTCTGCGGTCTCGCCATTTACGTGCGTAGTGATAAAGCTTACTATTGATATCAATCCACAATGAAGTCCCTGTTCTAATCTGAAATTCCATCTCCGTTAACAATAATCTATTGCTTTATTTACAGAAGCACCAAACTGGACAGCAGTTCGACTTTTAACGAAAACTTCTCAATGAATGGAAGTATGGTTTTCATAGCAATAGCTCCACAGGACCACAGGACATCTTTTTTTTTATAATCCCGCGCGCGCACCAAGGGGATATGAATACTCTTTTACTGGCTTTACGGTTGGTGTAGTAGTTCGAAACTCAGGTGTATTAGGTTTCGGTATTTTTCCAGAGGTGGTTGTCTAACTGGAGCCAGTGCATCCTCAACCAGTGGGTATTAGTACGTGCTAGTTTTTAGTTCGTTACATTCAGCCCAGCCAGCAACCACTCCAACATCAGTGTTATGCCTTCATGAAAGAGTTGACGCCGACGGGATTTTCATATAACTATATACGAATTCAATGAAAAGACTTTTCAGAGAATTGCCTCGCACGGGATTCGAACCCGTAACCCTCTGCTTGAGGAGTCTATGCATATAACACTACTCCACGGCCACCCCCAAATCTGATCGCATGTCTCACCTTAAAGTGGAACCAAAGCGTATATCAATCTGGTGTAAGCAAGATAGTTGCACTTAATGCTTCTTAGGCATTTGACAGAGATTGGCACTAGGCTCTTTTGTCGAAAATGCGTGGTTTTGTGATCGATGACTCTCTTCTGCAATGGATTAAAATTAACCTTTCGGAACGTTCATATCAAATTGTCTTAAATGTTTTCAAATCTAGTTTTTACAAAATAAATGCTGGTGTGCCCGAGGGCTCCACTCTGTCTCCGACACTCTTTTTTATTTTCATCTATGATCGCTTGTCTGCTACTTCTGAACTCTCTGTTTTTCATATTCGTCCAGTGATTCACGTCCCTGCTCTTCGGCTGCAGAACGGGAACGCCAGCGTATGTAAATCTCATTAAATTCTGATATGAACTGGATTACGAATTGGGGAACTTAACATACAACAGAGTGGAATTTAATTTTTCGTTAAAGCCAAATTTAAATACCCAGCCATTATCCAGTCGAAACCGATGGTGTGTATGCAAGCCATTCACCTTCCCGTACAAACGTTTCCATTGTTTCGCAGAGTTTCACCGCGGTCGCACATCGGTTTTTGATGAACAGCACCCAGGTGACCCAAAAACCGTTACCACAGAGAAAACACACCGAGAACAAAATCAATGATCTCTTATTGGCGGACCGCCAAAAGAAAATTCGCGAATTGGCTGAGATAACATGCAACTCAACTGAACGCGTTAGCTAAATCCTGCACTAGATTTTGGGCATGAGAAAGCTGTCCGCGCATGGGTGGCGCATTTGCTCAGTGAGTGAGACCACTTCGGCGGGAAAGGTGATGGCCACCGTTTTTGAAACACGCGAGGTGTGATTCACGTTGACTATTTACAGAAGGGAAAAACAATCACAGGAGCATACTACGTCGATTTAATGCACCGATTCAACGTCTTTTTGAAGAAAAAACGACCACATTTGGCGAAGGAAGAAGTGCTCCCCCATTCCTCGTAATCTCTGGATTTGGTTTCCTGCTTTTTGTTTCCAAACTTTAAAACGTCGCTCGCCGGGATTATATTAAAAACTAAATTGTCAAAACCTAATCCGGGTATTATCAAACAACGCTCGTAGAGTGCCGCATCCTGCGAACGTCTCAAGCCTTCTTTTAAACACTGCTTGTCTAGCACAAAAATTCAGATTAACTGGTTCTTTGTACTGCCTCAAATACGTATGTGATGAAATTGCGTATTAAACATCATTAATCAGCTTCTCGAAATAGACAAATACAAATATGTATAGTTCAAAGTGTAGCATGAATCGAAAATGTAAGTCACAGAATCAATCGACGCTAGTGGCAAGCAGAGTAAATACATGATCCTTTGCTTGGGTGTTATGTATGATATGACACTTTATAGATATTCCTCTATTGTGGAAAAGGCAGTATGATTATATATAAAAAAAAAATTAAAATAAAATATAAGTAAAAATGAAGAAACGGAGATCCGTAAATACCGAGGGACACAATGTCAGCATGCAGTTTTAATTCATTTCTTTCCGGCCCTTATTGAGAGATTCTCCATTGCAATTATAGCGAAGCAGTGAATTATAACGTAAATTACGGGTATTTTTCGGCCGCATCGACAACAGAAATATTTATCCATAAAAAATAAAAATAATCAAAGTATTTTATTTAATTCAAACGTGTTGAAATCAAAAATAAGTACAAAAAGAAAAGAAAGATTTTTGTAATGGAATGGGAAAAATGTTTAGGCACGCGCCATGGGGAGCATAGCCAATGCTAAATCGTTTGCATCTCAAAAGGCTTTGAAAGGGAATTCTTAGTTAATCAATTCCATGGGCAACCGATACCAATTAGGACAAAGGTAATGAGATAAGTCATCCGTTGTGAATGTGAATTTGATTCTGATTGTAAATTAATCAGCTTGCATAGCAAAATCCAGAACAGTTTCGGACCTCCAACCTGAACATTGTGTGTGTGTGTCGGCAGTTTCCCTCTTTCCTAGATGCAGAAGAAAGTTTAAAGTTTTAATCCTTTTTTACTGTGGCCGTTTTTCGCTTTTGCTAAAACGCTTCTTCTTCAATTTCAAAAAGAAAAAAAAATAAGACAAAAAAAAAGTAATAATAGTAATAAAAAATAAAGCTAAATCTCGTCTTCGTCCATTTACATTTTTATGAGTGATGTATGTGGGACGATTTTCTTTTTTCTCTCTTTCAGCGGACGTATTCGGGTGGTTTTGGCTGTCGGTGCTGAAAGGGGGTGTGCAGAGAATAAAGATCTCCAAGTGAGGGTAGGTTTTTGGGATAACAGGGAGCACCCTTCAAATAAAAACACAACATTGGATTAATGAAAAATTTGCATTCGAATGAGCATTATGCGAGTAAATACGCCCGTGTGTATTTCCTTTTCGCAATTTTCGACATTCATTCCAGAAGCGCTACAAACAACAACAACAACAACAAAAACAGCAACAAACAACTAAGAACAGTGGGCAAAACCATGCCGATGGTACGACTAGGATCGTAGAGTGAGAAGGCAGTATGAGTAAAAAAGAAGAATCCTTCGTTCACGGGGTAGTATTTAAATTCTTGTACACATATTTTCCATTTTGGAAGTTTGTTTACTTTTTGTTTTGTTAAAATGATGTTATATAATACAGTCATCTGTGCGAAATGATTTCACCTACAATACATTGCCTTTTATACGAGTAAGTCAAAGTAAAACATGTGACGCGTGCAGAAGGAACGAGTGCGAGTACGAATAGGAATACTAGTGTAACGTTTTAATCGATTGTTTTGTAAAATGTCACGGTACACACGGCCGTATACTCGTATGTGCATATGGTACATATCTTCCAAAATGGCTCTTGTCAATGTGTCATTAAAGGCCACTCTACTCGCAGAACGATGAACTTGAAAACTCTGATCAGAGATTATTATCCTAATTGTTCCTTATTATTCCTATTTGGTTAGAAACGTAGCTCTATTTTGCTGTACGACACACATTTAGTATTAAAGGACACGGCCCAACACAATACTTACCACAATCTTCTATTCAATTAGGGAATAATAATAGTCCTTATTACTTGGTTATAATAAGTCCGATATCAAAATAAACCCATACCTCAATACCACTGTTGTCAATACAAACAAAGTTACACATCAATACACATACATACGTATGTAGAGTCGTGTATAATTTTCCATTACGAACAATAAAATGGGTCAATAACAGGAGGCTTACTTTAGAATTGAGAGAAACCAAAGTGCGTGAGATGACAAAGTCGGCCAAAGGATATCAGCCAACCACAAGCGAACCAAACCAAGCCAAGCTGTAGGAAAAATCAATTCCAGGGTTAAGGGCGAAATTATATGACCGAAAAGTTGTGTTTTCTAATCACTATACATTTTTTTTTTTCTATTTTATTCTATTCTAGGTCCAGCTACTTGATAGCTGTTTAAAATAAAAAAAAAGGGGGGGAAGCAAGCCATTGCTTTTGCTTTTACAATTAATATCGATTTCTTCATAAGCGTCCAACAAACCAACCAACTAACTCTAACTGGGGTGTACAATGAAGAAACCGGCCTACGACAGCTGTTGTTTTCATAACAAAAATTTCTAACCCTTTTGCCTTGTCAAATGTTAGGTCTCCTTTTTAGAAAACCATATACTCTTACTCGTACACCCTCCGAATTGGACACAAATGTGTTTTACTTCCTTCCCAGAAAGTTGCTATTGCTACTGCCACTGTTGCTACTGGTACTACTGGTTCTACTGGTGCTGCTGATGATGGTGGTGGTGCTAATACAGCTCCAGCTAATGTTTTGGGACCAAAGCAATGGGAAACGGTGAAACTGCTGCTCCCAAACTTGACTTGAACAATGGCGATTGGCAATAACATTATATTGGAATTAATGTAGAAAGAAACCACAAATTGTTGGTATCACCAGAATAGAGAAATTACCAACTGAAACACACACAGAGAGACTTTTGTCAAGGACGATGTCATACTTTGTACGGTATGTTAAATTTTTCACAAAAAAAAAGTTACAAAATATTTTTTTTTTTCTTTTTTCTCCGCATAAATTGATTTATGATAGTTTTGGCGGTTCTAATATTGACTTTTTTGTTTATAAAGGATGTTATTAGATATGTAATTGAAATAAGGTACATACAAGTTAAGCGGAGCTTTTTTTATTCGAAGAGTGATTTTGTGGCCACCACAATTTTCTCTTACATTTTCAATTACATTTTTATTCTATTCAATCAATTAACAAGTTTGACTTGAAAACTACTCGTAATGTTTCAAGCATTTGAGGCCGTATCTCACTAATGGTGAACTTCTAATCATCCAAGGCTGAAATATTGTAGTTGTTGGCAAATTACACCCTCTTGGTAGCTAGACCACTGGTCCCTTTCTGGAGATATGAAGATACTTTCGCCGGCAGTATAACTTGTGATACCATCTTACTGAAATAAGTGTCTGCAGATCCACATTGACGCATTTTTGGACACAAAATCAACGTCAGATTTTTCTGGCGAGAAACCTCTCTTTAGAAATCTAAATTTGGCAAACTTCTTGCCTGTGATGACGAATCGATTTAATATCCTCGAATGGCATCGACATTTTCATCTGTGCACACTCTACGCATTTTTGTGAAAAAGAGTTGATTTTTGAATTATAGGAAAAGTTGCAGTAAGAATTCATGATCCATACGGTTTGTCAACAAGACACTAATTATTATTATCATTATTAGATCGAGTGTGACCTCGAGACCTCTCCACTCACTGCTTGTTCTGTCGTTTTGTGCGTTTAGATACATGTCATGCGGATACTTGTCATTGTTTATCGGAAAGGTGGTGCTGCCAGTAATTTAGTTCTTGTTCCTGATTTTTAGTGTTGACCACATATCAATCCACATCCTCTGATAGTAGCCGAATTGATCACCGCCCCAACCTGAAGCTCTCAATGAACGTTTCATTGAAAAGAGCACAGATATGTCTGTATGTCTGCGGTTTTTACAATGATAACAGCGAGAAATATTGAAGTATCAAAAAAGAAAGGATTACACCAAGTGTCGGAGCAGACGAAATGGAATTCAACCCGAAAAATTACGGAAAAAAATCACTCAAATATCGGCCAACGGCAATTGATAAGGCATTTTCTGTAGAGTTCTTCAATCAGAAGGCATGCATCCATTACATCTCGCAGTAGTACAGGAATTTCAATGCGGAATACAAAGAAGCGTTTGGAGTTTAGTGACTATTTTATTGCACGAATAATGAAAAGGACTTCATCTCTGATGATCCATCTTCTATAACTTGCACAGCACTATGCATCACTCCATGAAATACACATTTTATATCAGCAGAAGTTTTCCTTCAAGGATTAATTCGAATCTGCAACTTGAGCTTATAAGCAGCGTGTCTGCATGTAGAGAGTGGATGAATTTCGAGAACACCATGCCATACGGACTTGGCACTTATAGATTTTTATTTAAAATAAATGAGTTAAACAATAAGAATAGGATATAAAGAAAAAGGACAACGACCTCTGTTATATCGTATATCCGTGCTTCAATTGACTGGGGAACATTGGCATAAAACTTTTTTTCACATGATTCCAAAAAAGGTAGCCGCTCGGTGTTAAATCTCGGGAATTCGCGGCCAATTTTGATCACAACTTCGTGTAATGACTCGACTAGGAAACTAGGAAACCCGCTTAAAAGAAATGGTTTCGTCGTGTAGTTCCGTATTGTTAGAAATTAGTAACGCCCGAATCTGACCCTTTAAGATAGGGCCATCCAAATTCATTGGTCATGGATCGGCAATCCTTTTACGACAACAACCATACTTGCTGAATTTTCGAAAAAAAAAACTCCTGTCCAAAAATCGCAACAGGAAAAAGTCGTGGGTAGGAAGGCTTCTCGGTAATCATGCACATCCTGAAAATTATCGGCGGACTTAGGTTCGCCCGAATGATGATAATGCATTCTTTTAAGTGTTATTCCAGAGTAAAGTCAGGTGGTTGTTATGCTTTCCGTAGAGTATTGTCTATACCTGCATCTGATAAAATTGTTTCATTCAACCAGATATACGCGCTGCTGCCGGGCCTAATGCAACACATGTCGTAATGGGTACGCACATGAAGGAGCAAACTTTAAAGGTCCTTGCGGTGAATGTTAATTCACTGATTAGGATCGAACGAAGAGCCGCGATGCTTAAATTGCTACAAGACCAAACTTCTGATGTGCTTTTCGCTAGCGAAACCAAGCTAACCGATAAGCACAAACTGAAGTACAATAGCTATATTGTTACAAGAAGAAACCGGCCCCGATCCAAACGTGGAGGCGGTGTCGCGATCTTTATTAAACAAGGTATAAAATTTCACAGAGTGTACAGGGAAGTGTTGCGTAGGTTCCGGGTGTTGGAGACAGTCATCATTTATATCCCGCTCCGCAGTGGAAAGCAGCTGTACTTGGCCCCTGTTTACGCACCTGAGGCTCCACAATCCACTTTATTCACAATTAACACACTCGACACGCTTTTTCGACTTTTGAGGTTGGAATCGGGGGAGAATTATTTTATAATCTGCGGGGATTTCAACACTAAACACAGAGATTGGGGAAATAATTTTCCAAATAGTAGAGGGAACCTACTACTCGATTATTCGGGTCAGCACGACGCCATGTATAGACTCGGTATTAAAGCGACGGATAACCCATCATTTCCCAGAGGCGGGTCTTATTTGGATCTACTGCTTTACGACGAGCGCATACGACTGACAGTTACGAATTTACAAACACTAAACTGTCTGCGCGCATTCGTGTATGACAGTGACCATTGTGGTTTTAGCACCGAAATTACATTTCTCAACTAAATTGGAGGAGTTTGTCCAAAGATATTCTTACAACTACAGTAAGGCTCGATGGACACGCTTCTCCGCAACCTTGACAAGAGCGCTCTTCTCGAACACGCTCCACCCACCGTCCAATAGGAATTTGTCAAACGAAGAGATCGACAATTACCTTAAACAAATGGACGAGACAATTAAACAAACTATGGACACTACAATACCGCGACCTGTTCCGCAATCCTACTATTGACGCACTGCACCGAAATGTAGACTTCTGTCAAGACTCAAAAACTTGTACAGACAGTTAACTGACAGACAAGACCCGGAGATTAGGATACTGAAGGCGTCGATTAAAAATATTCAAATATTAATAAAAGAGATTTACAGAATTTCTGTAAGTTTGTATTGGAACAACAGTACAGCAAACAGTGTAAACACCAGCAACCCCAATATGTTCTCGCAAATAAATAAACTATTTCGGAGAAGAAATCAAAACGACCTTCAGTGTCTTAAAATAGCCCGGACAACAGACAACGAACGGTTACTGACAATAGCAGGTATTGATCCAAATGAGGCCGCTGATGATGATACCATTGGCCCTAATTATGACCTGGACGATCGCGTCTTGGTGCACGACTTCTACATTCGAAATGAAGTAGAGAACTGGCGATCTGAGGGCTCTGGTTTCACCTGGTTCAGGGACGAAAATATGGCAAATAATGTCATTACCAGAAAGGCTGACCTACCCCCGTTCATTTCGAAGGAAGAACTCCATGAGATCTTCGACACAATCAGGGCTAAAGAATCAGTGGGGACCGATGGTATTCCGAACATCGTGCTTCGACATCTTCCTCTAGAAGCGGTGGACATTTATACCACCCTGTTTAATAATGCAATAAATAACGCACATTATCCAGCGCATTGGAAAACGGCGCTGGTTCAACCTATCCCTAAAAAGGGAAAGGATATATCCAATCCGGCGAATTTTCGGTCGATAAGTCTCCTTCCGAATATCAGTAAGGTTTTTGAAAAAGTAATCAATAGAGCTCTGTCTAGGTGGGTTGAGGACAATGCGAGACATGATATCTCACATGCCGCGGCTAAACTGGTGTCCGATATACAATGAAATTAAGGCAAAAACCAATGTACTGGTGAATGCCTTGTTGACTTGGAGAAAGCCTTCGACACCGTACGGTTAGAAGGTCTTTTCTATAAGCTGACTAGGTTGGGGATCAGTAAATCACTCTTGTACATTCTTTATAATATGCTAACCAACAGACAGTTCATCGTTAAGAATGGTGATGTGACTTCTGTTGGTATATTTCAAATTAAAAATGGTCTTCAGCAAGGCGCGGTCAATTCGCCGATCCTGTTCAACATTTATACATGCGACTTCATAGGTTCACTTTCCCATACTATTGCGTACGCAGACGATTTGATAGCGTACAGAAGAGGTCCAAAAATCGAGGTCATTAATACTCTCTTGCAGCGTGACTTCGATAAGATAAGACGATTTTGCGATGACTGGAAGTTGAAAATCAACTTTCAGAAGTCGGAAACCATTCTCTTTAGGACGCCGTTGTCTAGAGCCTCTAGGGATACCAGAAAAAATTGGCGAAAGTTCTCGATCATTGGACAACACGGGCAGCCTCTTCGGTTTCTGTATTTTGACAAAGAGACTGTTTTATAGCAGCCAACTCGATGCGAGGGTAAAGGTAATCTGCTACATGGCCCTCATTCGGCCCATGCTGGTATTTGGGTGTCCCGTGTGGTTCAATGTACGAGCAAGCTTAATGGAAAAGATTCGGGTGTTTGAGAGGGCTTGCCTTAGGGCTTGTCTTCGCTTGTACAGAACACCAGAGTCGAAGTACAAGAAATTTTATCCTAATGAGGTCCTTTACAACAGGGCTAACATAATACGAGTGGACAACTTCGTAATTAAGCTGACTCGAAGGCACATTGCAAGAGCAATGACCTCGACGAATAACCTGATATCTTGGGCTTACTACCCCAATTACCTTTACCACGAGAGTGTGCGCTCTGACGGCTTCGTTCCACCGGAAGCATTCCTCTACTTAGATCAGATAGGGTTGATCCAGGATAGATCAGCGGTTCCGTTAATCTTCCATGTCGCTCGGAGAGCTGGGGACAGGCGACTCAACTACAACAGAGACGTCGCACATAGAAGTGTGGATCGTCTTAGGTTCAGTAGGGCGGTGGGGAATCGCGATAAGAGGGATGTCGTTCGGCAGCACCAGCATTTCTGGTGGTTGAACGATGGAGAAGATGTTTCGTTGTCGTTTCCGTCAAGAACGGACCAGCCTCACTAATGAGGCAGAGCTGACCAATCTATTTGCTCTGTAAATAGCGATGGCCAGCTTGCATAGGTTTAGGTTAGCACTTAAGAAATATATATATATATTGGTATATACAAAGGTATATACCAATTTATGTATTTAATTGTGTAATATCTATGTGTGTGTTTGTGTGTATTGTGTATGTAGAATTAGGTAGACTAAGGTTTATTTTAAGTTAGATATTAAGTTTTTATAAAAAATAAAAAATTACATCCATAGGCTAAGTTTTTGTTAAATATTTTTTCTTAGCCCTAAGTATACAAAATAAATTTTTTTAAATAAAATGTAAATGAAGTCGAAAGACATAGATATAAGAATTTAGAGTAGCTTAGAGTGCCTGTATGGGGCCAGTAAGTTAGTATAAGATTGTAAAGTAATTGTAAGCTAGCATTTAAGCATTTTTTGTTAGTATGTAAGAGTTAGTGTTTAAGAAAATAAAATGCATTTTAAATTAGAAAAAAAGCCAAAACTAACTAACTGTCAATTTAATGATAATTTTATGTTCGAGATTTCAATCCTTGTCCGAAAGGAAAAGATTTTCAACAAATTTCCCGTACGTTCACCAGGTGGTCCCACTTCTAGTAAAACTGCTTGACACTTTTCATTTCAGTTGTTTCTTCTCTGTGAACCTATGAGAAATATGAATCCAATGTTACCCTATCAAATTGTGCTATAATTAAAGAAATAAATACATTCCAAGTGCTGATCTCTCCTTGAGGGTCGATAGAAATTTATCGTCCCTAAATGTCAAGAGAAAAATAATTTCCCAGCACTGAAGTACATACGGAAGCAAGTAAATGGAACTAATGAAAAGAGGACAAAGTCTAAAACGAGGACATTTAGTGGGCTTCACTTTAAACTTATTTCCCTTATCGCAAGGGGGTCGATGAAAGTTTTCGATCAATTAACTGCAAAGACAACTTAAAATTAAATTGTACTTGGTCCAAAGGAAGAAACAGGAAGAACAAAAAATTGAAAAGACCGGTGAACTCGAAGCATTTTCTTTTCTTGTAGCCTTCATTGTGGGCTTATACACGTACTTCTTCCCGTTTAATTGACGAACATTTTATTAGCAATGCAATTTAATTACTTATTTAAGCGAAACGAAGCTGATGATGTGTTTATAAATACGAGGAAGTACCGTTTTGTTCTAAGGAGATCCGAAATAGGAATGCAAATACGAATATGTACTCGTATCACGCTTTTTCAGGCATTGAAGACTGATTCATCCCACGTGGCATATTGCTCAGAGTTTTGCAATGGCTTAGGCTTTAACTGCTTCTGTGTGCGGTATATGAATTCAAATATCATACATGGCATACTTTAACATGAAGTTATTTCAATGCCACAAAGTGATGGTTGGTAATGTACGAGTGGGCCGAAAATGTATTTACATTTAACCCTAGGTAAATAGGTAGGGTAGTTACAAGTGGCTGTTGGAGAGACCAACCCACTTAGGCTTGTTGGCCCATTGTGATGCCACGTGGATCTGTGATACTCTTACTCATGGAACCAATTTGAGCTTATGATGAAGCGTAGGAGACTGTTAACGTCTATATTCTTTAGATCGTTTAAGTCATTGTAAAAGAAAGCTGCTAAGTAAAATTCTCTTCTGTGGGAGAGAGTTGGGCATGTATAAAGTAGTTAGAGGACTGTACCCTTCCTCCTGCTCGTCCATGCAGCTTCCGCAGAAATCATTTGCTAAGTCTTCTTGTGTGCTTACCTCTAAGGCAGGCAGGATATTATTACTCTTAAAACGCCAGAGCACATGTTAAGTTTTTCGGAAAATTGGATAGACCGAGAGAGAAAGAGTTTTGGGCTCAGTGGTTATTTCTCTTCATGGATAGCATCCAACATTTAATGGGGAGACTAAATTATTAGTGTAAATTCACTTATTCCTGTATTTAAGGCAACCATTCATCTCACGAGATTTTTGTTGCCTTTCGGGCACCGTCGGTATTGAATCCCCAACCGTCCGATTGGGAAGCCAATACACTGCCTTTAAGGCAGTGTTAAGGGATGACACCTATGATGGTGAGATGTTTCCTATTTAGAAAGACCAAACTCTAAGAGCGGTTCAGATCCAGTTTTGGCCAGATCTGTTTGGTCGCTAGACATGTTGGCCCAACAGTCCTCCTAAGGTCTGTTCTTGTATTAGCATTTAGCTTTAATAATGATTTGCACGTAGCGATTGGTATACCTATGCTACCCTTTTCCGGTAGAATAGGTAAAACGAAAGGAGAAGCTTAGATTAAGCTTATCTGAGAAAATACTGTCATCAACCCCGCTGTCAGTTTTAAATTCCCCTGTCTAAAAGTGGATTTACTTGTCCTCTTTGAAAGCATCTTCTTCCCAAAAGGATCTAAAGAAAAACTTAAATGAAAGTTTTTGTCAAGCCAATGTTGGGGTAAAATGTAATCGATGATCTCTAGGAGGATTCCTAGTGTATTAAGAATATTAGCTTGGCCAAAGCTCCGCTTAAGCATAGGCATGCTGTCATTTGGACTCTGTTTAGTTTGCTGCAATTGACTGCATCTTATGAAAAAGATATATAGCCAGTGAGTTATGCGAGGCTGATTGCCGCATTTGTTCCCAATGCCTTTTCTGCAAGACATTAAAGATACTGTAGCTTTCTTGACTCTTTATTGAATGTTAGGTTTCCAGTTTAGTTTCCTGTCTAAAAAGAGACCCAGCTGTTTTGCTGTATGAGAAAACACTAAACTGATACCGATTATCAACAAAGGGTCTATAGTTGAAATTCTTTATTTCCTGGAAAAGAGGACAGATAAGTTTTATGGGTGTTAACTTACAGTCGACAGCGATCCCCCTAACGGGTTAATCTGTTAAGATAGATGAAGATTTTAGCCGAAGTCCCATCCAGATTGGAGTTGATTATCCTGCCCTTTAGCAAAAGACTGATCAACTCCCCAAGTGAGTCGTACTACTGCATAGCTGACAGCGCTGTCGTGATTGCGGATGAGTTGACGTTGTTAAAGGCACTCTGTACCCAGGAAAGCGACCATTGTGTACGGTCTATATTATAGTGATCGTTTGATGTAGCTGGTCAATGAATGCAGAGCCGTTTCCACTGACTTTCCTTAATAGTAGGCATGTTGAGCTGTTGACAAAAGTTTTGGATCAATTTTAGCCTGTATATGGATATCCATCAGTCGTTTTAGAGTTTTCAGAGGAAAGATGATAGACTTATAGGTCTGAGGTCCTGACAACATAAGAGCATCTTCCGGCCTTGGGAATGAAAACTTAATTGACAATGACAATGGAATGTGGATCAGTTCTACATAACTCCTCATGATATTTTCTAGCAAAGGCAGGATAATACAATATCTGAGAACCTTTATAGTTCGGCATAAAGACCAGCAGACTTGTATGGTTTGAAGATCTGATCATGAATTTTGGTCACGGTTGCAGTAGTCCTGTTTGGGTTACTACTCGCCGCGAATAAGGAGCTGGAAAGTGAGTGTCCAGAAGCAGGTTGAGTAATTCATCATTTGAGGTTGTCTTAGAGCCATCGGGTTTTTTCAAACAATTAAGCAACATAGGATTTGTTAAGATGATTTTTCTTATCCGCGATGCCTCAGAGGTTTCTGTAACTTTGTCATAGATATTCTTCAGGATTATCGCTTTGCCGTCCCTAGGTCTTTTTTATCCAATTTCCGGGATTCTTTGTATAGGGTAATTCATCGTGAGGTTAGATTTTAGAAAGGCTTTTTTTGACAGATCACGCGTGACTCCTATCAAACTGCTACCGTTTGGCAAGTTATCGTAGTAAGACTCACACTACAACAGCGTCTCCAAATCTTTCAGCTGTATTACGAAAATCAGCGTTCTGTGAGAAATGTTTTTCGTGCGGTTTGAGGAACTTACAGTGCGCATAATCGACCTACTGAAACCACTATTGCCAGTACCGTTCGCAAATTTGAGTCGCAGTTAACATTAGTGGATGATACTCGATACCCGGTTAGAAAACATCAAGCACGTAGTGAAGAGACTATATCAGCTGTAGCTGAAAGTGTTCTCAGCAGCTTGGCTTGGCGTATTCGACAACTTGGCGTATTTTACGTGAGGATCTCTGCCTAAAAGCGTACAAAATTCAACTTGTGCAAGAATTGAAGCCAGGCGACTTGATTTTGCATCATATTTTTAGTGAATGGGCTCTGGAAAAATAAATGAAAATCCGATGTCTTATCGTGAAATTTTTTTCAGTGATGAAGCCCATTTCTGGCTCAATGGATACGTTAATAAACAAAATGGGTTGATGAGCAACCCAAAGAGTACCAAGAGCTACCATTACATCCATTAAAAACAACGGTATGGTGTGGTTTACGGGCTGGTAGAATCATTAGTCCATATTTCTTCAAAACTGAAACAAATCAGAATGTTACCGTCAATGATAACCGTTATCGCGCCATATTAACGGACTATGTGCTTCCTGAAATTCAAGCACATGGTCTCGGTAAGCCCCGATCTTAGGAAGACGGACTTGTTGAGAAATCATTTTGGTGAGCACTTCATTTCCCCAAATTGGACCTTCCTCAGACGTAGTCGTGGCCAATATTTACATGATATCATTTTCAAAAATTAAATGCCATAAATTGTTCTTTTAACTGATAATAAATAATAAAAAAATTAAAATAATAAAAATTTTAAGTTCACTTTCAGATTTATGTGTTATATTTTTCAATCACGATGAATCACCCTATATAAGTCTAAGTCAGTCCCTTTTCTTGAAAAATTGAAAAGTTTTCTGCAAATGTTTTTAAGCGATTCAAGTGCTGAAGTCCCCCAGTGCGGTTTTTTTTGCCTCTTGGTTGAATAAGAGGGCAGGAAGCAGCCATACCCTGGGTGAATTCCTTCACTTTCATGTCAATCTCTTTGGTGTCACGCAGGGCACTTGAGAGTTGAGAGTTCAGAGGATAGTGTTTCTGACAGTATTCCTCTGTATTTTGCCCAATCTGTTTTCCGATATTTCCGGCATGGTGGTTGGTTGGGAGGGGTGAATTGAATTTGAAAATGAGTAATCAGATGATACCATCCAGTTCGTTAGCATTTGAGTGATTTTGTCGGAGACAGGAGTGATTTCTATCACTTCATGTCGGTTTCTTGTTATAAAAATGGGCTCATTGACAATGAGGTTAGTAACATGGGCTGAAAAGTCCGCGCCTTTTTATAGTAAAACACAAAATTTTTGCAAAATTCAACTTTATTTATCAATATAGTTTGAGGGCGATACACTGATTGATACCAGTTTTGTAGTACGATTTCGGTTTAGCCTCAAAATAGGCCTCTGTTTCTTCATCGGTCTTAAATCTCTTCCCGGCGAGCATTCTTTTGAGGTCTGCGAACAGGAAATAGTCGCTGGGGGCCAAATCTAGAGAATACGATGGGTGTAGCCGAATTCATTCAATTTTGCCATCGTTTTCATCGACTTGTGACACGGTGCATTGTCTTGATGAAACAGCACTTTTTTTTCTTCAAATGCGGCCGTTTTTCTGCGATTTCGTCCTTAAAACGCTCCAACAACGATAGTCTGCCCCTTTTGGAGATAATCAATGAAAATTATGTGTATCCCAAAATACGGATGTCATAACCTTGCCAGCCGACTGTTGAGTTTTTGGTCGTTTTGGACGAGGTTCGTCGCCTTCTCGCCACTCAGCTGACTGCCGACTTGACTCTGGTGTGAAGTGATGGAGCCAAGTTTCCATTGTCACATACCGACACAAAAATTCGGCTTTATTGCAGTTGAACAGCTTTAAACACTCCTCTGAATCATCAACACGCTGTTGTTTTTGGTCGACTGTGAGCAAACGCGGCACCCACTTTGAACAGAGCTTTCGCATGTTCAAATATTCGTGTATGATATATCCAACACACTCTTTTGATATCTTCAGAGCCTTAGCTATCTCGGTCAACTTCACTTTACGGTCATTCATAATCATTTTGTGGACTTTTTTGATGTTTTCATCTGAAATAGCCTCTTTTGGACGTCCACTGCGTGCATCATCTTCGGTGCTTGTATGACCACTTTCAAATTTTTCAATCCACTTGCGAATGGTTCGTTCGGCTGGTGCGGAGTCAGGGTAACACTTATCAAGCCATTTCTTTGCATCGGCTGCATCAAAAAGCAACGATAGATCAACACACGGTATTGCTTTGAATCCATTTTTTTTTATCACATTAACAAAATTTTCTTCACTCACAACGCTATATCTCGAGAACTAATCGTCCGACAGCTGTCAAATTTATGCACGTATCTTTTGAAGGTTGGCACTAACTGAAAATGATATGGATTTAGTGAAAGTGGTGCCCTCTCTTAGAACGCGGACTTTTCAGTCCATGTATTACTTATTATACAATAAAAAAGTGACTTACCTCAATCGTTGATGTCCTTACTGCCCCATAACGCGTGATGAGCGTTAGCGTCGCATCCGACGATGAGGCCAGTTTTTAGCCTTCCAGCTTCCATTACCAACCTTTCTACGTTATCAATACATGATACATGATACATGTATGCAGCCTCTTTTACAGACAAGTTTGTGAATGAATCAAAAGTCTTATCGGCGCTCAAAATTTCACTTTGCCATAAAGTTTGTTTGTTTCCAAAACTGCCAAGACTTCTGTGAAAGACGCTCTAATAATTAAAGAGACGTAAGACACTCGCCAATTAATCATGAAAATATATTTATATAAGGTGTACCGGTATGAAGTGAGCGTCAAGATACAAACGTCACGATAGGGATTATTTATTGTGAACGGGCCTTAATTTTTTAATTGCTGTGACATCTGTCAAACATATTTAGTATACATCAAGTCATTGAGCAAACAACATCAAACAACATCGCGTTAAAAATGTCAAATTTTGTACCAGAAAATGATGACTTGCGGAAAGCATTAATTTTTTGTTTTTATTTGAATAAAAGTGGAAAATTGGGTGACTTTTTGGTTTGCTTCAAAAGACGAACAGTTTTATTGGCGTGGAATCCATAAATTGCCTGAAAGATGGGAAAATGTGTAGCTAGCAATAGCCAGTACGTTGAATAAAATGTTTTTTACTTTCTCATTAAAAATTAGTGTTTTATTTTCACAAAAAAAAAAAAACCCACTTCATACCTGTACACCTGGTAGATCGATGCATTTTCATAAATATGTCCTAAAGGAATACAGATCCTATTTAAAGTGAAAGTAGTGCTAATGGTCCCCAGGTTTAGGGTGATAAGCATAGGATTTTCCTATGTCGGTATGATCTTGCGATCTGACAACCTTATTCTCTTAGTCTTCTTGAATGCCGTGATGCAAGTGATTGCAGCTCACGTTATACTCAAACAAATCGTGTTTAACCAAAAAATTAAGTGATTAGGAACCGGCAATGGGCTCCGCCAGTAAAAAAAAATAAAACTGAAGTGATTTTTAGAGTCTACGAGGGCGGTACCAGAAGTACCCGGCTTGACCACGTTGTTTAGTATTTGTTTAGCAGCCATCAATATTGAACGTTGTCAGTGAATCATTATGTGATACAATACAATACTTTTATTTAAAAGGCCTCAGTCCAACCAATATAAAAGCTGAACTGGATTCTACTCTGGGTGAGCATGCTCCTTCATTTACAACAGTAAAATTTTGGGTTGCTAAGTTTAAACGAGAGCGTCGCAGTGGTCGACCAAATGAGGTGACGACACAGAAATGGTGAAGAAAATCCACAAATCGGCATTTCAAAAAGTGCGGTAAATCGCATATTATTTGAAAATTTGGGCATGAGAAAGCTGTGCTAGATGGGTGCCGCGTTTGCTTACACTCGAGCAAAAGCAGTGCTGTGAAGAATTCTGCAACAAAGCAGAATTTTTGCGCTGTTTCATAACAATGGAAGAAACGTGGGTCCATCACTTTACACCCGAGACAAAAGAACAATCAAAAGAATGGATTCAAAAGGGAGAACTGGCTCCAAAGGGGGCGATGACCGTTTCATCTGCAGGCAAGGTCATGGCCTCGATTTTTTGGAATGCGCGTGGGATTATTTTCATTGACTATCTTAAAAAAAGGAAAAACTATCAACGACCAGTATTCTGCGAACTTATTGCAACGTTTGAGGGAATAAATCAAGCAAAAACGGCCGCATTTGGCTAAGAAGAAAGTGTTGTTTCATCAAGACAATGCACCAGCTCACAAATCCGTTATTGCAATGGCCACAATTAATGAATTAAAGTTTGAGTTGCTACCTCATGCACCCTATTCGCCAGATTTAGCCCAATCGGATTATTTTCTGTTCCAAACGATGAAGAAGTAAAGTCGGCAGTTAATGGCTATTTTGAGGAGCAAGACAGTTCTTATTAAAAAAAGGATATCGAACTTTTTGAACATCGCTGGGTAAAGTGTATAGAACTGAAAGGCGATTATGTTGGAAAATAAATAAATTGTTTTCCAAAATTTTTGTGTTTTCTTTGTTGGGTAGGGTACTTCTATGACCGCCATCGTATATAAAATAGCAGAATTATTATAAAGCCTTTATCTTGACTGAAAGCTGCCAAAATGTTCTTATGATATTGGTATCTATATATAGTCCATCTTAACTTTAGTTAATTCTTAACTCCATAAACGGCAAAACCTCCGTATTTCGCCTAATTAAATAAGATACCGAGAAGGCCAATCTCATGGCCCTTTAGAAGGTCTAACATATACATATGTATGTGTATTATTAGGAGTTCATATTTCCATGAAAGCCTTCAGGCTTATGTCGGGTACAATAGTATGTTTATCATTTTGTACCCTGTGAAGTGTACGTTTTTTCTGAAAGGTAAAAGCCTTAATATTTGTTTAAATAAGAATAATTGTTGCCTATTGAAAATATAGAATTTCACCGTCTAGGTGAAGTATAGACTTACATACATTTGATCTCCTTTGATTCATATTTATTGTGCACGTGCCTGTTACCGAAGGAAATTGAAATATGTTATATATTCCTGCTGTAAACCACTGTTATGATACTGGTGTGTACTTCATCCATTTCTGTCTGAAGTGGTGAGTTTTGCTGGATTGCCTCTTGAGGCGTTTAGTCTTCCTGTTTCTGAGAAGCATCTTAAATTCCTTTTAAACTCAATTAACTGCCGCATTGGAGTTTTAAAAAGGTATCAATTTGCGTCAAAGCCAAAAAATCCCAAAAACAAGAGTTGATACGGATTTGTAATGTTTTTGAAAACTGCATTTTTTTAAAAATTTATATTAAACTTTTATGTTTTTTATTTATCGAATAAGTACATATATTTGATTTTTATTAATATGATTTTTTTTCCACAGTACTTTGGCTCAAAATATTTACTCTAAATAAAAATTAAACAAAAACAAATAATACAAAAACAAACTAAAACTCACATTTAGATTTGAGGGTAATGATGAAATTTATTTTTTCTCTATTTAATTCCAGCTGACGCCGATCTTAGAGATAAATATTCTGAGCCCCAGTACTATGACGTCAAAGGTCAGAATAAAATAATTTTATTATTTATTTTATTCACTTACTCGTAGTTTTTATTTTATTAAAATTTAATTAAAATTTTATTAAAATTAGTTTTATTTCGGTTAGCTTTTAAATATCTTAATTTTCTATAAAATTGTTCTTCCTTGTTGTTAAAAATCGGCCTTTATGACAATGCTCCCTGTTTTTATTGATTCGTTTTTAATTTTTTATTTTTCTTCGAAGAAAAATCTTGACTCAAACGGATATTAACAGATAAACATAGACCGTTTGTTTAGATGTTTTAGTTAAAGATATTCTAAAACATATATGATTTCGCCATTCTTTAAATTTACTTAAGCAGGTTGGACGCCATGTAGATACGGACCTACTCTTGAAACAATTTATCCTTGCACATGGACAAAACGATAAATATCATAAATATGCCCCCTTAGGTCTTCTCCTTCCTAATTTCTTTGACCGATTATATGACACACAGCTCACCGTCGTGTTAGATATGCTACAATGTGTCTTATTTCCTTCCAACTCTTTTCCAGAGTTTGAAATTCTTCCACAACTGTCCCTCTTAAAATTTTGCTTATGTGGAACCATACGTCAGATAGAATGAGTGGATTGTGATTTAGGCCAGAAAGGCATCAGTTTCAAATTGGTTTTCCAATTCTCATCAGTGTTTGCTGTAGCAGAGTTCTCCAAATTTGGAATGAAGTGGTACCGAAAGATCCCGGCGCCCCCCCCATATATTACCTGTTGATGATGGATATGATATTAAGTAATTAACATATTATAGAATGGTACCTGCTGCCTCTTTGTTACGGACATCTTGAATGCAAGTTCTATAACACCGACCGATGGTTATTTGATCTATCTAGTTCGATATTCGCCGCCGATGAGGAGAAACGCATATAATTTTAAAGCATTCATTGTGCTTAGCCAATGTGCCTTCAATGGCCAATATCCTTGTAAGAACCTCTTTTACCTTTTATCTCTTGCCTTTAAATTAAAATCGTTTATCAAATTTTTGTAGATCCAATAAGGCATCTCATTGGTTGCGGTCCCGATAGTAGACTATATGAATCACCGTTCTAATCCTGGTAAAAAAAGTTTAGTAAAACAATACGATGGATGATTGTGATGTTGGTACGTTTCTTCCTCTATATACTTCTTTTACTATATTTCCCATATTTGATGAAGGTTTTCGACGCGCTCTACTATATATGTATAGGGTTTTCTAATAATGACTTGACAACTTTTTTTTTTAAATAAAAGGCAAATCATTTGAGATATTTCTCAATAACTTTATTATTGGCTTGAAGTACAATCAAAACATTTATGAATGGAACTCGACTTCGTTCATATGGCCACCGCGGACACGTTTGCAGCGGTCGATTCGTTGTGCCCAATTTTCAACAACTCAGGCACACATTTCGGCCGAAACGGCTGCTATTTCGCGTTCAATGTTGGCTCTGAGCTCTTCCAACGTCGTCGGCGTGTTGGCATTAACCAATGACTTAACGCAGCCCCACAGAAAATAGTCAAACGGCGTTAAATCGCACGAACGAGGCGGCCAATCGACTGGCTCATTTCTTGAGATAACACGCTCACCACACTTACTCTTCAATAAATCGATTGTGGCGTGTGCTGTGTGGCTTGTTGCACCATCCTGTTGAAACCACATGTCGTCCAAGTCAATATCTTCCAATTTGGGCCAAGCGATAATGCTGACCATTCACAGTAACGTGACGATCGTTATCGTCGACGAAAAAATATGGCCCTGTAACGCCGCCGGTATACAACCCGGACCAAACAGTTATTTTTTGTGGATGAAGTGGTGATTCATGAAGCACATGTGGGTTTTCACCCGATCAATAACGCATATTTTGCTTATTGACGAACCCATTGAGTCAAAAATGAGCTTCGTCACTGAAGATGATTTTGCGACTCTGAATATCTGTAGAAAATTTTAATAATTTGCAGACGTCATGTTGAGTTTACTGAATAAATTAACAGTGACAGTTTGCTAATTAGTGAAAGAGTTCACAAATTAAATTCAAAATTGTCAAGTCCCTATTGAAAAACCCTATATATAGAGGATGATTCATTGTGAGATTTGATTTATAATGTAAAATAAAACACATAAATTTGAAAGTGAACTCAAAATTTTTATTATCGGTTAAAAGAACAATTCATTTACTTTTTGAAAATGATATCGTTTATATGTTGGCCATAATTACGTCTGAGGTGGTCCATTCGGAAGGTCTAAATTTGGGCGGCTCGTTCAAGCATACGCGTCAATCGTAGCTGGCTTATTCCTAAAGACCTGAGACTTTGCATATCCCTAGAGAAAATAGTAGAAAGGTGTGATATCGCACAATCTAGGCGGCCAATTTACCGTAGCAAGACGTAAAATTAAGTACTCACCAAATTGATTTCTCAACAAGACCATTGATTCACGCATTGTTGAAACCAGAGCTCACCGAGGCCATGTGCTTGCATTTCAGAAAGCACATAGTCCGTTAACATGGCGCGATAGCGGTTACCATTCACGGTAACATTCTGATTTGTCTCATTTTTAAAGAAATATGGACCAATGATTCTGCCAGCCCATAAACTACACCATACCTTTGTTTTTAATGGATGTAATGGTAGCTCTTGGTACTCTTTGGGTTACTCATCAGCCCAAATATGGCAATTTTGTTTATTAACGTATCCATTGAGCCAGAAATGGGCTTCATCATTGAACAAAAATTTCACGATAAAACACCGGATATTCATTGAGTTTTTCCAGAGCCCATTCAAGTCGCCTGGCTTAAATTCTTCCACAATTTGAATTTTTTATGCTTTTAGGCCGAGATCCTCAAGCAAAATACGCCAAGTTGTCGAATACGCCAAACCAAGCTTTTCAGAACGACAATGAATCGATTCGTCACGGTCTTCGCATACACTCTCAGCTACAGCTGCTATAGTCTCTTCACTACACGCTGGATGTTGTCTAACCGGTCGAGTATCATCCACTTATGTACTATAAGCTGGAGCTAAAATTTGCGAATGATATTGGCAATAGTGGGTTCAGTAGGTCGATTAAGCGCACCGTAAGTTCCTCGAATCGAATGAAAAACATTTCTCACAAAACATTGATTTTCGTAATGCAACTGAACAATTTAGAGACGCTGTTGATAACTTGCCAAACGATACTGAACAAAAATGACAAAGGAGTGATAGGAGTCATGCGTGATCTGTCAGAAAAAGCCTATTGAAAATCAAACCTCACAATGAATATATAATTGCATTAATAGGGTACATGTACATGTAGGGTATATGTGTTGAGAGTTTGAGATATGTTGATTTGTGTCGGTCAATTATATCTGACTGGCAAAATATGGATACAATATGTTAAGCCCAACAATTAATAGGTTCCCTTAACTCAACGTTTGAACTGTTTGCTGATAATGCAATAGTTTTGCTCGAATTCAAGACATAGTCCAAAAGTGTCTTGAAAAAGATAAGGTTTTTTGAACAACCACAGATGCATACAGAGGGATGTACAGTGTTTGTTTCCAGCACTTTAAATCTTTCGTTAACCATGGAACCTATGGAATCCATGTTAATCCGGCTGTTCACACTTTTTATTCATAAAACTTTTCTGCGATGAGTGAATATGTTAAGCAATAAACTTTTCGTCTTCAAGGTTAATTTCGAGAAAAAACCTTAACTAGAAACTGCTGTAGTAAAGCTCCATTAAAAATAAGTAATGGACAATTTCAAAAATGTTTATCAACATTACCCAAAAATTTTCCAATTCGTGTTTAATACGCTCAACTACCACGTTTCTCGTCCAGCCTTGTACTTCTGTCATTCCATAATTTCTCGAAACGAAAAAAGAAAGAAAACAAAAAAAATACACCCCATAATGAGCCAGTCCAACGCTGAACCATAGTGCTCCATTGTTTACCTCGCATATCCTCCGCTATCGGCAACTTTTCGCATACCACCAATATTCCCGTCTCCTTACATATTCTACCGTCTTCACTTTGTTCTATGTATAACTGAGCACACAAAGGAAAAATGAAATTGTAACAAATTTGTCATATTAACAATAAAAAGCACACACTGGGCTGTTATGCTCGTTTTCATGCCAACCATACCTTTTTTTTCAACTAAAATGAAATACAGAAACATAAAAGATGCAAGTACAAGTATGAGTGATCGTATGTACATATTTGTCACGACAGGCTGCAGCGATAATTATATGCGTTAAATAAAGTTCCATTCATTCTTATAATGCTTCAGGACGACAAAAAGAAGGAGTCTACGATAGTCTTCGAATGTATATACCATACCATTTCCCACAGTGTGGGCAAGGCGGCAAAAATTATTTTGTTTGTCGAAAAATATAGCAAACGACACGGAAAGTTGCAAAGCAATTTCTGACTTTTGTATATGCCCGCAAAGTAAATTTTGAAACGCAACCTGCGGAATCGTGAGAGAAAGACCTGATTCTTAAATCCAATGTAAACACTTAAAGTGTTACTAGACTACAGGTCTTTTATAGGATCTCTCTTCGCAACCAACATGTTTATGCACTCTCTACCTATTATTTAGGGCATATTTTTAATTCCGCGGTCTTTTTTGTTTCCGGTACACCGTTTACCCGTGTGAATTGAACTTTTGTTTCGAAAGTCATTCAGGCAATAAAAGCTTTGAAATGGATTTTTTAGAAATTACCTTTCGGAACGTTTAGTTCAAGTTGTCTTGGATGGTTTGAAGTCTAATATTCACACTTTTTTTTAATTTTTATCAATGATCTCTTGTCTGTCACTTCTAATCTAATATATTCCTTTGCTGACGACAGTACTTGCTGCTACTCATATTCGTTGCCGGACTCAAGTCCCTCTTTTTCGGCTGTAGAACGGGAACGACAGCGTATGTTGTTGATTCCCCAATTAAAGTGGAATTTAATGCTTCTAAAACACCATTATCCACCAATGGTACTTGCATCGTAGAAACCGAAAATTTTTCCATTCTCGGTATGTGTGTCAAGGAAAACTTACGTTTTACGTTACTACATATTCGATATCGCCAAAAATGTTGCAAAATGTCTAGGTTTCATTAAGCGATGTAAGAAATATTTTACCCACTCTTACCTGGAAAGAATATATGTATATGTAAGGCATTTATCCGCCCAAAACTGGAGTACAATGCCCACATATGGTCAGGAGACCCTAAGACCTCTTTGCACTTGCTAGAGAGGATCCAAGATCGTGCGATAAAACTAATAGTCATTCGACATCATACCGACGTCTGTTGTCTCACTCTGATGTATCGCTATTTTTACTACAAGTGCTTCACCGAAATTGGCTGTAACAATACGCCCCTTCAAACTTTTAGCCGTAATATCCGTAGCGCTGTGAATTTTCATCAGTACACATCAGTAGTCTGAAATATCGTGATTATTTGCTAACTCGCTTATAAAATGCCCTGCCGAGCTCTTTATTTCCTTGCCACTATAACTTGCAAACATACAAAACCAACGCACATCGGTATCTCTCTTCTTTCCCTCCCTAACTTCTTGTCGCCCGTGCTAGGTGCAAACATTTTAAGGGCGCAAAAAATCCATTGGGTACGCGCCTATTACATAAAAAAAGAACAAAATGCATTCTATGTTGAGTTCCAAGGTTAAACCCACAGAAAATAGTCTTTCGGCGTCAAATTCTACGACGTCAACGAACATTTCTTCATTAACTCGAGGTTTGGCCAGCCGTATGGGTTGTGTCACCATCTTATAGAAATCAAATGACCTGCCGACCAGATTCAGGTAATTTTGGAAACAAAAAATCGTTGCTCATTTTCTTTGTTAAACTGCACCAAACTATGCATTTTCTGAGATGTAAAAGGTCATAACATTTTTCTTAACAAAATGAAATACAACTCCATAGGCCTTAGATTCGTCACAAAAAAAAAAAAAAAATTCATGTTGTCAATCGCAATCCGGAAGAGGTTTAGCGCCGTTTAATAGTCGTGGACGCAACATGGATCCACTTCTACATATCGAAGGCCAAGATATACTTGAAACAGCGGATTCCTCCGCACTTATCGTCGCCGAAGACAGCCAAGGTGGGTCTGTCGACTACCGACGTCATGGCGACGGGTTTTTGGAATGCACGCGTTATTTATCCACATCGATGAACCGGTTCCTCAAAGATTTGAAAAAAAAAGACGACGGCATTTTTACTCTTCTCTTAAGACAATGATTCAATTTCATGAATTGAGCTACGAATATTCCCCTTATGCGCTATATTCTCTGGAATTAGGTCTCAGAAAATATTTTAGAGACTTTATGAAGAAATGGCTTAGCGGAAAGGGATTTGACTCCAATTTGATCTCAAAGGAGACCATATTTCATTAAATTCATTTAAAAATTCACGGACTTATGTCCACCTCTATTATCGTCGTCCATCTCGAGACTGGAGCGCTGCTGAGATCTGTAGACACTATTAGCTTGATTGCTGTTAGAAGAACCGAACCAATGAAGTCTTAATCTTTGCAAGCGGCATTGCCTGTGCCCCAATTCGTGTAGTTTTTTTTTTTTAAACTTTTCACTCAAGTGGGTGTGACTACTGACTACACCTATGATAGCAAAGCATAGGTTAAGTGTTTCGGAAAATGAAAGAAAAGATTTTGGGCTCAGTTGGTATTTTCCTCCGTGGGTGGCATCATTATTGCAAAGGCCACCAAATTTGTCAATACTATGATATTTTAATTGCCTTGTTTTTTTTTAGTTAGGAGTTTTGTACTTGGTGGTTGCACCACACCGAAGTGACAACCATTGTATTTTCTTGACTCAGGAGTCAATGGAGGTCATTGTGCGTCGCAGTGGCCCAAGCGGTAGTTAGTCGGTACGGGGTTCAATATCAGCCGTGCCCGAAAGACAGGCAAAAAAAATTTCGTGATACGAATGGTTGCCTAAAATACAACGCTAAGTTAATTTACACTTTAAATGTTGGATGCCACCCATGGAACGAAATAACCACTGAGCCCACACATCTTTTCCTCTCTTTCTATCCTATTTTCCAAAAAACTTAACACGTCATCCGGCATTTTAAGACTATTCAAACCCTCTTGAGTGTTAAGTTTGCGGATCAAGCATTTACTCGGAGATGAACTGCTTAGTTGTAGCGCAGAGGCTTAGACCTTGTTAAAAAAGCGTATGAAAAAGCACTTGACCATTTCCAAAAAAAGAAATTGCATGTGATTTTCTGATCCGTTTTATTGACGGGGAATGGAGGAGGATGTGTCTAGGGATCCGACGGCTTAGACGGAGTAGCAGAGAACAAACTCATTTAAGGTAGAGCTCGTAAGTGAAGGGGGACCTCAACCAACTTGGAGTGCGGTACTAAAGGAACCTGGCGAGAGATCGTGCCAGTTGGAGAGTTTTTTAAGTTGGGACCCAGGTTCACCTCGGACTTAGTTACTTTGAAGTGACTCAAACGAAACAGCTTCTGATTCCTTTTTTGTCGAAAATTTTATTTTTTACTGTCCTTTTATTGAGAGCGACTAATGACGTCAACATGGCCACCCAGGTAAGCAAACTATGGGGTGATTCATCGTGAGGTTTGATTTAAAATGTAAAATAAAATACATAAATTTAAAAGTGAACTTAAAATTTACTATCGATTAAAAGAACAATTCATGGCATTTACTTTTTGAATATGATATCATGTAAATGTTGGCCATGACTACGACTGAGGTGGTCCATTCGGAAGGTCCAATTTTAGACCCAATAATATAATTATTGGCTATGTCAGTGCATGCTCTCAGGTCAGTCACTCTTAAGGGTGTATCTTCACAGTACCTGTGACTGTTGCTTTTTGTCTGGAATAAGCTATATCCCTAATTGGGTCCTTTTTTGATCCAAAAGATATGCTATCTTTCTTTGTGTCTTCTCGACTGAGCTTATATATTTCATATGATATACAGAACTCAATGGTATACCATTTGCTCCTGAACTGTTATACTTCAGAGGGAGGAAGAAGGAGTATTGCTTAGTTCCATCTTAAAAGCTGAATCATAAAAGAATAAATTCGCTAACGACAAAATCTTCCAACTGAAGAATGATGCTTTGCTTTCCCGTCTGACTTCTAACATTAACGGGCTTAGAAAGCTCTCATACGGACTACAAATTTTGACATATTCATCATATAGTCAGTTTTGATTAATGACGCTTTACATCGCTTTCACTTCGTAAACCCAAGTAAAATGATGGTAGTCCTTCAACCCCGTTCCTGCACATTCAACGTGTTTCTTTTTCGTATTTTCATTTTGCAAATTGGCTGCGTAGAAGTAAATGTTAATGGCAGGAATACCCATTGAAGCAAAGACAAATTTCCATCTGCTTTTTAGTTCACTTATTTCGTAGTTACCGCTACATTACGGGCTAGTGTATAGATACTAGTACCATATGTATATATCCGGATTCCCTTGTCAAAGAAAAAAATTGTGATGACAGTGAAGTAGATGCGTGCAAGATGTTTTTCAATCCCTTCATCTGCGTTTATGATTTTTACGTTAATCCTTTGAATAAGAGTCGCCGGAAAGCTCAACAAAATCACGTGCAAGTAAAAAATAAAAATAAAAATAAATAAATATGAAAATGTGCCTGCTATGAAAGGCAAAGTAGCATGTTTAAGTGATTCGTTGCATAGCATTCCCTGATGCTCGTGTACTCGCCAATGAATGCTTATTCTCAAGGTCTTTCCCCATTCGCCAACAACAAAACATCATTAGCTGGAACTGCGCATTATTGAACAGAACTCGGGTTTGAAAAAGCATCTAAAACAGACAAAGAACCAGTACTTATGGTTTTATATGTACCTTGTCAATTCTGGAAAAATTCAAAATTCTGAGAGAATTTGTCGGTGCATTCGCAAATAAAGCCATTTTGCTTTTTGAAAGAAATTCGACATTGTTGGTATTCATTGATTAATTTTTCTTCCCTTAGGATTCATACCATGGGCTGCACTCTCGAAACCATCTTTTGTTTAAAAATAAGTGGTCTTTGGTACAACATGCGCTGGAGTTTTCATGACCCTGTTTTCCGGTTGCCTTTTTACTCTAGTCTTATTGACATTTCTTGTTCCCAGAAATCGTTTCGGCTCGCTACTCACGTAAGAGTACAACAACGATTTGGGATGCTTCGCTGGTGACCTTATGGAGGAATACAACTTTAGATACCACTCTTTGTAAGGAAAACTCACGTCTATTTTCCAAACAGACATATATTATAATATCCTGATGCCAATGAATTATATTATGAAGAATCGATGGAGGAGGTGAAACATCGGCACCTGCAGCGACAGTTAAATATTGCTGAAATCCATGTGAGTTTCAAACTTTGTCTTAATGGTACATATTTGTAACCTTCCCAAAAAAAAAAAAAAAAATTATTTTTATTGTTTAAAGGTGTAAATTGTATAAATTCAACCTGCCACTCTACATTCGTTATAATCCTTATATCTCCGAATATCAACTTTCCTTCCACAAGGCCGCATTACGAGTAAGTGTCATGAAGTTTGAATACATATATTTCGCTGTCGACTGGTAGATGTTATCGTATCGTGTCTGCTTTTATACAATGTAACAATCTACTTCTCCCTCCTTTTATACTTTTATAGAGCAAACTCGTGACACATCCCATGCATCCGTAATTTGGAACTGCAATTGCAGGTGCCCTTTGCATTTTGTTTGGTTTATGAATCTCTTGATATGAGGTACATATCGTGTCGAATAGATTGACTATCATCCGTAAACGGCTACAAGAACCTCATAAACTTGTCATTGTGTCATCACATATTACATATGTATAGTGTTGATAACCTGGTGTGGAATTACTTGGAGCATTCCTGTACCCTCCCAAAGGGGTAGGCTAGATTTGTCCCTTACAATATCCGGTGTGTTAAAATCTTCGCTGCAGAAAACAGCTGAACGCAGTTTATAAATAAGCCCACGCGAATACCAGACGTTGGCAGTCATATCGCCAACACCCTGGAATTGTTTTTAACCTCTCACCCTGATAAATACACCGTTGATGTGCTCTACCGTCTAGGCCTGTTAAAACATTGCATCATATCAGCTAATTTCTCGTACACCCACCACAAAGTTAGAGAAAAGATTCTTAAAAGAACCGAGGAATATGAGAAAGCCAATTGAAGCGGATTACTATAACAGCTTCTTTAGGAATTTTAGCTGTTCGTTATGTTTCCTCGATAGCGACGTAGATGCCGCTGCTGATATGATCACAGATATTATCAGAGTATCAAACCAAAAGACAAACCGTTTTACGACTCGAGCTGTAAAGAGGCTGCCCAGGTTGGACAAATGTTTTTCGGGTCCTTCAAGACCAACCCGACAGAGGAAAACTGAAAAAGTACAAACGAGCCAGAAATGACTGCAACACCTTTCTTAAGCGTGTACAATTTTAATACGACCAAAAGCTGAAAAATACTACAATATTCCAAAGGAAGTAAAAGTTTTCAGTCGTTCGTCAAAAACATTAGAAATTCTACCTGATCTTCCATCACAACTCTCAGTTACAATGACATTCCAGCACAATTTGCGGTTAGCTCAACACTTCCAGATTGGGCTTTCCACCAACACTCGAGTGTTATGAATCTTCAATGAGACGAATCCACTTTCGCACTCGTGTAGTAGCAAGAGTACTTAAAGGTCTTAAAATACACAAATTGGCTGGTCCAGATGGTATAGCTCTCCCTGCCTTTAAGACTCTTTCCGATCAGATGGAAAACAACATTTGTCCAACTCGTCACTAAAAAACCCGAATCTTCTTCTCTCTCTTCCTACAGACTTATAGCAATTATAGGTTGGCTCATCGTGAATTTGATTAATAATGTAAAATAAAACACATAAAATTGAAAGTGAACTTAAAATTTTTATTATCGCTTAGAACAACAATTCATGGCATTTCTGAGGTGGTCCATTCGGAAGGTCCAATTTTGGACGACTCGTTCGAGCGTAGCGACTGGTATCTCTACGTCAATCGTAGCTGGCTTATTGCTGAAGACCTGAGACTTTACATATGCCCAGAGAAAATAGTCCAAAGGTGTGATATCGCACGATCTAGGCAGCCAATTTACAGTAGTAAAACGTGCAATTAAGTGCTCATTGAAATGATTTCTCAACAAGTCCATTGTTTCACACGCTGTATGGCTCATAGTGCCGTCTTGTTGAAACCAGAGTTCACCGAGACCATGTGCTTGAATTTCAGCACATAGTCCGTTAACAGGGCAAGATAACGGTTACCATTGACGGTAACATTCTAATTTGCCTCATTTTTGAAGAAGTATGGACCAATGAATCCACTAGCCCATAAACCAAACCATACCATTGTTTTTTATGGATGTGATTCTAACTCTTGGTACTCTTAGAGTTGCTCATCACCTTAATACGGAAATTTTGTTTATTAACGTATCCATTGAACCAGAAATGGGCTTAAAATTTCACGATAAAACACCGGATTTTCATTGAGTTTTTTCAGATCCCATTCGCTGCAGAAAACAGCTGAACGCAGTTTATAAATAAGCCCACGCGAATACCAGACGTTGGCAGTCATATCGCCAACACCCTGGAATTGTTTTTAACCTCTCACCCTGATAAATACACCGTTGATGTGCTCTACCGTCTAGGCCTGTTAAAACATTGCATCATATCAGCTAATTTCTCGTACACCCACCACAAAGTTAGAGAAAAGATTCTTAAAAGAACCGAGGAATATGAGAAAGCCAATTGAAGCGGATTACTATAACAGCTTCTTTAGGAATTTTAGCTGTTCGTTATGTTTCCTCGATAGCGACGTAGATGCCGCTGCTGATATGATCACAGATATTATCAGAGTATCAAACCAAAAGACAAACCGTTTTACGACTCGAGCTGTAAAGAGGCTGCCCAGGTTGGACAAATGTTTTTCGGGTCCTTCAAGACCAACCCGACAGAGGAAAACTGAAAAAGTACAAACGAGCCAGAAATGACTGCAACACCTTTCTTAAGCGTGTACAATTTTAATACGACCAAAAGCTGAAAAATACTACAATATTCCAAAGGAAGTAAAAGTTTTCAGTCGTTCGTCAAAAACATTAGAAATTCTACCTGATCTTCCATCACAACTCTCAGTTACAATGACATTCCAGCACAATTTGCGGTTAGCTCAACACTTCCAGATTGGGCTTTCCACCAACACTCGAGTGTTATGAATCTTCAATGAGACGAATCCACTTTCGCACTCGTGTAGTAGCAAGAGTACTTAAAGGTCTTAAAATACACAAATTGGCTGGTCCAGATGGTATAGCTCTCCCTGCCTTTAAGACTCTTTCCGATCAGATGGAAAACAACATTTGTCCAACTCGTCACTAAAAAACCCGAATCTTCTTCTCTCTCTTCCTACAGACTTATAGCAATTATAGGTTGGCTCATCGTGAATTTGATTAATAATGTAAAATAAAACACATAAAATTGAAAGTGAACTTAAAATTTTTATTATCGCTTAGAACAACAATTCATGGCATTTCTGAGGTGGTCCATTCGGAAGGTCCAATTTTGGACGACTCGTTCGAGCGTAGCGACTGGTATCTCTACGTCAATCGTAGCTGGCTTATTGCTGAAGACCTGAGACTTTACATATGCCCAGAGAAAATAGTCCAAAGGTGTGATATCGCACGATCTAGGCAGCCAATTTACAGTAGTAAAACGTGCAATTAAGTGCTCATTGAAATGATTTCTCAACAAGTCCATTGTTTCACACGCTGTATGGCTCATAGTGCCGTCTTGTTGAAACCAGAGTTCACCGAGACCATGTGCTTGAATTTCAGCACATAGTCCGTTAACAGGGCAAGATAACGGTTACCATTGACGGTAACATTCTAATTTGCCTCATTTTTGAAGAAGTATGGACCAATGAATCCACTAGCCCATAAACCAAACCATACCATTGTTTTTTATGGATGTGATTCTAACTCTTGGTACTCTTAGAGTTGCTCATCACCTTAATACGGAAATTTTGTTTATTAACGTATCCATTGAACCAGAAATGGGCTTAAAATTTCACGATAAAACACCGGATTTTCATTGAGTTTTTTCAGATCCCATTCGCTGAAAATATGATGCAAATTCAAGTCGCCTGGCTTTAATTCTTCCACAATTTGAATTTTGTACGCTTTTAGTCCGAGATCCTCACGAAAAATACGCCAAGTTATCGAATACGCCAAGCCAAGCTGTTGAGAACGACGACGAATCTATTCGTCACGGTCTTCGCGTACACTCTCAGCTACAGCTGCTATAGTCTCTTCACTACGTGCTGGATGTTGTCTAACCGGTCGAGTATCATCCACTTATGTACTATAAACTGGAACTAAAATTTCGATTATGCTCACCGTAAGTTCCTCAAATCGCACAAAAAACATTTCTCACAGAACGCTGATTTTCGTAATACAACTAAACAATTTGGAGACGCTGTTGTGGTGTGAATCTTTTTATGATGGCTTGCCAAACGATACTGAACAAAAATGACAAAGCAGTTTGATAGGAGTCACGCGTGATCTGTCAAAAAAAGCCTATTGAAAATCAAACCTCACGATGAATTACCCTATCTTTTCACGGTCATGGAAATGCTAATAAACTGTTAGCTCATGAAGTTTCTCGAAACACGAAAACTTCTCAATGACCGGCAGTACGGTTTTCATAGCAACAGGTAAACTGGTGATTTGATGGCATGTCTCCCCGAAAGGTGGAACCGAAGCGTACATCAATCTGATGAAAGCAAGATAGCTGCACTTGATATTTTTAAGGCATTTGACAGAATTTGGCATCAGTCTCTTTTTTTGAAAATGCGTGCTTTTCTTCTTCAATGGATTGGAAATTACCTTCCTTACCTACATTTCAAATCTGATATTCACAAAATATATGCTCGTGTGCCTCCGACAATCTTTCTTATTTTTATAAATGATCTCTTATCTGCTACTTCTAATCCAATATATTCTTTTGCTGATGACAGTACTCTCGTCCCTCTTCCCGGCTGTAGAACAAGAATGGGAGCGTATGTTAAGCTCATTCAATTCCGATATTAATAGCATATCCAGTTGGGGCACTGTCAACAGACTGACGCTTACATCGTCGAAATCGAAAAACTTTCCATTCTGGGTATGAGTGTCAGCGACAACTTACGTTGAAATGACCAAACATTCAAAGTCTTCAAAAATGTTACGATATGTCTAGGTTTCTCCAAGCGACGAAAGAAATATTTCACCCCCTCTGATAGGTATCAATATATAAGGCATTCATCAGCCCAAAATTAGAGTGCAATGCCCACAAAAATGCCCTAAAACATCTCTGCACCTGTTAGATAAGATTCAAAGCCGTGTGATAGAACTCATAGGTGATACGTATATCAGTCAGTCAATTGACACCCTTCAACACTGACGTAATTTCTCCTGTCTCACTTTATTTAATTGCTATTTCTACCACCAGTGCTTCATATCCAATAGCATTCCGTCCCTTCAAACCTTCAACCGTAACACCCGTCTCACTATGAATGCTCATCAGTACACCCTCAAGCTCACTTTCAGACGTACTCTAAAATATCGTGATTCGTTCCTGAGCCGTACAACTCGCTTATGGAATGCCCTGCCGCGCTCTCTATTTCCTGGTCTGGACTTTATAACTTGCAAGCAATTATAAACAATGTACATCGGTACCTCTCTTTTCTTTCTCCCTAATTAGAAGGGATCCTAGCATACCATATGTTTTTCTCTGTAAAGTAGACCAATGTTGTCATGGCATTTCGCTAAAAGTAACCCGTGTTTAAGGTGTTTCAATTTACCTAAATATTTTCGTCTCTTGAGGGTTTGTTCAAGCGGCTGTTCCATTCGAAACATTTGAGCACTGTACCTGTCGTATTTTTACCAGACTGACTTTCTTCTATGCAATTATTAACATAAAGCGATTTTTTCATTAAATTCACAGTTTACAAACACTCTTAATGCTGTTGTTAACAAAAATTATAATGTCTTTGTGCTATTTATCGATTTTAGCAAAGCATTTCATACCCTAACACATGAAAAGCTAGAGGAAAGTGTCAGAAGAAACGGTTTGAGAAGAGTATTAGCAAACTGGCTCAGGAGCTATCTAACCAATAAAACTATAAAGTCACGTATCTGATACGCTAAGCAAAGAAAAGCCAATTTTGGTGTACCGCAAGGCTCAAAATTAGGTCCTATTTTATACGTTCTTTACACCAACGAAATATTAATGGTATTCAAAATTTGCACTGCTTATGCCGTAAAATGCTTGACATAGCAATAGTTATGAACCGCAAACACCTAAATAATGCCCCTGTGTCATACGTACATACGTACGTATCGAGGTAGTCAAAATTATTAAATATCTCGGAGTAACCATTAACAAGCATTTTCTGAGCATATAAATGCCCTACGACTTCAGCTGAAGAACACTATTTTTGGCATGGTATAACTTAGGCAATTCAGAATATTTGGAAGCCCAAAACCAGTTATACTACTCGCTTACTGAATTGCGCATAAGATACCGGATCCTGGCCTGGGGAAACGCAGCAAAAACTTACTTGGAAAAAGTATTAAATCTTGTTAAATCTTGTTAAAATTTTCATACCAAGTAATTCAACCCTTAAATTTCTTGTTGCCAATGCAAGCTTCAAGATGACAAAAATGCTGGATGACCAGCGGTTTTAAGCAGCCTATACGCCACATACAAGACGAAAAGCCAAAGGGATGCTAGACATTCCAGAAACTTACTTTCGAGAACTACGATAAAGTCATTCCGAATTTTAAAAAGCAAAAAAAAAATAAATAAAAAGTATTTACTCCAGTTGTAAAGTAGAATTCATAATGATATAATGAACTTTTGAAACTTACTTTAATCACAAATTCTTAACCAAATTAATTATTACAGTACTGGAATCAATTTTTTGTTTTGTTTTTTGTTTTTAAAATAATAACTCACTTCAAAACTAATAAAGATATTAATAAAATAATAATAAAACTTCTAATACGGTTTAATACATATTGCACTCAATTTATGTAACTCAAAATACAAAAGAATTGACATGACAACCATCAGCATATTTTTCTCTTACTCAGAAACAATATCGAAGAAATAAAGTTATCAACATAAAAAGCGGGCGGACATGCTAAACGAGTGCTCGTAAGGGACTAAACTCACATCATGCAAATAATGACTTTTTTTCCTTCCGTAAAAAAGTAGAAGTGTTTGCTCGTACATTGAGTACAAGTAATTTTAATAATTTCTCAACAGTGGCATACTTGTTCGCATACACGCGCCATCTTCCATCCGCACCTAACTCCCATTCGAACACCCCTAAATTTTGTGATTTTCCTTACCCTACGAAGAAAAATCTTCTTCCCCTTGTATTATACTCGTATCTCACAAGTACTTAGGTTCCTCGCTCGGTTGGCCCTTTTCTCTGCTTCTTATCTTTGGAGACATACATACATACGTACAATATTTTCATTATCATTTCAAGTTTGTTACGCTCTAACTACTGAAGAATGAAAGCCGACTGGGTGGTGGGTGAACTTTACGAATATCTAAATGCGATACATAACCCAATGGATAAATTTGCAACTCAGTTTTATATGTCGAAGGAGTTGAGCTTGTACTTCGTTTTGTTTTTTTTTTTTTTTTTTTTTTTTTTTTTTTTTTTTTTTTTGAATGGATTTTTTTATGCCCCAGATGCTACTAATAGCAACCGTTCATATGTATGTATAAAGATATAAAGATATAAAGATATAAAGATATTTTGTATGACAGATGTTATTCGAGTAGAAAAGAAGATTTGGTGAAGAAGACACGGCTATTTAGCTGGTGGTGAAACTATGATACATCACATCACATGGGTATCATCTTGTAATGGGAAATTCGGATACATTATGGGAGTAGAAAGGAGGAGCAATTCCACCGATAAGCTCAGCATCATTTAGGATATTCAAGGCATTACATGAAAGCTTGTGGACTGTGATAAAATCTAATTACAAATTTTATTTGCTGACTTTGATGTGCCTCCAAGTAGATACATATATGAAGAAGTATGTATGTATTTATAAAGAGTGTTCTATGAAAACCGATATGAAGATGGTCTTCTAAATCAATCCACAAGACTTACTTACGAAACAAACTCATGAGACAATGCAGACTTCCACTTATTTCTAAAATGTATCTGGCATCCCTTGATTTTCTACTTAAGCAGGTGGCGTTCTAGTCGGGAATGAACCTGGGTTTCAACTATCAATTCCACTCATGTTCTTCGAAATCAGAAACAAAATACGAAAAACTCCAGAGTTACAGAGAATCTGGGGTCAGATAGACGGATGACAAAAGAAAGAAATGTTGCTATCTCCACTCTGTTTGGAGTTTTTTTTTTATTTTTTATTATTTTTTATTTTATTTTATTTTTATTTTTATTTTTTTTGGAAAATGCCATTTAAGGACACTCTCGACAATAATGGGATCGATTCTCTCGCATTCTTATTCTTTCTATCAACTTGATCCACTGCGGCTATGAAAATAGGAGACATACGTCAAACCTCTGATTAACTACATGCTCGTATACGCGAGCTTGCATGCATCTACAAATGTATGGCGATAGAGAATTTAATGTCGCTTCCCATACTAAATGTCTGCCTGCATAGCAAATACAAACAACGCCAGTACGACGATTACACAATATCATAAAATGTCGCTTCTCCGAAGAAAAGTTTGCTTGTATTTGTATGCTAAATCCAAAGCCAGTCCCACTATGTAATAAAATTCTCCACAGAGAGGTTGGCACTGCGTTACAAACTCAAACGTCAAACTCAGATTATATCACTTTCTAATGCTGATCCAGAAGAGCTGTTCACGAAAAAATAATTCGAAAAGTCGAAAAACTAGAGTTGTAATCGATTTATTGTTTTAGTAACCTTCTCGCAAAATAGTGATTTCAATAAATCGATGGTTTAAATCGTTGCAGAGCCATCATTGTTGCAACCACGTCGTGTCTGGATATTGATTGACATGAAAGTAATTTCAGTTTTCACACGTATTTAGGTTGTTTTAGGTTTTGACAACTTATTTTTCAATATAATCCCATTTCAACTCGATACACTTTACCCAGCGGTGCGGCAACTTTTATTTATTTATTACTTCCTCGTTTGACCCGTTCTACATTTCGGCGAGCGATCTTTTAAAGTTTGGGAACAAAAAGAAGTCGCAGGAAGCCAAGTCCGGAGAATACGAAGAATGGCGGAGCAATTCGTAGTGTAATTCGACCAGTTTGGTTGTGGTGACTGCGGAGGTGTGAGCCGATGCGTTATCGTGGTGGAAAAGCACTTGTTTCTTCGTCAAATGTGGTCGTTTTTTCTTCAAATCTCTGTCAAATCTTGTCAACGTGGATTACAACTCGCGCGTTACAAAAAACGGTGGCCATCACCTTTTCGGCCGAAGGCACGGGCTTCGCCTTCTTTGGAGCGCGTTCACCGGTAAAACCCATTGTTTCGATTGTTCTTTAGTCTCTGGTGTGTACCAGTGAATCCATGTTTTATCGATGGTCAAGAAATGACCCAGAAACTCCTCCGGATTTCGATTAAACAGGCCCAAGCACGTATTTGCAGTGGTCTCACGATTGCGCTTGATCTTCACGCGGACCGCTTTGTCACACCCAAAATCTCGTGCAGAATATGCCCAACACATTCGGTTGAGATGCCTGCTATCCGCCAATTTGCGAATTTTCACTCGGCGGTTTACCAATACGAGATGATGGATTTTGTCCACGGTTTCCTCTGTGGTAACCGTTTTTCAGTCAGCTGGACGCGGTTCATCAAAAACCAAAGTACGGCCACGGCGAAAATCAGCTAACCAATGGTAAATGGTTTTACGGGAAGGTGAACCGATCCTATACATACCATTGAGCATGGGCTTGATTTCCTCTCAAGTTTTGTCACTCAAAAGTAAGAATCGGATCACTTAGTGATACTGCTCTTGGATTGTCACCAAATTTTGACAGGCGGGCTAAGAGACGTTATACTAAATGATGGTACACTCAGTAGCGCCACTTATCTTCCAATCCGGGTACTCATCAAACAGCCCTCGTAAACCGTCGGCTTATGAAATATTTTGAAACACGAAAACTTCTCATTGCACAGCAGAACGGTTTTCCTAGCAACATATCCACATGTGATCTAATAACATGTCTCATCGAAAAGTGAAACCAAAGAGTATATAAATCCTCCGAAAGCAAAATAGTTTCACTTGATATTTCTAAGGCATTTGACAGAGTTTGGCATCAGGCTCTTCTGTCGAATGCGTACTTTGGATTGATAAATCTTTTCTTTAATGAATTCAAATTACCTTTCGGAACTTTGAATTCAGGTTGTCTTGGATATTTTCAAGTCTGATATTCAGAAAATGACATTATCTCCGACACTCAACGTCTGCTCCTTCTTATGCAATATATTCCTTTGCTGACGACAGTACTCTCTGCTTTTCATATTCGTTTCCTGACACACGTCCCTGTTCTTCGGCTGTAGAACGGGAACGCCGGCGTATGTTAAGCTTATTAAATGCTGGTATCAACATCATAACTAATGATGATCATAAAGAAACCAAAGAGTACATAAATCCGGCGAAAGCAAAATAGTTTCACTTGATATTTCTAAGGCATTTGACAGAGTTTGGCATCAGGCTCTTCTGTCGAATGTGTACTTTGGATTGATAAATCTTTTCTTTAATGAATTCAAATTACCTTTTGGAACTTTTAATTCAGGTTGTCTTGGATATTTTCAAGTCTGATATTCAGAAAATGACATTATCTCCGACACTCAACGTCTGCTACTTCTTATGCAATATATTCCTTTGCTGACGACAGTACTCTCTGCTTTAGAACGGGAACGCCGGCGTATGTTAAGCTTATTAAATGCTGGTATCAACATCATAACTAATTGGGGACCACTAACAGAATAGAATTTAATGCTTCCAAAACACAATGCTGTCTGCTGTCCTTAAAACGAAATTTTGTCCATGAATGCCACTTGCATCATTGATCGAAATGACTACATATTCATTATCGTCAAAAATACTGCGAAATACTAGATGGGGTGAAAAGTAACGTCCTTGGGAATGAAAAAAAAAAATATTTTAAATGTTTTTTTTATTTTATTCAATATAGTCTTTTAGTTTGATACACTTATTCAAGCGATTTTCCAACTTCTTGCTCCCGTCCGAAAAGTAATTTTCCGGAAGGTCTGCAAAATACTCCTCCGTGGCGTCGATGATTTCCTTGCGTGAGTTAAATTTTTTATTGATGATCCATCTTTTGAGGTTTGGGAAGAGATAATAGTCTGAGGGAACCAAATCGGGCGAATACGGTGGATGGGACGGCAATAAGACGGCCGTAAGTCATTGATTTTTTTTCGTTACATGCGAGGTCGTTTTGTAGCGATTTCGGCCTTCAATCGCTATAATAATGCACAGAATACTCGCTGTTGATGGTTTTTCCTTTTTCGAGGTAGTCCACGAAGAGTATGCCACGACAATCCCAGAAAACTGACTCCATAATCTTTTCGACCCATGGAGTCTCCCTCGACCGCTTCGGAGCACTCGTGCCGGCTTTAGTTCATTGCCGGGTACTCATTCTGTTCTTTGTGTTCAACAGTTACCAATCTGCGTTAAAGTACGCCCGATTTTGCATCAGCAAGTCCAAACACTCTTTCGAAGTGCTCTCGCGTTCGTGTTTTTGGTCAGGAGTGAGTATGCGCGGCACCCATCGGCGGGATAACTTTTTCATATGCAGAATATTGCCCAAAATATGGCGTGTTCGCTTAGTACTAATCTTTGTGGTATCTGCTAGTTTGCGCACCTTTACTTTCCGGTCAGCCAACATTTCATGTATTTTTTTGACATTGTCCTATGTACCCGCATCGGAGGGCCTGCCGCTGCGGACTTGATTCGTAGTGGAGTTGTGGCCACCACGAAACTCTCGAAACCAATATTTGACGGTGTAATCTGACGTAGCATTAAGCCCATAATATTTATCCAACTTTTCTTTTGTTTCCTTCGCCGTTTTGCCTCTCAAAAAATAATGTTTTATGAGAGAACGAAAATCGTTTTTGTCCATACTCAACATGATGCCAAACACGTCAACAACAATCAGCTGTCAAAACAAAACTGAAGACAGTATAGCACTGAAATTTGGCATGTCAGCCAAATTGAACGGACTTCAAGGCACCATAACCTTTTTTACAGTAGCAGCGCATTCTGGCGGTCAAAGAGGTTACTTTTCACTCCTCAACCGATGTAAGAAATACTTCACTGCCTTTGATCAGGCCTCAAAGAACCTATGAGGCATTCATCCAGCCGAAATTGGAGTACAATGCCCACATCTGGTCGGGTGCGCCCAAAACATCTCTGCACCTGTAATATAGGACTCAAAACCGTGCTTTAAAATTCATAGGTGATACTAATATCACTCAGACAATGAACACACTCGAACACCGACGTAATGTCTCGTGTATGACTCTTTTTTATCGCATTTCACCATCAATGCTCCATAGAAATCGTCAGTAGCATTATGTAACTTCAAACTTTAAACCGTAACACATGTCTCGCTATAAATGCTCATCAGTATAACCTCAATCCTACTTTCGGACTTACTCTAAATAATCTTGATTCGTTCCTAAGCCGTACAATTCACTTACGGAATGCCCTGCCGCCCTTATAATTTTCTAGTCATTATAACATTCAAATATTTAAAACCAACGTTCATCGTCACCTCTTTTTCCATTCTCCCTGATTTTCCTTTGCCCGCACTGTGTGCAAACATTTGAATGCATGCATCCCTTGAGAGCGCGCAGATTATAAAAAAAAACAAGGAATAACAGACGCACACTTCACAGTCCCTCATACTTCTGGATGGTAACTGGGCGATGGAGCATATACGACAACATTTGTTTGAAGGAACGATGACATTTATTGATGAATCAGTCGAGTAGCTGGAATGCTCTCTTAAACCATGATTTCCACATCCGACGTTAAATATGTCCTATCAGTAGTCAATAAAGAATTTGCTTTGGTAGCATCAAGGTACGAATACTAGGTTTGATGTGGTAGTATCTTTGCAGTTAGAGGTTGTTTTGAAGTCCGAATGGTCTTGAGCTGGTTTTATATAAAGATTACTTTCAGCAGTTAATTGAATTTCCCGTGAATTTGACTTATCACGCTTTTGTTGTTGCCACTGTTGCTATCGTCCAGTGTGCACAACATACATATATATGTAAGTACACGTGTATACAATTGTATTCTTAGTTTAGACCTTCATTTGCCTTCCTGAACTTTAATTGTATACCATTCTCTGGCAAGAGGTAGAACGTAAAAGGCATTGATCTTTTTTTTTAATTTTTTTTTTTTTATCAAAACGGTCGTCCTAAATCGGATAAATGACGCATTTTGGTTGTATTTAAGGTCAAAGCTTTTGTTTTGCCATTATGCTTTGTTGTTGTGAGAAAACCCATCGTCGCGTGCAGGTGACAATGATGTTCGTATATATTTAAGGGGATGCAGCACACCCCATCTGTGTGTTTTTTTTTAACTTCTGAAGAAAGTAAAAAAAAAAAAAAAACAGAAAAACTCACATAATTAATCCACACCTCTACCCACGAAATTGTTTGGTAAAGGACGAAGTTAATATCATATTTACAAACGGTAATTCAATTAAAATTGCCCTTATTATTACCCACCTATAGGCCAATCTAACACCAATCCACTCTTCGCCGTCCCTTTTTGTCAAATCCTTCTGGAGGATATGCGATTTTACTTTGAAATCTCTTCGGCGTACAAAACTTTAATTTGTTTTCTCTCCGCGAAAAACTAAAAAGAAAATTAAAAAAAAAAAAAACAATTCATTACATTGGAGCTCTATTCAGTAGGCTTATAGTGCTAGTAGAGCTGACAGAGCTAGTAAACTACTACAGCTCCATGTATGTAGATGTATGTACACTTAAAGTGCTAATGTTATAATATTATATTTGCTAATAAAATTAAACGTTTCATTCACATTCAATCGCATTCATTTGTTTCGTTTTCTGCTTTTTAATCAATTTCTTTTTTTATGTTTCTTTACAGCTGCTCGTGCTAAAATTCTGGGATCAACTGAAGTCCATGTGAAACGCGACAGTACAATTTCATTAGCGTGCTCAGTGAATATTCATGCATCGTCTGTTTCATGGTAATTGCTTACTTTATACTACAAAAATTGATACGGATACGGATAGGGAACACATGCATTCACATAAAAATACACCATTCATTGTATTTTAAAATACAATCTATAGGTACTATAGTTACGCATGTGTATATATGTATATACATATGTATCCGTTCTATCACATCCTGATGGTGGAGCTTACACAAGCCGAAATACGAAGTAAAATTGCTGCCCGCCCGGTTTTGCTCGCGTTCATTGCATATTTTTGTCGAGAATTTCTATCAAAATGCATATTTCGATCGTGGTATTATTTCAGTGTGACCACTGCATTCAACTTAAATATAAAACTCCTTGTTTTCGCTTTAATGAACCGTTGAAATATCGCATACAAATATGGTACATCTTATTCTATTTCCTCTTTTATTGAACGTTGAAATATGCGTAGATATAGTAGTTATCATCGAAGGCTACATACTTGTATGTGTTTCTTTTCATTGCTCATGTGTCGATTGTTAGATCACATATTGTCACACATTCGTTAAACTTCTCGAGCATCCTCCAACACCTTCGTAAATACCAGGCACTTAGATGGCATTTTTCTGTCACAAAATTTTGCAAAGTTTTCAGGCCATGTTAGTTACCACACATGGACTCCATCATGTTCGCAGAGCATGATATAGTAGATCTCAGGAAATGGGTAAATATTCCATTCGATGTAGAATTATTATGAGTGGTCTGAAGGGCTGTCACGTTGTTGCTTTCATTTCCAAAGAAATCATTTCATTCCAATTTATTGCTTTAATAGAAAACCTTGCGATGTGGAGATCCTTGAACTTATCGCAAGGTCCCTGTCATTATTTGTCAACTTTGAGTCGCTTCATATCTCAATCTTATTCTCAGAAATCTTCATTAAGTGACATGGAGCTCAATAATATTGCAGCTATCTATATGGAGCTCAATAATATTGCAGCTATCTATCGTGCATCTAGAACTCTCTTAAATATTTTCACAGTTTCATAGATCCTAAGTGGTTTCAATTATTCATGTTTTTTTTTTTTTTTTTTTGCCTTTATACAGGGGAACAAGAAAGCCCTCTCTTCACTAGTATTGCAAAATTGCGAGCCATTTGAAATTTGAATCCAAGATTTCCGGGGGCTCCCCTTCAGACGGTGCGTGATCCCCGATAATCACGTTCGCGATTTAGTCCTTTTACTGATTTGATTAACTTTGTTATTTCTTCGCTAACTTTGCTATTTTCTTTTCGAAAGCGGTAAATAAAAACATATCATTTCGTTGAGGGTCTTCGTTAATGTTTTGTACCTCTCTTTTCATCCTCCCCAAGTTTCTTTTACCAGCGCTGGTATTGTGTGCAACAGCAGATACCTTGTAATTTTTAACAAACTGTCGACGATTTCAGATCACAAGCCTGGACTTAAAGTTCAAATGGCAACACCACATACACCCAACTGAAGTTTTAGGGGGGTGTTTGGAAAGCATAAACAACCCTACACCTACTGGAGCAAAAAGCAAATGAAATGAATACGTAATATGTATGGACCACCGAAGACAGGTTGAAATAGAGACTGTAAGGTATTTGGTGTTTTTCCAAACCACCTCGACCCGATGGCATTCATGTTACATACAATATAATTCTATTGGGTAAGAATTTCTCATTCATGGTGGATCGATTTGACTGTTTGAAGTTTTGACGGGTTTGACGCTTTTGACGCAACAACGGTATGGTATTCGTAACGCTGTAGGATATTGTAATCTAAATGCATACACTTCCGCCCGCCAAACCAGGATAGAGTTTCGTTTAATTTTTGACGATTTCGTTGTTTTCTTTTTCCAAAATTTGATGGAGCTGCTATCGGCATTTCGACATGAATGTCTTCCACCCTTCCGACAGCATAACAACAAGGGTGTGCTTGAATTGAACATGTTTGCATGACTGTATTAACTTATTCTCATCAATAATTCCTTTAAGTGTATACATACGGGTGTGAGTGTTTAACCGTACCTTTAGAGTTGAAATTCGTGCATACATACATCAGATTGGGATAACATTTGCATTTTAATCATAATTTTATGTTGGATTACCTTTTTAAGTTACGCAAATAAAGCTCAATAGGCTTGGGAAAATAGAGAGTAAACGAGGATATGTCATTTGGGGAGTTTCCAATATTTACTCGTAATAAAACTGTTTTTATAATTAGCTCATGATGCCAGTACCGGCGCAATTGTAGCTCCTTTTTAGGCTTTGAGTACTGGTTTCGGGAAGTAAGTACCAGCTACTTGGATGGTCATATTCTCATGTTGGATTATTTGGCTTGGAATGCTAATAAAATAAGATAAAAACGTAGCTCTGTACCTATATATGTGGGGTTCATTATACCGTTTTTTTTCTTACTCGTTTATTTATTCTGTTCGCACACAGGTACCATGGCTCATCGATAGTCGATTTTGATTCAGTTCGTGGTGGGATAAGCTTGGAAACTGAAAAAACCGATGTGGGAACAACCAGTCGTCTTATGTTGACAAGAGCCTCATTTCGTGATTCCGGAAACTACACATGTGTCCCGGCAGCCGCTATTCCAGCATCGGTACAAGTTCATGTACTAAACGGTGAGTATACTTACGTCACATTTGATTTAAGTACATTTTCCAAATCTGCTGTAATTATTTTCAAATATTTATCTTATAAGTTCACGTCCAATTAGTATTGATCCGTTGCATTGGTGTTCATTTTCCTTAGTTTTGTTTTAACCATTTCTGTAATGTAATCATCTTCCATAAATTTTGAATAGCGTTATATGTCATCCTGCCTCCCACAAAGAATCATTGACTGCTGTCGAGTTTAAGGGACCCATCTACCTGTGACCGCCAAAAAAAAGGTGATTTTAGGGAATTTTTTTTTTTAAAACTACCGCATCAAATGTTTTACAATTTGAAGGATATATTTATATATAAATAATGAATATACTTAAACTTAAATTTTCAGCGAGTTATTCGCTATCTCCCAAGTTATAAAAAAAAGGTCCCCCTCACGACTGCTGCAGTGATTGCGGCCTTCACCGTGGCTAAAATCAAAAAGATAGTTATTGTAAATTAAAAAGTATTGCTTATACATGCCTATGGCTGAGTTTTGAAAAAAAAATCGAATTTTAACTGAAAATTTGATGATTTTTGGCCCATCGAAGTTATATTTCTCATACAAACAAAAAACTGGTCATATACAAAATATACAAAATAAGCAAAAAAATCAAAAAAAAAAAATCAAAGCGATCGGATGATTTGTCTTCGAGTTACAACTGCAGCAAATTTGGAAAATGTAATTTCGAGAAAAACGCGTTTAAAGATAAAATGATTGATTTCATTTTTATAAATAGATAATATTTAGATACTTAGATACTTAGATACTTAAATACTTAGATACTTAGGCCCATATAATTCACCTTCCTCTTCTTCAAAAAGCGCCTTAAGGGCTGTTGAAGCTCTTTGTCGAGATGATCGGCCCTCTTTCGGGGCATCCTGTTAGCGATGCTCTGCAATTCGTAGTCTTGTTTCATCTTTTCTAGCGACATAATCACTCCCATCACATTAAATATTTTTAAAATAGATGTACAGCTATGGTTAATGAAATAGGTGCGACTAATGCATTTCCATATTTTTCAATATTTTTTTAATTAATTTAATTTAACACATCACATCTGCTCTTATCTCACAATGTTTGTCATACCGTTAACTACATTTTACCGTTTACAAAACGCAAATGCATTTCATGATGTTAAACAGAGATTTTGCACTTTTAAGTGAACTTTTAAAGAAGTTGGACATTGAAATGTGTGCGCTGCTAGTTGTAAGGAACAGTAATTTAGTTAAGTTATAAAAAAGTTTTTTTTTTTTGTCAAAATAAGTGAGTACGATGCATATCCTAAATAGATATTCATGTTTACAATATATCGTTGGATAATTTGCAGTAAAAATGGGACGTTAACCACATTGCTCTAAAGATGAGAAATGACTAATTCTGCAGTTAAGAAATGAAAATAAAACATACAAGGAAATTACAAAATTAATGAGATGCTTTCAGAATATGATAAACCAAACAAAATTCGAAAAACGTCTACAAAAACTGACCGACGAATTGTTCAAATTTCTAAGGCTGACCCTTTTAAGTCTTCAAAAGATATTGTAAATGAAATCGAAGACAATATCAGCGCCAGAACTGTTCGGAGAAGGCTAACTGAAGCTAATTTGTTTGGGAGAACCAAACAAAGAAAGTTCCTTTTTTAAGACCCTCGCATATCAAACAAAAGCTCGAATTTGCTAAAAACCACGCAGAATGGACTGAAACGCATTAACCAATGGAGAAACATCCTCTGGACGGATGAAACTAAAATTTAAAAATGTATTTAAAAGGTCCCGATGGTAATATATTTGTTAGACGGCCACCCAAGGCAGAATTACTCCCTCGGCACAAAAAAAAACCGGGTGGGGGGGGGGTCTACTGATATGGTGATGTTTTTCATGGCATGGTGTAGGACTTTTGTGTCGCATAGAGGGAACAATGCCAGCAGGGGGGGGGGGGGGGGGGGGGGGGGGTCTACTGATATGGTGATGTTTTTCATGGCATGGTGTAGGACCTTTGTGTCGCATAGAGGGAACAATGCCAGCAGATACTTACGTTGAGATTCTTCAAAATACTATGTCCCCCTACGCCGAATACGAATTGCCTCTAATTTGGACATTGCAACAAGACAACGATCCAAAGCATACCTCAAGAAAAGCTAATTGATGGTTCCAAGACAATGGTGTTTCGGTTATGCCGTGGCCGGCTCAATCACCGAACCTTAACCCAATAGAAAATTTATAGAATGAAATTAAGGGCATCATCGCAAGCAAAATAACGCGAAATCTGGAGGAACTATAGAAAGAGGTGCAAGAAGCTTGGAAGAACATCCCAGTCGAGAAATGCCGAAAACTTGTCAACTCAATGTCAAGTCGGTGTGACTTAGTAGTTAAGAATAAGGGTCATACCACTAAGCATTGAGCAAAAAATATGAAGTTAATAAAAAATGCAGTTTTTTTTAATATTCTTTAATTTTTTTCTGTTTTCTGAATTTGCACCTATTTCTTTGACCAACATATTTTTTGTAAACCCTTGATTTTTCTTAATAATTCATTCAGTTCATTCCGGCGATAAGCGCACCTACTCTCTACGCCTTCTGGATAGTTTCCGTGGTTTGGATTCTTGTCAGTCGAACTAAAATAATGAAATTAACTTGATATATTTTCTCCACATTATCTTAATGTATCATGGTCGCTAAGCCTTAATACTTTTGAAGTTTATTAATTAAATTGATAGCGTAGTTAACTTTTTCCTCCTAAGCTCTTATCGGTTTTTTTTCAAACTACGGCATCGTGATACCATTCTTTTTTAGATTGTAGATAGCACTCTGGTTTTTTTACAGGAAAATCATATGGATTCAAACCTAATAATTCTATCACCATCGCGAAAATTTCACCCCATATTTACTAATCGAGCGACCAAACATGTCTTTTATACTGTCGACTTCCATTTTCGAAGCCGATCCTTTATGATTTATGTCGCAATCATCTTCGTGTAGTGAAAGCCATTCCAAGCTTCAGAATCGCTGTGCCAAAGGCACCACTCCGAAAGTAAGTAGACTTTACAAACGAATCGACGATTTTTCTACAATATTTTCCTGCCAGAGTAACTACGCCAAAACGTTAAATATGGCCACGTTATTTCCACGTGCCATCTCCCGAAACTGCCAAATTTGTCTCTGAATTTTCTTTCTCTAATGTGTGTTTCTTCTCTTCTTCAACACACTAATATTATAAACTGATTCTGCTGTTATCAATAAATTCGTGAAACACCCAGAGAAAGTTTGATGATAAAATTAACTTGCTAAATCTATCAAACAGCAAAAAAAAAAATTAATTTCGTTTATTCCGATCCTCCGAAGAAGCATCACAGGCACTTAGTATAACGGTCACAGTAAAACTAAACGTGACTGTCTCCGGAAACATGTGACGTAGTTATAAACGAAAAATCCCTAAAGAGTAGACCTATTCATACTCTGTATACCTATAAGTCAACAATAGAAACCGGAAACGTATTATAATGGTGAACAATGACGACAGCGCCCTACCAATAACTGTGGTAGACCGTTACTTCCTGACCGCTGAGCGTAGCAGACGTAACTTCCTGACCGCTGAGCGTAGCAGACGTAACTTCCTGACCGCTGAGCGGCTACTCTTCAAAAGGCTGTAACTCAAAAACCATTTGAGATATTCATTTGAAATTTAAGTATATTTATAGAATACCGAAATATGAAAAAAATCGATTTTTTCAAAACTTCACACACACTTAGGTGTGCCTCTTCATAATATAACTCTACCGACTGTCTAGAACTTTTTCGTATATTTTCGTATTTCTTCATGTTTCCTTTGCTGCTCGTGGAAGGCTGCTCTTCCACTGATTATAAATCCAATAATCTATCATCATTTTAATGAACAAAATCGTGAGTCATATATCTCGTAGTCGAACGGCTTCTTAAGTTCGTAGCCAATTTCTGTAACTAATTATGGCAAAGAAGCTCAATATACTTGCGTGGAATGCCAACGGGCTACAGAAAAGGCTTGATGAACTAAATATTTTCATGCAGGAAAAAGTTATTGACATATGTTTAATTTCCGAAACTCACCTGGCAACAGAATCGAGCGTGGAACTAAAAGGTTACCGCGACTACCACGGTCATCATCCATCGGGAAACGCAAGAGGCGGGTCATCAGTATTCATAAAAGACTGCATTGAACATACTTTGGAAGCAATAATTGAACTTGACAAATTTCAAATGACCGTGATGCGTGCTAAAAATAAAAATTACTTTTTTAATATATCCTCAATCTATTGCCAATCGCTCTGCAAAATAGAAAAACAAGAATTTATTGACCTATTCAACTATCTTGGACCAATCTTCATTATTGGTGGCGACTTTAACGCGAAGCACAAATTTTGGGGCTCAAGATGTATCTCTCAAAAAGGCAAAACTCTTTACAGGGCTGGTATGGAATGTGGTTGCTATTTTTACTCAACAGGCAAGCCGACATATTGGCCCACGAATGTCGCCAAAACACCCGATCTAATAGACTTCTTTATCGGAAAAGGAGTAAACGCTAGTTACGTCAAAGTTGAAGAGGGCTTCGGTCGTTCCTCCGATCATTCTCCAGTTATCCTCTCACTGTGCGAATCTTTGGTTAAGAAACAAGGACCACCCAGATTAACTAACAGGAAAACTAACTGGGAAGATTTCCGAATAGACGTTGTAGACAATACTGAGTTGAAAGTAGCACTTAGAACGCCGTATCAACTTGAAAAAGAAGTTAAAAGTTTCTTTGAAGTCATACAGCAAGCGGCCTAGAAAAACACTCCCCTCGAATCGAACAAAATTCCCAAAGTCGGCATAAGATATCCACCGGAAATCAGAGAAATGATAAGGAAGAAACGAAGAGCGCGGAAAAAGTGGCATGAAACGCGGGCACCACAAGATAAAACGTCTATTAATAAGCTCTGCAACTTGTTGAAAAAATCAATCAAGGACTTCAATAATCAAGGTATTAATAACTACCTTAAAAGACTCACAGCGACAAAGAATACCAACTACTCCATATGGAGAGCCGTTAAAAGTGTTCGAAAGCCCCAAATACACGTGGCGCCAATAATAAGAAACCAGGATGACTGGGCGAAAAAAGATAAGGAAAAAGCTTATGTTTTCGCCGACCATCTTGCAGAAACGTTTAAACCATTCGATGAGGTTTTTACTTTCCAGTAAAAAAGGCTACACTTAGGGAACTTAGACACGCTTAAGCCCAATAAAGCCCCGGGATATGACTTAATACCGTTGCGTTGCGTTAATAGCGTTGCCCAAAAAAAAGATTTGCTAAAGCTGCTTTATCTTATAAATACCAGCATTAGATTAGAGCACGTACCGCACCAGTGGAAAGTAGCCGAAGTTATTATGGTTCCGAAACCCGGTAAACCGCTGACTGAAGTCAAGTCATATAGACCAATATCGCTTCTCCCGATTACATCGAAGGTCTTCGAGCGAATCCTTCTTAATCGTGTTAAACCAATTACCGACACAAATTCCCTCTTGCCTGATCATCAATTAGGCTTAAGAAGCCAACACTCTACAATTGACCAAGTGCAACGAATAACCGATGTAATTGAACGAGTAATCGAGTGTAAGTTAGTCTGTTCAAGCGCATTCCTTGACGTTTCGCAAGCCTTTGATAAGGTATGGCATGAAGGCCTAAAATATAAACTCCGACAAGCCCTACCCCAGCAATTGTCTTGTATTTTAGGTTCATATCTGAAAGATCGACTCTTCCGTGTGAAACACGGAAACGAATATTCCACTTTTAAGACAATAAAGGCGGGGGTGCCGCAAGGAAGTGTACTTGGAACTCTGCTATATTTGCTTTTTACCCGTGATATACCGCAAACGGATGACACTGTCCTAGCTACATTTGCTGATGACACTGCCATTTTGGCAACGGCTAAAACAGTCGAAGAAGCAACTGCCAAGTTGCAACGTGCCCTTACACGGATTAACAATTGGACAAAGACTTGGCGAATCGCGCTTAATGAAAACAAGTCTGTCCACGTGAACTTCACTCTCAAGAAAATTGAGAATCCACCGGTGTTTATCAACGCAGTACGAATTCCTTACGCGAACGAGGCAAAAATATCTCGGTATGACACTCGACGCTAAACTAAAATGGAGAGCACACGTCAAGGAAAAACGTGAAGAGCTTGAAATCAAATATAGAGATATTTACTGGCTTATTGGAAAGTATTCCAAGCTTATTTTATAGAACAAACTGCTGTTATACAAGCAAGTGCTAAACCGATCTGGACATATGGTGTACAACTTTGGGGTTGTACTAAAAATAGTAACATTAATGTATTACAGACATTCCAAAACAAAGTTCTTCGAGGTATTGTTAATGCGTCGTGGTACATTAGAAACGATGATATCCACAGAGACTTAGGAGTCGAAAACGTTCAGAACGTAATTAAATTGTTTGCACGAAAACATAATAATCGAGGGAGGTGTTTTTTAGTGAGTAAGAATCTCACACTACTATAGGCTCCGGGCCTATAGTGTCTATGAAGATTTCTCACCTTCCCATGAAAAAAAAAAAAAATTTATCTCGTAGGTATGTAATGTAAAATACAACCTTATTTCTTGCTAGATGCACGCACTATATTTAACTTAATCAATTTGACAATTCATAATGCTTAGGCTAGACCAGAGGGAGTACGTTCAATATTTATACAGATATGACAGTCACCCCCTTTTAATGTATATCAATTCTTATAACTAATTTAATAAATCTTAAAATAAAGACAATTATATTGTATAACAAATCGGTTTATGAATTCATTTTAACTTTTGAATCTGTAAATAATTTTGTTTGTTTAACAATGTAATACTTAACTTTAAATAATGTTTCTTTATTTAATTTGATATAATAAAACATAAAACGAAATAAGATGTATTAGGTTTTTTTTTACTTGATACATAGGATTTTTCCCCTTAAAAAAAAGATTTTCAAGTATAAGTAATTAATTTGAAATATCACAGTATAATGAAGCGCGCCAAAAACCTCCATAGCACTTCCAAATTGGCATTTTGAATTACCACTATAGTCGCGAACTGAAACTCGATCGTTGACAAACAATTTTCTAATATTGTTATGTATTTCTTTTGTATGTTGATAAGAAGGTCCTTTAGGAACATTAAATCATGACGTGAGCGTATTTGTCTATTAAACATAAGAAACGATGGTGACTCGCCTATACTAGCGTGAGGAGTTCGTCGATAGTTTAAAAAAATATTACACAACTCTTTTTCAATTTCTGAGGGCTTACATTTAATGGTTTTTTTTTGAAAGTTTAAACGTTCCGTTCTGCTTGTCCGTTCGTGGCAGGGTGATAAGGAGCACTTTGCTTATGAATGATTTCATTAATTTTTAAAAACGTTTGAAACTTCTCGGAAGTTAACTGAACACCGTTATCGCTAACCACAATTTCAGGAATACCGATTTCGAAAAGATTTCACATTTGTCGATTGTAACCTCAGTGGTTATATTCGGTTACATATGTATGTTATTTCTGGCCATTTTGTATATGCATCGATAAGTATAAAAAAAATATTTCCCCATAAAGGGACTCGCGAAATCGACGTGTACTCGTTCAAATGGCTTTTGGCTAATTCCCAGATGTGGGCTGTAACTCTATTTGGGTTTGGTCTTGTTGACTGGCACTTAACACAGTTTTTTTTAAACATTTTCAATGTCTAAATCGATTCAAAGCCACCAACAGAAACTTCGTTTTAGCGATTTCATCCGAAAAATTCCAAAATTAACATAGCTGTATGAAGCTCTTCAAGGACTAATTTTCTTAATTGTTTGGAACGTAAACTCGCACACCTCGAAGCAAACAATTTTACTGTAATGTGAATTCCGTTTGGTCAATGCGAAAACGTTTATCCGGGCTTATAAATTTACCGGACATAAGGGCGTCAATTAAATCCCTTACCTATTCATCGTCTTCAGTTGCAGCTTGCAACTTTTCGACGGAGAGAGGCAAAGTTTTGATGGCATTCATTTCAATTATCTCAATTTCTTCTTTAATAGAATGCACCTCGGAAAGTGGTAAACGAGATAAAGGATCAGCGTTTGAATTTGCATACTGTTGCATCCTGGTTGCCGATAGTGTTGGCAATCCTTTTCCAGGTGCAAGAATTTGGGTAAGAGGCTTATTGCCCGTAATTAATTGTCGCATACATATATTGATAGAATTATGGCATACGTTTCTCTATCAATTTAAGTATAACGTTGCTGTATTGGGAAAAGCGTCGAAGCAAATTGTATTGGTCTTTCACTACCATCAGGAAATATATGACTCAATACAGCCCCCACCCCAACTGGACTCGCATCGGTTGCCAGCACAAACGGCAACCTAGGGTCGTAATGCACTAAATATGTTTCCATTTCATTTGATATGTATTTCGCACAGTTTGAAACGCTTTATCGCAATTCTTATCCCAAATAAATGGGACCCTGTTCTTAAGCAGATTGTTAAGTGGATATAAAATCGTACTGAGGTTTTCAAAAAATCTGCCGTAGTAATTAACTAGCCCGATATATGCTCTAACTTTATCTTTATTTTTCGGTTTCGGCATTTCAGTTATTGCATCGATTTTTTTTTTTTTTTTTTGTACTTTATGTATACCGTTGCGGTCGATTTTGTATCCACAGTATATAATTTCAAAAGCCATGAATTCACATTTTTCGAAATTTACTCGCATATTGTATTTGCTTAGCCGTGATAAAACTTTTTCGAGGCGTTGTAGGTGAATTTCATCGTTGGGCGCAATAATTTTGATATCATCTTATAAAACCGAAATACCGTCGATATCTTTAAGAATCACCTCGATTTGATTTTGCCACTTTGCAGGCCCAGATGCAACTTCGTACATGAATCTAGTTGGTCTGTATAAACCACGGTGAGTACTCAACATAAGAGGCTCATGATCATTTGGATGAACTTCTAATTGTAAGTATGCCTTACTGGGATCTATTTTTGTAAATTTTTCCCACCATGGACGCAAATTGTTCTTTGACTGTAGGCAATGAATGCTCTTGACATAGAGATTTTATAATATCCACATAATCGAACTTTACCCCCTTGTTTCCGAACAGGAACAATTGGAGTAGCTTACATAGTTATTTCGACTTTCTCGATAATACTATTTTTTTCTAACTCATCTAATTCTCTTTTGACTACATCTCGTAATGCAAAAGTAATATTTCTCGCCCTAATAAAAACAGGTTTAGCATCCTCACGTAAAGAAATACGAGCTTAAACATTATTAATTTTGCCCATTGAATTTTCAAAAACTGAAGAATACTTTTCTTTGAGTTTTTTGATTTGAACTGACGCTTTCGGTTTGATTCGACAACGTAAAGCTTAAGATCACGACTATTTTTTTTTTTTAAATCTACATTTATTAACCCTGACATAACTCTACCAGAACAAACGCGCACTAAGGAGAACCCCAACACTTTTAGATTTGTACCACAATAGCTTACCAGTTTCGTATCTGGTGCATTTAATTCTTCATCTGGAAAATGTGTTTCTTGTCCTTGTTGCTGATTATTTTAACCGGACAACCACTATCAATTTCGAAACCTAGGGTAGAATTATTAAAAAGGTTACTTCTTAAATTATATGATTCTACACAAAAAATTTCTTCTACTGACTCTTCTCTAGTTTGATCGTCTATATAATTTGTGTTGTTGTTTAGTGCCTTAAAGCAAACTGTTCTCAGATGCCCTTTGATTTTACAGAAAGAACACGTGGAGTTTCAATGCCGACATTTGTTTGCTTTGTGGTCTTTGCTTCCACACCGATAGCAATATGACTTCTTCTTATCAGTCGCTTTCACATCATTTTTTGGTTTGCCGCCGTCATTTTTCCCAAATTTGTTCAAAGGATGTTTTACCTTGGGCTTGCTTTTTGTTGAATGTAACTTACAGACTGGCCCTCTCTTTGTTGTTGGATCTGTGCTCTCCCTTGTGCTGATATTTCCATAGTTTTTGCAGTGGTCAGCGCTGTTGCTAGCGTTAAGTTGGGCGTCTCCAATAATCAGTTATAACGATCCAATAACTGATTGCGGAGCGCTGTCTCCAAATAGCCACCAAAATTGCACTTTAATGCCAATTTGCGTAGTGCTATGCAAAACTCTTCTACAGTTTCTGCATCGTTTTGCTTTCGAAGATGAAAACGATAGTTTTCCATTATCTCTAATGGAACTAGATCGAAGATTTCAGAAAGAACATTGATGACCTCGAAGTAGGTTTTGTCTTTAGGTTTAGATGCTAATATGTCGGAGAGAACGTCGAAAGTTTCTTAACCCATGTTGTGTAGAAGCAGGTGTATTTTCTTATCCTCTGTTGTTTCAACTATTGTCATTAAACCTTTGAACCGTTCCACCCACCTGGACCATTGAGTTTTGGTTTTGTTGAATTTCTCGAAAAGAAAATAGTCAGTCATAATTAATCGTTTGATCTGCAAGACTTGGTTATCTTCCTGGCTCATAGCCAGTGTGTAATTTTTTGTATCCAATCACGCGTATGGAAACACGTCGCCTTCATGTACGTAGTTTCGTGTGTGGGTGGAATTTTGTTCTTGTGCGTAGTTAAATTTTTTATTTATTGTAATTGTTTTTGTACGCGTTTTCGAATAATTGTATTTGTAAGGATTTTTTTATGTAAAACTTAAAGATTCTATCCCACCCTCGTCGCCACTAATATAAAACACAGCCTTCTTTCTTGGTAGATGCACACACTATATTTAACTTAATCAATTTGACAATTCATAATGCTTAGGCTAGACCAGAGGGAGTACGTTCAGTGATATAAAATATGTATACGGATATGACAGTATGCATTCCGGCTCCTGATAATACAGCATTTACAGCACACTTTACGGCATATATTAATGAAATTCGTATAAAAACAATATTTTTTGAATTTAAAGAAGTCGTACATATCTTACCAATTACCAATTCAACTAAAATTGCTTTTAAAAAATTCCTCACAACGAACGAACAGAAAAAAAACGCTTCACCGTTCCTTAATAATGGGTTTTTGAATAAAGGCGCTTGAAATTTGACAATGTTCAGCGATCATGTTAGGAAAGCTACATCTGTCAAAATTGGATGTATAGTAACTAATATTGGGTAAATCGCCGTGAAAAATTACACGAAATTTACCACACATGCACACACAAATGTAAATCCAAAGATAATGAGGAAAGTGCACATCCAGGGACAGTCGTCATTCGATTTTTTTGACAGATCGCCCGTGGCTCCTATCAAACTGCTTTATTATTTTTGTTCAATATCGTTTGGCAAGGCATTGTGGGAAGACTCACACCAAAACAGCGTCTCCAAATTGTTCAGCTGTATTACGAAAATCAGCTTTCTGTGAGAAATGTTTTTCGTGCGATTTGAGAAACTTACGGTGCGCATAATCGGCCTACTGAAACCACTATTGCCAATACTATTCACGAATTTGAGCCCCAATTTACATTAGTGAAAGTGTAGGCGAAGACCGTGACGAATCGATTCGTCGTCGTTCTCATCAGTTTGGCTTGGCGTATTCGACAACTTGGCGTATTCGACAACTTGGCGTATTCGACAACTTGGCGTATTCGACAACTTGGCGTATTCGACAACTTGGCGTATTTTTCGTGAGGATCTCAGCATAAAAGCGTACACAATTCAACTTGTGCAAGAATTGAAGCCAGGCGACTTGATTTTGCGTCATATTTTTAGTGAATGGGCTCTGGAAAAACTCAATGAAAATCCGGTGTTTTATCGTAAAATTTTGTTCAGTGATGAAGCCCATTTCTGGCTCAGGGGATACGTTAGTAAACAAAATTGCCGTATTTGGGCTGATGAGCAACCCGAAGAGTACCAAGAGGAGCTACCTTTACATCCGTTAAAAACAACGGTATGGTATGGTCTACGGGCTGGTGGAATCATTGGTCCATATGAATGAATATGAAGCAATGGACTTGTTGAGAAATCATTTTGGTGAGCACTTAATTTCACGTTTAGCTACGGTAAATTGGCTGCCTAGATCGTGCGATATCACACCTTTGGACTATTTTCTCTGAGGATATGTAAAGTCTCAGGTCTTCAGGAATAATTCAGCTACAATTGACGCTTTGGGAGCCAATATTACTCGTGTTATCCGCGACATACCAATCGCTATGCTCGAACGAGTCGCCCAAAATTGGACCTTCCAAATGGACCACCTCAGACGTAGTCGTGGTCAACATTTACACAATATCATTTTCAAAAAGTAAATGCCATGAATTGTTTTTTTAACCGAATTTTAAGTTAACTTTCAAATGTATGTATTTTATTTTACATTATAAATCAAACCTCACGATGAATCACCCTTTAGTTAGGAATTTTGTCGAGATTTAATGGCCTTTATAGGATAGCAAGGGTACTCGATAACAGTAGATATTTGATTAAGGACTAGAGGGATTTCAAATAAGTCACATCCCGTACGAAGCTATATGGAAATTGGCGAATATAAAACCGTGGTTAAGAAGACATGCCGGTAGCACACAACGCAGTCGGGAGGACTATGTATCAGGACAGTTAAGTTGTGGCAACATTGTAAAAAACTATTCTCTGTAACGAAATTTACCACACATACACATGCACACACAAATGTAAAACCAAAGAGAATGAGGAGAGTGCACATGCAGGGACAGTCATCATTCGATCGTTTTGCGTAGCGCACGTATAATAAAGAACAATAAATGTTCGCATTTATATCCACAGTGTTACTTGTTTTTGTTATTTTGTCTTGTATTAAAAGTGTCGCTAACACTATCAAATTGAATGTGATTTTTGCGGTCCTATTGAGTTGTTTGGTGGACAAGTTCGAATAAGTCTGTTCAGTAAATAATCAAACAACATCCGTATGTCGCCGAAACGTAAGGTCTGCAAAAAACATTGGTGTGGTGATGGAATAGCTGTGGCAGTCAACCTCGCCCAATAAAACAAAATGCAATTGACCCAGAAGCTGAACACAGGCAGAGGCTCTGCAGCAGTTGAAAGTGGACTCTGAAGAAATATCATCTTGAGCAACGATTGGTGTGGATTTTGGTCCGGTGAGCTTCAAAATGAATCTGGTACCGTCATAGCTATTACCCATATAATATATGTAGGTACGACCTTTTTCTCTCGTGTGTTTTACATCGTGGTTATGCATTTAAACCCATTTTAGGTAAATTTTTTTCTCTGTAAACGGCAGCATAGCACTTCTTTATATGTCGATTTAAATAAATCGCGTCATTTTGTGTTTATTTTATCTAGAACATAGGTCTACGCCAAAGTACCACTGGGCCGCTTATTCAATCAATGGGACCACTAGTGTTATATTCGTAATAGGCCGTAATTGACGTACTTCTTGGATTCTCTCGAGTTAAATACTTAAAGTTTTGGATCATCTGTTTAGAAAATCAGTCTAAATGATTCCGTCACAGATTCCTTTGTGTATGTATTCATCAAAAGTTGATATTTTTTTTTGTAATTTTGCCTGTATGTGACACCGCTGATGTCCAGAGTTGAAACATTTTTAATTTTTCTAATTATTTTCGCATCACACCCATTTTTTCTGGGATTTTTTGGAACGTAAAACATTTCTGGTTATTCTAACTAAGCAGCCCATAGGTTTTTCTTAAAAATTTTGACAAATTGTGAGGATTCCTTGTTTTGCGAGCAAATACTACTTCTCATACAACAGGATCAAAACTTCACAAAGGACAGTGTTACTAATTTTTCCATCCACAAACTTAAGTGTAGTATGAACAATGCGATAACTCAAAATCAAGGAGAACCTCCCTTGACCGCTATTTTAAAAAGCAAATTTTTGACTATTTTTTTAAAAAGTGGTGATTGGTGATTCTGTTCTTCTGTTGCCTTAGAGAGATGTTTTATAAACAACCAAGTTTGACTCTATGACGTCTTCTATTGCCGAGGTTGTTGTTGTTCATCTATAACTCATAATGCAAGAACTCATAATATTCTTTGAACCCGTTGCTGTTTATATTATTATCCCGCAGGCATACAAGTGTAGGTAGGTTTTTTTAAATTATTAAACCTACAATTTTCATGAAGTTTTACCAGCCTGTGGTCATTAGATATGAATACATCACTCTATGTGTGTATCATTTTTGAAGTCCCTGAAAGATATTTCATCGATTCCAATTGCAAACTACAAATAATTCACCTCATCCAATTTATTGATTAAAAAAACAAACCCGGGGTATTGAATAAAATTGCATTCTAGTTAGTCCGGCAGTAGTGGGACATTGTCTTTATGCCAAACTATCATATTTCATATTGCTATTGTTTTCATTTTACATTTGTTTTTGTCCTATGATTTTCCTCATTCTTATTCTGCTCAAAATTTATTTGTTTTTTTTCTTTTCTTTTTGCCTTTTGAACACACCTCAAAATTTGGGCCACATGTAAAATTGCGATTGTCAACTTACGAATAAATTATTTGCAAAATTCTCATTTTTTTTTTTTCTTTTTCTTTTTTTGACTTTTTTCGTCCTAAAGGTGAACATCCAGCTGCAATGCAAACAAGTAGTGGTGTACCAAGCCCATCGCATTTGGCAATTGTTATCCTATGCGTTCTATCAATAGCAGCTTGTCATCAATCAATCATATCACAAACAACGTCCATTGACCGTTTTTATTATTCAAGATGACTTCGAAAAATAACAATATTTTGAAAATCTACTCGAAAAGGTGAACAACATCCACATTCGCATGCATAAAATATAAGGTAATACTTACAAAAAAAATAAAAAATAAAAGAAAGTTTTAAACTTGTAATGTAATTGATAGCATTCAACAAAGGATTCAAATACCATATATTTAAGGATACTACATTTGAATGCATCCAAACAGAAAAAAAAAATTTACAAAAAATTAAATAAAAAAAAAAATACATGTGTATGTGTATATGTATGCAAACAAGTATATGTATATGTATATTAAAATAATACGATTCAAAACTTTACTATGCAATGATAAACGATAGTTAAAGGATCTTTGACTGTATCAATTAAAATGGATTTATCAATTTATCTTAACAGAGAAGCATCCCAAATTAGTGTAAATACTCACATCTGTTTAATTCATTCACTTACTCTTTAAGTTTTCTTTTATTTTTGTTGTGTAAATTGTGCTAATACAGTAATTCTTTTTAATTGACTAGACTTTTAGGTGAGAATGAATGCCTGTCGTGCACGGTATGTGATTTTTTTTTTCAATACAAATTAAGTATGAATAGGATAGAATTCGAAATTAATTAACCATCAGAAGCAACCGCTTATAAGAGCCATGATATATTTTCCCCTGCATCTGGCAGTAGAAATGCGGCCACTTTCAAATGAAGCAATAATTTTTCAAATTTATAGTACAACAACCCGGAAGTATGGTATTTTTCTTTAGCAGCCAAAACTTTGAATACTTTTACCAGAAAAATAAGTGAGAAAAACGCAGAATTTGACTTACGGTTCCTGTTTGACAGAATATCATTTTCCACTCAATTTTCAATTGGAGTAGCATCAACAGAAAATAGATCTCACCATTAAATTCAGCCCAGATAATATATTTTCAAATATTTAGCAAGCGAAATTATTAAATTATAACTCTTCAGTTAATCCATTCCTTAAGCTATCCACCTTTCGTGACAAATGGTCAAGATTGTCAAAATCTTCATTGAGTGTCTTTATATGAGAAATTTTCCCACAGGGCTCCGTATTGGATCCTATTTTATTTCTATCTTAAATCTAGCCTGGATTTAAAAAGTAAAAAAACCGTTGATGATAAAGGTCGTTCTTTTTCCTATTATACGGTTATCGACTTATTTGCAGACATTTGCTACGACTTGGAGGTTTAAGAAAACAAAAATTAAGTTTTTTTTTTAAATTACTATCCACACCGTATCTTCATGTCCAAAATTTCTGTTTTCATAGTCCCAATTGTAAAAGTTTATATGTTAGTTCATATTGTTAAAAGAGCTTTTCTTCTAAATGTTTCCATATTAAAGCTTTCCTATACAAGCTAGTCCAAATATAAAGCTCGTTTCAAAATAAAATGAAGTAAAATAAATTATTTTCGGTATATTATGACTTTATTTAAAAAAGCTAACTTTCCCTTTAGTTATGACACACGATATCGTTCATGTGGCTGACTGGCTGGCTTCGCAGAAGCGCCCTATCAACCTAATTTTTAAAGATCTTGTTTACTGTTTCTGGCTCTGACTGACGAATAGCTTGGACAATATTTGCTTAAATTGTTTAAGGGCACCCACATCAAAAAAACTAACGGGGTCAGATACAGCTCCAAGGCGGCCAATTGACATCGCCAGGGCGGCTAATAACATGATTGTCGAATTTAGGGCGCAAAAGATTGATTGATTGATGGGTTGTGTGGCAAAGATCGTCCAAGTCCATGTCTTCGATTTAAGTCCACAAAAACTTGGTAACAATCTCCTTCAGCAACATTTTCGAAACAAAATTGGCCTATGATCTCACCCCTTCAAAATCCACACCAAACTGTCACTCTATGCGAATGCATTGGCTTATCGACAATCATATGCGGGTTCTTCGATCCCCAGATGCGGTAATTTAGTTTGAGGCCACGAAAAACGTTGACCTCACAATTTATTTTTGATGTGCTGGAATAAAAAGAAGTCATTGGGCGCCAAATCTTGGCTGTACGGTGAATGCCCCTTCAAATGTTTGAGCCGATTTGTGAGAGCTCGCATTATCGTGTTGGAGAATGATCCGTGTTTGGCGGCTGCTTTTCTCTATTCTCCGAAAGACTTTTGGCGAACAAATGCTGGTGTAATATTCAGAATTGGTAGTTCTACGTTGTTCTAATAGCGAAGAAACAGGCGACTATTGGCTTCGAAGTGCTTCGTGCGCGAACTACATTTGTTTGATTTGGTTCGTCTTGAAAGACCCATACAGTCGACTGCTGTTCAGTTTCAGGCACAGATGCACCGAGCCATGATTTAACGCCTGTCGCGATCTTATGGTATAGACGTCCTTTGAATCTCGCAAAATTTTCTTAACATTTCCTTGGATCAAGTGACACGACCCTTTTTTGTAAACAATTTTCAAATTATTATTTTTTTCTTTTATAATACCGCGCGCGCACCAAGCGGATATGAATACCCTTTTGTTGGCTTTTTCTCCAGGGCGCGGGCGGGTGGTGTAGTAGTTTGAAACTCAGGTGTATTAGGTTTCGATATTTTTCCCAGAGGTGGTTGTCAAATTGGACGGGACGAGCTAGTACATCCTCCTCAACCAGTGGGTCTTAAGTACGTGCTTGTTGTTAGTTCGTTACATTTAGCCCAGCCAGCAACCACTCCAACATCAGTGCTTTGCCTTCATGTCAGTTGACGCCGACGGGATTTTTATATAACTACATACAAATTCTATGGAAAGACTTTTTCACAGAATTGACTGGCACGGGATTCGAACACGTGACCCTCTGCTTTAGGAGTCTATGCATATACCACTACACCACGGCCACCCCTTGACGTCCAAATTCAACTACTCCCCAAATATGATTTAATTTCACGATAAGTTTCGAGACGTTTTATGTTTCCCGGCACAACAACTGATTTTGGACGATCTACACGAAATTCGCCCTCAAGCGAACGACGACCACAATTGAATTTGGAAAATTAGCGAAACACTGTGACCCGGGATGGTGCTAAATCACGTGATTTTATTTAATTTTTTGGCTGAGATGAACTTTCCAAGCGCAAATAGCACTCGTATGAAAAATCGTTCCGAGCATGCTGATCTTTGGTTTCATGTATTTTCATTGATATTGTCATATCCCAAAACTCAAGCGGAAACCTAGTATATTGTTGTGAAGGATGCATTTAATCTGATAATAACGATCTAATTCAATTATGGCTTTGATTTGATCATCATCAAATTCAATTGGTCATCTTTGAATAAAAGGTCTCCAGAACGTTCTTGTTAAGCAGTCTATATCATTAACTTCACGTATCTCGTTTTCTTTGCACTCCATTGACACGGTAATAACAGCTAAAGGGTGTTCCAAAAATCACTTAAGAAGTCATTTTGATAGAAAATACAGGCTTTGTAAAAAAAAATTGTAAATTTGTTATATTATTTATAGATTCATATAAATGGTAAATGGCCTCCACAGGGCGTGAATAATCGTGAGCTTGTTCACATAAGCCTTTGACTTCAAAAAACCCAAAAGAAAAAAGAAAAAATGGTTCTTAGTCGCATGACTAGAAAATGACTCATGCAGTAATTCTTTCTTGGTCTGTATGGTATGTTGCACCGTTTTGTCGAAATCACATGTCGTCCGCATCCATATCTTGCAATACAGGCACAACCAAATGAATTATTCATTGAGCGATGATAGCTCCCGCCCAAAGTCCGCACCAAACAGTGACACGTTGTGGACGCATTTGTTTCTTAATAATCACTTGTGGATGTTCTGAACCCTAAATTCCACAATTTTGAGTTGTTTAAAAAATGAGCATCCACTTCTTGTTGCATAATCCATTCAACGAACTCTCTTCACTGTGCGTGATCAATAGGCAAGTTGCACTTGTATGCATAAAAATGCAAATCTTTCATAAAAATTTTCTGTAGATAGCTTCTCAAATTGACCAATTCTTGACCACGGTGCCGAATTTACGTTCCTCAGCAATACTCTCACGAACTGATCGATGTTTTGTGTTGGATGACTTTTTCAAGAACAGCCAGAGTGTCTAAGATCATGAATTGATCCAGTCTCCCTAAATTTTCAAATATATCTCTTCACAGTTGATAAACTTAAATTACTATTAATAAATCTTTAATCCCTAAACCTTCATGATTTTTAAAATATTACTCAACTTAAAATATTTCAAATACTGAAAAGCGCTCCATTTTAATTAACCTGAAATGTCGGCTGTCACGCAGTCTTTTCTTTCGCTGGCCACAATTTTGGGACACCCTTTATAAGAGTGACAACAGAATAAAAAATCATAACACTCACAAAAGCGAGAATCATCGAATAGAAATTACTTTCTTCCCAACCCAAAGCGCACAACTAAGTCATATTTTTAGTTTACTAAAATAAGGAACCGAATTATTTTGGGGGCTCTACCAAAAGTTATTTCTCGATATGTTTTCACTCCATTGGGACTTCTATTTGGGTTTTCTTTTGAGATCATTTTGCTATTTTGGAAGAGATCGGATGGCCCTCTTCAGCCTCGAAAAGCTGAGGATATTTTTTTATAGAACCTGGCGGCCACCAATAATATTAAATTTTAAATTTTGTTCAGTGTACATTTTGGTGTATAAGTAGTTTTTTATTTATTTCATCTCCTTGTGCCTGTAAGCAAACACCTTGAATGCAATAACAAGGAATTTAAAATATCAGCGATTTGTAATTTATTGACTTTTCCGTGCTCCGAAAACATGTACTGTCCCGTTTGCTTCAATAATTAGGTCTCTTTTTTGACTAAAAATATTCCAAGCTGGAAATCAGCTACTAACTCTTTCACTCGTATGCCCCCTGCGACTGAGCAGCCACACGCCACGATAGTGGCACTTCCAAATGAATTTGTGATCAAATGTAATGTTTAATTTGTTAGCCACTTTTTTCTTAAGATGCCAACAATTTTTTCTGAAAGCAGGCCATTTTTACGTTGTCTTTTGACTTTGTAGCTTTGTCCTATTTACGAATTCAAACCTGTCAGTCACTGAGTTGATAAACGATACATTTACAGGACATACTCGTAACTTGTTTCAAAAATACTGCATGCTGCCTTACCCTAGCAATCGAATCAAATTACTGGCAAATTATAATCAACAACCCAAGCTATTGTATGATGTATGATAATTCATCCATACATACTCCATACCATACTCTCATACTGTTATTATCATATTTGAGAATTCCCCCATGTCGTCACCCAACTTCCTCATCCTTGTTTGTCCTATTTCATTATAAAAGGCTTGCTGGGAAAGCATATAAATTGAATTACGAAGATACATATACATATGAACACATACGAGTACACATGAATAGATGCCGAGGAAGTGGCAGAATCAGAGACAATTCTGTCCAGACGGAGCAGTTTCCATCACATTGCACAGGTGTACATGTATAATTCTTAAAATGTCAATAAAGTGTCAGTTAGTAGCAATAGCCGGGATCCACAAGAAACTGCATCGATATACGGGTATATTTCCCTGTTTTTGAAATTTTATTTGTGACAGAAATCTGCCCGATTGTGCCTCAACACACTAATGTTCACTTTGAATTCAATAGATGATGACATTGATATTATTCCTCCTGCAAGGTAAATGTTCATACTTCCTTAACTGATTTGGTCACACCAGAGATGAATATAAACGGACATATGGGCATCAAATAATAATAATAATGTTCCCGGATTCACTCACTGAACTTAGTTGACGCAAAAAAGAACTAGGAGCACTGCTCCTGCATACGAAAAGGATGTCATAAGAAGGAATCATGCACGAATAGCTTTCAAGATTTTTTCAAGGGGGAATTAATACAGAGTCAGCCATAAGGTATACATTTGAACTAAAGATTAACTGGACTGACTCTGGAGATTAGCTGTCAAAAACGTAAGGCAGAGTTTCAATTTATGAGGGACTATCATTTGATTTTATTTGAAACGTGCGTTACTGTACATTAAAATTTAATATGTACCATAATTGTAATTCACTTTGATTGACCTTTATTGACAATATTGAAGTTGACAGGTGTCAATGTATTTTCACTCCCTGGGATTGTTCCCTATCTTACCAGTCGGATTGTCAAGTTTTGTTTTACTCGTATATTTCATTTGTAATAATGCTAGTATAATGTGACAGTGTAACATAGAGAACCCTCCAAAGTAAGTCACCCGTTTGTGTTTTATGTAGTTCAACTTTACAGAAAAAAAAAAAATAATTATTCGGTTTAGACTCTTGCAAGTGCATAATGTAAATTAAGGTAAAATTGGTTCTTCAAACTTATCCAGGTTTCCAAAATCTTTTCACCGAACACTGTTTGTTTTTTCTTCGAGTAGTTGGTATCCTTCCATGAAGATGCAGTGGCAATAAACGCCAATTTAAGCAACTTATTATTTTGGCTGTTAGTCACGCCAAACTAAGGAAAGGAGTCTTCGCCTATAAAACGTCAAGAAGTTTGCATTTAATTGTTTTAAGATACGAGTATCATAATCATGAACTCGTCGATTATTTTGAAAACTCCAGCGGTTTTTTGTTTTCTTCTTTTTCTTTCGGAGAAGACCACACAAACAAAGAACTAGCCAAATGTAATCCTTGTGAGTTCCTTGTTCTGAAATTTCTCAGTTTATCGAAGACGTACGTACCGTACCACTTTCCACTATGTAAGCGCCTGATACCGGTTTGTCGGATTTTCACAAAGGTAGTGCTCCGCCGTGTCGTCATCACTTTCACCGCAAGCGTCGCAAGTTATTCTATCATTTATGCCTAGCATTCTTAAGTGCTTAGCAAAAGCATGGTGGCTGTCACGACACATGTAATCAACCTGCAGTCTTTCCTACTGAGGGCCAGCAGGAAAGCCGCTGACTTTTAAGAGACCTAGGAAAGAATTCGTTCGCCGGCAGCCTGGAGGGTCATATCATCTGCAGCTATACTCATATCATCATGGCCGTGCAGATCCAAAGGACTTTTTAAACTGCCCGGAGGATGAGAGCCCTTTAGAGGTTTTTTTAGTCCAAAGAAGTTTGTTATATTTAAAAAATTTGGATGGTGATGCCTTTAAGCACTTCGTGAGTCAGACCAGGTGAAGAGAACAACCTCAGTTTTGAGTAGATTAACTAAAAGTTAATTTCCAGTACACCGATTAAGCCTGCCTGCGTTTTAGAGCAGACAGTCACTAGACTGGTTTTGATATATTATTTCTAACTTGTTAGAACCTGTTAGATCTGCCTCATAATGTCGGCTTTTTATGGTGATTTAAGAAACAATTCGTTTCGTTTCTTTAAGTTGTTCTTAAATTCCTCTAGCAGAAATGCACCACAAGTCGGTCATCTCTAATTGGCGTTATTGGCGTTATAATGGCTTATTTGTAAGTATCTTCCGATAACACTGTCATTTTTAAGCTTTTGATACTCACAGTCATTTCGGATACAAAACAAGCAACCTCAAAGGACTTTTGGCAATCAAATGCAACGCACTTAACTTAAAACGGTATTGAGAATAATACCAAAAATGGCGGATCCTGGTTACAGCATGCTTGATTGGATGTCGTAAATTTCGCGGGTTATCAGCGTAGACTTTGCTTTTTATGCGTCGTTAAGTCAAGGGACCTCGGTGGCAAGATGGTGGCAATGTTTACCAAGCAAGAGAGGTACCTCTCGTCGGCTCATCTTGTTGAAACCACCTGTGTGACGAGTTAGATGGGCCTGCTTTGAATCTGTATTACTGCGCCCATTATTTTCGCTGTTCTCTAGAATTTTCAGGAAAAAATATCCCAATAATTCCGGACCCAACACTAACCCTTGGGCCATTTAAATGACAGTGACATTGGTGTTTTAGTCGCGAATTGCGTTTTTATTGATTCTTATAGTGACAGTTTTGTTTATTTACGTGGCCATTCAGTTGGAAGTGGGCATCATACCTGTAGAAGATGCAATTCACCGCTTAGATTTAAAAGTGTAAAACTTAAAGTCCTTCTGTAGAATTTCATGAGCAATAGTTTTAAAAAAAGCCGCTCTTGTACGCATTAATATTCTTAGATTTTAAGGCCAGCTTCGTTCACATCGGAAATGTTTTCGAAAGATCTCGATGATTCCCTGGGCCCTGAGGGCCTATATACTATAAAGCTAAAGATGTTAGGCGGAACCTTTGTACGCACGAACGAATTAAATAAACACCCATCGTTCAATCACCGAATATTGTAAAATGAGGTCACGTAAAAATTACCATTCTTAAAAAAGACACCGATTGTGACCGCGCGATGCTCTCTCGAACATTACAACATTTTGACGGACAGACCTGCACTCTCTATGATTCGAAATCTTTGAGATATTCACATTTGAAAACATACTTTGCCACCGGAAACCCTGTACATTGTTGTACATTACTCATAAATGAAATTTTTAGTATAATTAATAACATAAGACACCTTCTGTCATGAATTTCCCAGGATGTTATGTGCAGTCAACTAGTTCTTACTTTTTTATTGCGAAGATTTAGATGCAAAATCAATTGTCCGGGATTTGCATTAGGACATCTGATTATGCTCACCAATTTGTTCTGTGAGATCAACACCTCCGCCTGGACAAGTGTCATTTTCATAATATTCGTACATTTGCTAACTTAAAAAAAAAAAAAAAAAAAAAAAATTATAAGTACATAGTGATGAAAAAACGCTTGTAGAGAAAGAATGGATAATGAAAAATTTGTGAAGAACAATACCTGAACAATCTAAACACAAAACTTGGCAGGATGGACGCCGTATCCCGATTACGCTAGCAAACACGCACTTCTTTTGCTTTTAAATCGTCTTAAACTATCTTTACATCATATTTACGACATTGCTCCTAAGTCTTGTCATGTTTCCTTTATGAACGCCATTATGAAGATAATACTAATTACTCTTGATCTAACTGAGTTGCATTTAAACGGCAGCTTTCATAGCGGACAATTAAGACTTAGGTAAAACTAAGTCAAAGAGCAGGTTAATGTGATCTCCTTATTAACTCTGTAGATTTTTCACACCGGTTAAGACCTACCTTCGTTTTCAGTATCTCCACTTAAAATATGTTATACAGAACTGGCATCGGGGTCAAGCTTTTTTTTTAAGTTTTCAAATGATTGCATATTTTTGAAAGATGTCCTACAAGTCAAAAATGCTATGAGCGAATTTATTTATGGTTAATATTCTTAAGGACAACAACTAACTTTCAACAATATTAATTAGAGCAGATACATTCGCTTAAACTATCACCTGTATATTTTTTATTTAGTTTTGTGTACACGTATAATTCTTAATTTCGGTTATTGATTTTTTTTTATTTCTGATTGAAACTTATTTAACTTTATAAATTTTAAATAATAGTTTACATACAATACATAAATATATCTCAACCAAAAGGGTAGATTAATAAAAAATAAATATTTGTCTTTAAGCAAAGAGAAAACTAAAAGTTATATATATACTTAAAGTATACTAAATTAAAATTATATCCTGTATGAATTAGGAAAATTTGAAAATAATAATAATAAAAATAAATCAAATTAAAAGAATATAAAAATATATTTTTTTTCCATAGCTGTGTATATACATATAAACAAATTGAATTAAGTTAAATCTTTTTAATATGGCGTTGGGTTTTAATCTTAAGTAATTATGATACTTAAAAAAAAATCTAAGAAATTTATAAAATGGAAAAAAGAAACAAAAAAAAATTAAATAAATATAGCAGTGGAACTTTAATTAATCACAGAACATATACATACATATATACACATACAAGCATAAGAAACAAAATTTTAAACTGAATAGTCAGAAGATAATATGTTAAATGTATAAAGAATGACAACTAATAAATATAAAAAGAAACCAAAAAAAAACTTGAAAAAATATCAACAATGAATGTATGTAATTTAAAAAGGATAGATAAAAGAAATAAACAAAAAAAAAAAACATATTAAATGGTAAATGCCCTATTTGAATTTATTTTTATTCCTAACAATTGGATTTTGGCTGGAAATGTGGTACATATGTTGAGCAAGAATCTCTTGAAAATAAAAACAGTTGGTTTTTACTGAGTTACGTGAGTGAATATATGGTATATTAGGTCGTGACATACAATAAATATAGCGCGTTTTTTCGGGCGTTATTTAAATCTAACTTGATGCTGAAACCGTTATTGAAATTAGTAGGTATTTGGGATGTTGTATTGCTTATTCAGTCTTTAAATTTCTTTATTTCTTTAAATTTCTTGTTAACGTTATTGTACGCATTTTTACTTGAATTTTGAAATGGATGTATCGGAAGAGCATTTTTGGCATATTTTATTGTTTTTGCTTTAGGAAAACCCAGAATGAAAATGATGCCACTAGAGAAATTCAAAATGTGTATGGAGAAGTTCTCCCCAAGCGTGGGGTTAGAGTGCAAAATTTAGAAATTGTAATTTCGACCCATAAGATGAATCTATTGCCAGAGGAACTAGACGACGGTCTATCTTCGAAACACGTTCTAACAGCGGCAAAAGAACTCAACCTAAGCCAAACATGACCATCTATCGACATTTAAAAAATATGGGAAAAGTCATAAATTTGGGAAAATAATTATCTTCAGCATAGAATCGAACCTTACACAGAGCTTCTATCGTGTAACAATCAAGAGCCGTTATTGAACCTTATCGTTATCGGAGATAGAAAATGGGTTCTTTACAATAACTGCCGACAATTGACTGCCGACTATGGAATTTCTTGTAGTGTACGCTTCAGTTTAGGTTGATGATAATTGGTCACCGAATATTTTTATTACCGGTTGAGTTGGGAATTATTAGAAAGGATGGCTAAACAACCCACCGTCAAGTTCGGACTTGTTTCAATTTCGCTCCGCGATGTGAATATTTGTTTTTCTGTTTGACCTTTTTTTTTTTTTTTTTTGTTTTGTTTTTTCGTGTTTGACACCATTCGAACCAATTTACTTGTTCCCAATCACATACACCATCAAAACACAGTGACTTTGTTTTCTCAGTGTCATCGAAACACAGTGTGTTTAAAAAAAAATAAAAATAAAAAAAAATTATAATAATAATAATTAATAACTTACTTGCTAATAGTCTGATCTAATCTAACCATGTCTTCCTGTGGATTTGCTGACTGCACTGTACCTACTAGCTTAGCGCAAAGGGATATTCCAATGGGATATTCCAATTCCATCTGATATGCATTGGTTAAAGCAGAAACGCTAAAACTCATCTCGAAGAGTATAAGCGCATATTCTGCTTTTTCTGTGTAGAGTGCCGGACCATCTCCCTGGCACATATAATGCTGGCTATAAAATGTAATAACCAGCAACTAATTGGGCTTGTAGACTCGATTGCAGAGCTAAAATGCGAAGTTCAATTCAGTGATAAAAATACAACCGAACTCATTTCCGAGAATTCAAAAATTAAATAAAATGAATCTTGAAGACACCACAAAACCGGAACTGTCTACTTTCTTCCTCCTAGCTTTCAGTTACGTATGTGAAAAAAAAAAATAATAATAATAATAGCTATCTCAGTGAAAAAAAAAACATTAATAAATTGTGCCTTTAATGCGATTACAAGAAAGAAAATCGCCAGAAAAATCAGTGAAAAAAGGGAAAATCACACAGAGGAAACCTGATTCCTGTAGTCGGGAAGGAAAGAAGAAATTGCCACACCGAGGCAATTAACAAGTCCAGCATCATCAAATCATCAGCAACATGTTATTGTAAGCAATAAATTAACTTACTTTTTTCCTTTCTATCCATACAATAAAAAGCAATACTTATTGTAAGCAGTTTTTCTACATTCCAAATAAGCTTATTATCAAATTTTGGTCGTTGTGACCAATATATAAATTTCCGGGTTTTTTTTTTGTTTTTTTTTTTTTTTTTTTTTTTTTTTTTTTGTCGGGCATACATATATGTCTAGTCTGAATCTAAACATTTCAGTAAGAAATAGAAAGATCAAACGTCCTCGCAGATCTTCGGACAGTTAACCTTCAGTTCCACGCGAAACAAAAAAAGCGATTTTTTAACACTCCACCTCCCGAAGGGGAGCGTGAAAAATCTGTTTCATCCCCTCCTCCCAAAACAAAATCAGTAAAGACAATGACGTTTAGCTCGTCTCATGCCATCAAACTGATACCAGAGTTCGATAGGTCAGCCAAAAATCTGAATAGATTTATCCAGCTAGTGGAACTACAATCCAAAAAGGCAACTGACGACGCGCATAAGATGGAACTAGTCGACAAAGTGAAATCTAAACTAACAGGCCGATCTCATAACGCTACAATAAAATATAACGACTATAATGATTGGTCTGAGCTTAAAGAAGCACTCGTCAAAAATTTCAGAAAGTGTCGCTCGGTACAGGTTATTCAGACAGAGATCTTTCAGTTTAGACAGGGTTTTAACGAGTCTATTGTTTCCTACACGGAAAGAGCAAATGCATTGTGTGACGAGCTTAACAATGCAAACGCAAATACTGAAGATGTCTCTGCTAATAAAGCAATTCGTTCTCTTAACAGTACTATGGTGTTGAATAGTTTTTGCAACGGACTTCGGTCGCAGCTAAAATTCCTCGTCAAAAGTGCGAGATGTGAAGAGCTTGACGAAACAGTTGATATTGCGATGGAAGACGAAAAACTACTCTCATCCACGAACCAGTACCCAAATAAATATAACAGGTACTGCCAAAACTGCAAAACGAAAACGCACAACACCGGCGAATGTCGTAGTTCTTGAAACGTACGAGGTTGTCCTAGCAACAACAACGAAGGCAGGCTTACCAAATTTACAAACCACAGATCAGCTTCCGATAACAACCAGTCATTTTCAAGCCGAACTACTCCTAACCACAACTCTTTTTCAGAAAGAACTAATATTAATACAGTAAATGATGAAATTACGTGTAGGTACTGTAAAAAGCCAGGGCACTCTAAAGAGGAGTGCCGCAAAAGGGCGTACAATAATAACATGAATCCAGGTAATAGTCCTAATTCTAATCAAGGAAACTACGAGCGATAGTTAAATCCACGTGCTTAAACGTCTTCGACGATTCTCTGAATCTCACGAAAAAATCAAAACCTTTAAATCAAAATCCACTATCTCAACATACCAATTCTAAGATGCTATATTGCTCAACCGAATCCAATGATCAAAATCGAAACCTTAATTCTCAAAAGTTAAACCGAGACGAAGTATCTCAAGATTCTAGAGCCAAAGAAAAGACATATGCAATATGTAACCAAATAAGAAATCGAGAAATAAATCCTAAAAATCAAAATTGAGACGATGGTGCTCAAAAGACCAAATCCAAAATTCTAAATCAAGATAATGTATACGTAAAGTTTAAACAATGTCTGGAGACAAGTAAGTTAAACATAAACTCAAACAAGAAGAAACACGAAAATGAAATAATGAGTACAAATACTTCATTGAATCAAAATTATCGCCAAAACCGAAGCCTTAGGCAAATAAATAACTTACAAGATTTTCTAAATAAATCATTAAGCTCTGCTCTAAGCCATTCTTCTAATTCTCACAACCCCAAAAATATGCAAACTCAACACGCAAAATCAAAACGCTTTGCTCTTATAGGTTGCCTTAATAATGCCTCCAGCTTCAAAAGCGAAATTAAAGTAATTTTCAAAGATACTATAACAAATGTAATATTATGATTTTAGATACTGGCGCAAGCCTGAGCTTGATAAAAATGAGCAAATTAAATAAAGAGTTTTAGGTACACACTGACAATACCACTGAATTAAAAGGCATAGGTAACAGTCCCACATCCACATTAGATGCACTTCTTCTAAATATAGAAATAACACCAGGAGTAAATCTAAAACACCTACTTTACGTAGTGCCAGAAAATTTTCCTATAACACAAGATAGAATTTTGGGTGAAGACCTATTCCGAAATTTTAATGCCATACTCAATTATAAAGACAACACCCTAACATATCAACATAAAGATAAAAGATACACAACAGACTTCATAAACAAACGAAAATCCATTACAATACCTGCTAGATCTGAAAAAAATATTAAATATGGACCAATCCACGAACCCTCAACTCAACGAACTTATCCCAGGAAATAGCCCCACAAGTTTATTCGGTATCAATGATAACGACACCTAAAGACGGCTATATATTCATATTAGTTGTAAACGCCAACAACGAAGACGTCAATATAGAAAACTTGAACCTGAAGCCTGAAAACATGGATCACTACACAGTATATAACCTAAACTCTAGATATACCAATCAAGTAGTTGAAGAAAGATTAGGAAAACTAGAAACAGAATTGAAACTTGACCATCTTAATCCAGAAGAAAGGCAGTCGATAAAAGATATCTGCAGAAATTTTAATCACTTGTTCTTTATTGAAGGTGATAAACTATGTTCTACGTCAGAAATAACATATTCCATTAAAACAACTGAAAGCACAGTCCCTGCAAATATACGCCCATATCGCCTAGCAGAAATCCACAAGCAAGAAATAAAAACACAGGTCGATCAAATGCTGCAAGACGAAGTTATTAGACCAAGCACTAGTCCATGGAATGCGCCACTCTTCGTAGTTCCCAAAAATGGAGATCAAAACTGGAGAGTCGTAATAGACTATCGAAAATTAAACGAGGCAACTATTCCGGGCGCATACCCAATTCCCAATATCGACGAGAGAGATTCTTGGAGACTCAAAGTATTTCACCACACTAGACCTGGCAAATGGTTTCCACCAAATCGAGATTACCGAAGAAGATAAAGAAAAAATGGCATTTAGTACTACCAACGGCCATTTCGAGTTCAACAGAATGCCATTCGGCCTGCGAAATGCTCCACCTACATTCCAGAGACTTATGAATGTTTGGTTTACCTCGACGACATAGTGATCTACGGAAAAAATTTGCAAGACCATAGCAAGAAGTTGATTGAAGTTCTCAAGGCCTTATTATTATCTAAATGCAAATTCCTTCAAACAGAAGTTATGTATTTAGGACACGTTATTACAGCAGACGGTGTAAAACTAGATCCCGATAAGATCGCAGCGATCAACAATATCGAAACCCCAAAAACCCAAAAGCAAATAAAGTCTTTCCTAGGCTTGTCCGCTTATTACCGAAAATTTATAAAAAAAAATTACTCCCAAATAGCTAATCCACTTAATAAACTGTTACGCAAAGACGTCCCCTTTAAATGAGATGTTTTTTGCAATGAGTCTTTTAAGAAACTAAAGAAATCCATAGTTGAACCACCTATTCTCATTTACCCAAACTTTACAAATACTTTTTACACTACTTCCGATGCAAGCAATGAAGGAATAGGCGAGGTACTGTCATAAAAGAAACTCAAATGGCAGTGATTTACCAATAGCTTTTGCCAGTAGAATATTAAACAAGCCCGAAAAAAACTATTCTATTATCGAGAAGGAAGCGTTTGCGGTAGTATGGGCAGTCACACACTTTCGACCATACGTGTTCGGGCGTCACTTTGAAGTCATTGTTGGCCATAAGCCATTAGTGTGGATGTTCAACCTGAAGGGCCCTACTTCGAAAATAATGTGCTGGCGCATAAAACTTAAGGAGTACGGCGTCAAGGTTTCGCATAAATCGGGGCATCTAAGTACTAACGCAGACGCACTGGCACGGTTAAACATGGCTGAAGTCAAAGTAATAACCCGTAGTCATAACAAAGTCTCACCTAATAAACAAACCGTCATTGAAGTTTCAGACCCAGATAAAATGAAACAAATAGTGTCACCTTCACTATAAGGTCATCAAGAAATAAAACATACCCTGAAGTGTAGTTGAAAATCATATAAATGGAAAAACATGTATGATGATGTAAAAAATTACATAATGTCCCAAAAACCCCATTTGAAAGGGTTGCCCTCGATATAGTGGAACCACTCCCGATTACCGAAAACTATAACAAATATATACTCACTTTCCAGGACGACCTTACTTAATTCGTTCAAGCAGTCGCAATACCAAACCAAGAAGCCCAAACGATAGCCGAAGCATTAGTAAAAAAAACTATGTGTACTTATGGTATTCCCCACACAATTCTCACCGACCAAGGCACAAATTTTACTAGTGAACTATTCAAAAACGTCTGTAAAATCTTAAAAATAGCAAAAATTCAAACTAGCCCATATCAGCCACAGTCGAATGGTGCTCTGGAAAGGTCGTATAGAACGTTAGGTGATTACCTAAGAAACTATGCTAGCAAAGACCAATCAAGTTGGGACAACTACCTCAAGAACGCAACATTTTGCTACAACACAACCCCACATTCAAGCACCAAATACAGTCCATTCGAAGTCCTTTTCGGTTTTGAAGCACCCGTTCCCTCCATCTTAAACAGAAAGGTACAGCCAAAATACACTTGCGACGACTATATCACGGATATGAAGTCAAAAATGCAAATTGGTTATGAACTTGTTCGTAACAACCAACTAAAAGCAAAGGAGAAGTCTAAAATATACTACGACCAAATCTCCACAAAAACTAAATATAACGTTGGCGACAAAGTGCTTAGTGCTTAGAAATCAAGAACCGGTCGAACAAAAAACTAACGCCAACTTTTGAAGGACCATACGAGGTAACTGAAATATTATCTCCAGAAAATTCCACGTTAAAAATAGGCAGGAAAGAAAAAGTTATACACAATAACTTAATTAAGCACTTTAACCAAAGTAACACAACGCACACAACAAACTAAAACTTACACACATTCAGACACAGTCCAATAAACATTGCTCACAAAAACCTAGTCGTATATGCAAAAGTATAAATTTCCCTCGTTTAATTTTTTTTAGTTACATTATCCTTGCAAGCGGTCTAAATATGGCTATGGCACAATCAGTACAACAGATATCGTTAAATAACACAGGTATATATTTTGAACCAATGGGAATACTCGACAAATCTTTCTCAAAGTGGACATTCCTTTTCCATTTCAACAATTCCCTCACCAACACTAATACTTAAACCTTAGAGAATAATATAAATACTCTTTCAGAACTCTGTGAAACTACTATAAAAGAATGACCCTACAAATATTAAGAAATTCTTTGAAAGAAATACAACAAAATAATAAGTTACTAGATGGCATATTACAAAAAAAAGACTTAGTAAACGAAGCCTAACAAATGAAGGACTTTTTAACGGGATTGGTTATATCCAGAAATTCCTATTCGGAACGATGGACTCCAGAGACGCAGCAATCCCTCTCAGAAAACCAAAATAGTCTTTATCATATAACCGACGAACAGCTCACAGTAATAACGAATGTCTTCGACGCACTCAATGACACGACTCGTAAAATAAATAACAACTTTAACGCAATAACGGAACAAATAAAGAAAAATACAAACAAACTAGTTAATCTGACGAAATTTGAAAAAGTGTTACAGGACTTTGACGAAATGACAAATTTAGCGACAATGTGCTCGTCCCAAATTCTAGAAAAACAATCCGAATTATTAGATGTTTTACAGGAAGCAAAATTAGGGAAACTTGACAGCAGATTTTTAAATTCAGAAATATTTATTTCGTCATTAAAGTCTCTAAAATGAATCTACCCATAATCAATTTACTAGCAACTACTACGCCTGTGTATGTAAATGATAACTTTGTGATCCAAGTAAGCATACCAATGGTAAACGAAGTGTATAACCTGTTTAAAGCAACTCCACTTCCCGTCAAATATAAAGAGAACATCTATCGATACGTCTCCACCAGTAATGACCTTATTGCAGTCAATAAAACTTACAGACGATATATTTTTCTTAGCTCCAACGATTTGGCAAAATGTACAATGAGTGAACCAGAACATTTCGTATGCGAACAAAATTTATATTATACAATTAATTTCGAGAAACCCAAACCCAAGAGTTTGCGAATACAAGATTTTCAAACTTGAACACGAGATTTGGTTTACTCTAAGAAACAAAAACTCATGGCTTTATGTTATGCCAAAAACCCAAAAACGTACGAATTCTATGTGGCGACACAACACAGACGGTGAAGCTATCAGATAGCGGATTATTTAAAATTAATCCATATTGCAAAGCAGTAACTGACGAAGTTTACTTGCAGGCCTCAAATGACGTCTATAACAGGATCCCAATCCTTTATTACTTCGAAGACATGACAGTTACTGAAACACTAGAAAACCCAACCAATTTAACCCAAATTTCACCCCACACGATACATCTAGAAAAACTGGATTTAGACAGGTATAGTATTAATGAATAAATCTTTTAAACAAATAAACAAAAACAAAATTTTATTGTCTGTAAGTCATAAACATGTGTATTTTTCCAAAACTATTTTCTTTTATAGCTGTAGCTCTATATAATAATAATATATAGAGATATAATAATAAACAAACATAAAAATTAAATGTAAAATAAATAAAGAAAAGTCAACAGAAAATGTAATAACCAATGAGGAAACAGGCGAAGTATAAAAAAAAAAATAATAAAAATGTAAACCAAATTTAGCAAAATATTGTATTATAGATATAAAAGATTATATACATATGTGTAATGCACCTATGAAAAAAAAAACTGTATATATAAAGCAGTCAAAAAATAAACTAAATACTAGCAAGTACTGAATTCTTTATTGTGTACTGTGTACTGTGTACTGTGTACTGTGTACTGTGTACTGTGTACTGTGTACTGTGTTGAACAATAAAACTGTGTCAGGGTATGAAAATAGAACGCGTGGTTGACCTGAAACTAGTGACGATCAAGGCAAGAGGATAGGTAGCGTGGTAGATGATGAGTAGAGTTTGAGGCACTCGATTCACAACGATTAAACTAAGTGGTTGTTTCATTAGAACAAAATTGCGATTCTAACACAACTAACGTTGCCCCATCAGTCAAATATCCTAAATTTATCAGCTCCCATATACTCAACCCAGCCACCCCTTCCTCATCTTCATCTACTAATCCCCCTGATCCAACCCCCCTCACTAGTCAAGATTCTAGTTCCGGATTGCTTGAACAACCTGTCCCATCTTCATCCGCTCGAAATACCTTGACCCACTCCTTCTACCGACTGTCAAACTCGCTAAAAAAATTTCTTATATGAATGATGACAGTCTTTTAGTAGTATCTTGTTTGAGAGACCGCTGCATTTATGAAAATGTTCGGCTATACCTTGCCTACTTGCACGATAAGCCCAACTCCGTTTGCATTCAACGAGAAGGTCTTCCTATTAAGCCAGTGGAATTTGATGCAAATTTTCGTTCGCTACCATGAGAGTTTCGACATCTTCCCTGATGAAGTTCACAATGATCTTTCTAAGCTTTCTTCGCATGTCAGCTCTAAACGTCTCTCCTACTTGCAAAGAACTCGTTCAATTTTAAAAACTATTACAGTTCCTAACAAACTAAATCCTGTATCCTCCAGTCCACAATGCCTGTCCATTTACTGCCAAAATGTAAGAGGATTGCGCTCTAAAATCTCCGTAGTATATCTCAATTCTTAAAAGTTACCCTATGACCTAATTGTTCTTACTGAAACAAATCTAATTCCGGAGCTGTTTCCTCCAAATTTCAACGTTTTTCGAAAAGATGGATTTGAAAGAGCTGATAATCCCTATGGCCGAGGTGTTTTACTAGCAATCCGGAACTCTTTTCACGCAACTCCTGTTCTACATACCGACAACTTTGAGTTAGTATGTGTCAATATTACGCTCCCCAAACGCGGTCTTTACGTACTTTGTTGTTACATTCACCCATCCCAACCAATTGAGTCTTATCGACCTGTAGTTTACGCAGTAGATTTTTTAACTGAAAATGCACAACCTGAAGATTGTATTATTCTAGTAGGTAATTTCAATCTCCCTCACCTTAAATGGGAGCCTTCCGACGATTCGTCTCATTTCGTCTCTCTTAATTCGTCCTCTGAAATAGAAATATTGATGGTGGACTGCCTAACCAACTTAGTGGAATAACTAACACAATGAACAGACAACATCTTGTCTTCACATCCGATTCAGATAACTGTGTCGTTTATAGAAGTGATCATCTTCTTTTTACCCTAGACCGCCTTCATCCCCCCTTGTCAATTATATACTCATATGAAAATGGCAACACAAGTGTAGATTCGGAAAATTCAATTTCATTTAACTTCCGAAGAACCGACTTTAACAAACTTAAAAACCTCATCAGCAATATTTACTTTGATTTTATTGCTGAGACAACTAACATTGATCTTGCCCTATCAACGTTCTATTCTTTAATTTTCTCCTGCTTTACCCAATCGGTTTTACATACCTTCCGAAAGGACTGCATATCAGCTCCTCCCTGGTACAACAAGGAGTTGCGCTCTCTCCGTAATTACAGAAACAAGTTGTGGAATAAATTCTTAAGAACTCGATCTGATTCCGACTACAGTAATTATCGATTGGTATACAATCGTTTTTCTGAACTTTGTGAGTCTCTTTACCTTGAGTACCTCTACCGCATGCAATGAAAATGAAAATACATGAAAAGTTTCTAGAAGTTTGTTAATACCAAAAGAAAGTCAGACGGCTACCCATCTACTCTCAAATTTCTTAGTGTATCTTCTGCCAACCCCAAAACCATTGAAAATTTCTTTGCCTGTCATATTAATAAATCCTTTTCTAAGAAAACAGCTGAACCCGCTCCTAGTTACTTTAGCTACATGAGAAACTATCCTGAGACATCATCCATCTCGCTAAATATAGGGTTTTCTAATAACGACTTGACAAGTTTTTTTTTTAAATAAAAGGTAAACCATTTGAGATATTTAAAAAACTTTATTGTTGGCTTGAATTACAATCAAAACATTTATCAATGGAACTCGACTTCGTTCATATGGCCACCGCGGGCACGTTTGCAGCGGTCGATTCGTTGGACCCAGTTTTCAACGACTCGTCCACACATTTCGGTTCAATGTTGGCTCTGAGCTCTTTCAACATCGTCGGCGTGTTGGCATAAACTAATGACTAATGACCACAGAAAGTAGTCAAGCGGCGTTAAATCGCACGAATAAGATAACACGCTCACCATACTTACTCTTCAATAAATCGATTGTAGCGTGTGCTGTGTGGCTTGTGGCAACATCCTGTTGAAACCACATGTCGTCCAAGTCCATATCTTCCAATTCGGGCCAAAAATAATCGTAACAGTTATTTTTTGTGGATGAAGTGGTGATTCATGAAGCACATGTGAGTTTTCACCCTACCAATAACGCATATTTTGCTTATTGACGAACCCATTGAGCCAAAAATGATCTTCGTCACTGAAGATGATTTTGCGATGAAATTCATCATCTTGGCGCATCATACTTTACAATGATGAAAATATTGAGTTTACTGAATAAATTGATAGCGACAGTTTGATGATTAGTGAAAGAGTGCGTTCACAAATTAAATCCAAAGTTGTCAAGTCGCTATCGGAAAACCCTATATAACAACATCTTTAGTATCTGAAATCATTAAAAAACTTAAAAATGATTTTTCGTCCGGCCCTGATAGCCTTCCGGCTATTGTAATAAAGGAGTGTGTTAACCATCTCGGTCCTCCCCTAGCTGCCCTATTTAACTTGTCGGTCTCAACAGGTACTTTTCCTTTCCTATGGAAGGAATCTTACATTATCTCTATTCATAAAAAAGGAAGTTAGGGCGAAGACGATAATTATATGCCCATAGCAAAACTCTCTTGCGTACCCAAATTTTTTGAAAGCATAGTCTATCAACAACTGCTTCCGTACTGTAAGCCAACTATCTGTACAAATTAGCACGGATTCATGAAAGGTAAATCAACCACCACTAACCTAAGAGAGTTTGTCTCCAGAATGCTTCATGCTTTAGAAGACGGTGGTGAAGTCAATTCAATTTCCACTGTTTTCCGCAAGTCCATCGATAAAATTTCTCATCAACTTATCATTTTTAAACTAAAAAAAACTTGGCTTTTTCCTTCAACTTGGCTTCTTCAGATCTTCAATATCCGACCCCATTAAAGCAACATCTGGTTTCCCTCAGGGTAGTCACCTTAGACCAATCATCTTTATCGGTTAACAACATAAATCTCATTTTAACGAATTGCAATCTTTCTATTTTCGCTGATGACATGTGAATTTCTACAGTCATTTCATTGCCTTCTGACTTCCATTGCCTGCAAGATGACTTAAATAAGTTTTCGGTATTATGCAAAAAAAACTTTTTGGAGCTTAATGTCAGCAAATGCCAAGCGATAACCTATTCCCGCGAATGCCTACCTCCCTCTCCAAGAAACTACTTCATCTGCGATGACCCTATTCCTTCTACTACCCAAGTACGGGATTTAGGAATAATTTGGCACTGCTCAATATGCCACTCCCTTAACATCTCCCTCGTCCACCATTTCTCCTCGTCCCATTAGGTTAAGAATATCTTTCTTAGTTTTAAATCTAGCTTTAAGCTAGCTTATTTCAACAAAATTCATACGAGTCTGCTTTTCATATCTGCGCTAAATAAGTCCAAAACGGTGCAATATTTGCATTAATTCGTTAAAAGAAGTGTAGCTGTTACGAGAAATTGCATACATTTTTGAAATTTGTGAAATGTAAAATTTTATATGTCTCGAAATGAAGAAAAGTGAACTTAAATCACTTTCAAAGTAAACGGCTTATATTCAATGTAACTTTTTGTTACAAAAATTATAACTTAGATTATTCGGTTATATCAAAATAATTATATTTATGAATGTATCACTAAAATTAAAATATTTTTATTGTGGCTGTGTATGATAAGTTTTGAAACAAGGATCAACGCAGAGAGCTGGCTTTTTGGGGCACACTGGACAAAAATACCTACTTTCTTTGTGTCGCTTTTGCTTTGTACACATTCGGCATAGCTTTGTAGACTTTCCTTTTTTTTCTGTAAGAGAAAGATTTTCAAAATAATAAAAATCAGACAAATTTGTACTACAAATGCTGAGTTCTCCTGCATTGCTGTCGTCGCCATCAACTTAATGCAAAATAACTGATTCCCTTAATTGAAGCAGCCACATCTTTTTACTTCCTCGATTTCTTTGATTATAAAACTTATAAGCATTATGCAGGAAGTTTTCGAAGAAGTTCAGAGCAATTGCCTTGTACCAACAGATGGTTTTTCTGAGGAATGAGTAATAGGACATACGTTGATCAGAGCGATCAACACCTGCTTTACCGATTATATCTAGTTTGGTAGAAAATTCTCCATTTCGGTTTTTCACTTGAACCATATCCATTTTGTGCATGTTTGATATAGTTAATCCCGTTTATCTTTCCATTTGTTAACCATAATAGATCCCAATCCAATCCATTCAGATTATCCTCGATTCAGTTTTTACTCTTGACCAAATTTTTTGAATTACCCTTTCGATCAGACCTCAGTGTGCCACATACATACCATATGTTGACGTACTTGTAAGATCTTTCGTGAGCCCAACTGAATTATAATAATTGTCCATAAAAAGCTCATAACTAAGATTCAGGAAACTATCCAAAAACAACATTTTAGACATGATTTCGTCTACTTAAATCATCATATTTCCCAGCATAAATTGTTACTTTGAACATCACTCCTTCAGATTCGCAAAGTTCGTAAAGTTTGACGCCATACTTAGCCGTTTGTTTTTTCTATATTGTCGAAAAAGTAACCTTCCTCGCCAAAGAACTATAACTTCATCAACACACAATTTTTCCCCCGGCTTATAATTGCGGTTCATAGTTAGGTTAAAGTGTTTGCATATGTGATTAGACTTGCATAATCGGTCATAAATTTATCCCTCATTATTGTTGAAATGTATGGTATGTTATTTCTGAACATTCTCTTCCTACAGAAGTCGAATTTGTAAAGTTTACTTTTCTTCCACTTATATTCAATGGATGGTAAACTGATTGTGCTGGTGTTCATAAGCAAGCCAAAGAAAACTTTTAGCGTTGGTATCCTTCCAATCTCTCAGCCGGGAGGATCGTAATAATTATTTAAAAAATATTCTGTCAAAAACAGGTCGAAGAAATCCCCTGTCGATTTTATATCATCTGGAATTATTAACCCAGGATTCCGGTTAAAGCCAAACTGTTGTCCAGTTATGCGCATCGTCTTGATATGTGATGCTTATCGATGCTTCACCGGCGGGACCTTTAAAGCCATTTTGCTGGGAAAGGTAATATTTCATCTTCAATTTTAGGACTGGACTTGATCTCCCACTCATCACATCCTTCCAAAACAATGTCGCTATCATCTCAGAGAACTCTTCTTTGTTGGCAAAAACTTCTTCACATCGTCGCGATCTATTTGAAATAAATTATCCGTAGTAATCTTTATTCAAAAATTTGAATTCGAATGGCTATGTTTTTGTACTTATATACTTGTACTTTTTAAGATAAATATATTTATTCAATTTCACTTATTGAATTCACACGCCCTTTTACTTCAACAAAATCTTTCCGACTAGCTTCATACTTTGTTCATCTCTAATATAAGAACGTTATAAAGCAAATCCTGTTTTTTGTGTTTGTCCGTTTGTTTTTTTATACAATTTCGTTAAAATCGTATTTTAATTGGATTTGTTAGCTATTATTTAAAACTCTTTGTAGAAAATGTCGCACTACAGGTTTTTCTCAGTGAAGATCATTAGATATCTGTATCAATGACTGTCCCTAGATGAAATTAGGATACAAGCTTGTAAAATCAAAAGGAAACAGAAAATAACACTACGTGATATCTCATAAGCCGCAGGCAGAACAGGAATCTCATTCAGTGACATCAGCTACGAGTTATCACGTAGTGCTTTTTTTTTCCATAGAAAGTACTGTAAATGACATTTCAATACTAAATCTGTAACTTAGTAGTATAGGGTGATTCGTCGTGAGGTTTGATTTTCAATAGGCTTTTTTTGACAGAACACGAGTGACTCCAATCAAACTGCTTTGTAATTTTTGTTCAGTATCGTTTGGCAAGTCTGTAATATGAAAATCAGCGTTCTGTGAGAAACGTTTTTCGTGCGATTCAAGGAACTTACTCGATAAGAATTGAAGCCAGGCGACTTAAACTTGCATCATATTTTCAGTGAATGGGCGCTGGAAAAACTCAATGAAAATCCGGTGTTTTATCGTGAAATTTTGTTCAGTGATGAAGCCCATTTCTGGCTCAATGGATACGTTAATAAACAAAATTGCCGTATTTGGGCTGATGAGCAACCCGAAAAGTACCAAGAGCTACCATTACGTTTATTAAAGACAATGGTTAGTGTGGTTTATGGGCTGGTGGATTCATTGGTCCATATTTCTTCAAAAATGAGTCAAATCAGAATGTTACCGTCAATGGACTTATTGAGAAATCATTTTGGTGAGCACTTAATTTCACGTTTTGCTACAGTAAATTGGCCGCCTAGGTCGTACGATATCACACTTTTGGACTATTTTCTCTGGAGATATGTAAAGTCTCAGGTCTTCAGGAATAAGCCAGTTACGATTGACGTTTTGGAAGCCAACATTACTCGTGTTGTCCGCGAGATACCAGTCGCTATGCTCGAACGAGTCGCCCAAAATTGGGCCTCCCAAATAGACCATCTCAGACGTAGTCGTGGCCAACATTTACATGATATCATTTATATCAAAAAGTAAATGCCATGAACTGTTCTTTTAAGCGATAAAAAAATAATAAATTTTAAGTTTACTTTTAAATTTATGTATTTTATTTTACATTATAAATCAAACCTTACGATGAATCACTCTATATTATCATAATTTGGAAAATTTCATATTTTCTTTCAAATAAAAGAAGAAGACACACATCTCAGAGTTGGACTTCACCACCTTGAGGAAATTTATTTTTGGTGGGATGCTAAGTGAATAATCCATTTTGAGCCGTTATAAAGTCGGCACTAGAGCAGAAATGGCCAGGCTAATCAAGGCGGTATTCCATTCCATCAGGATAGCGCTCCCCTTCACACAGCTAGGGCCACATAATTCCAGAAATTCGGTTGATTGAGATTTAGCAACTTCAGATTTCCCTTTATTTCGCAGTCTGCAAAACTTCCATGACGGGAAAAAATTTAGGTATCGGGATAACGTTCCAGAGGTTCGTCAAATTCAAACAATTTTTTTTAGTGACAGAATTAAGAAGTTGCCTGAAAGGTGGGCAGAAATGTTATTTTTTGCATTTTATCCAAATTAATTGACATTAAACAGACTTAATACTTATGTTACAATCGCCCACGCTGTGAGTAAAATAAATTTATTTTCGTATGAGCATAGAAAAGATTTGAAATTGAATAGATGGCGAAAATGCAGAAAAGGACCACTATTGATTGGGTTGGAATCAAGGACCAATCTAGAACTTTCATAAGTAGCTCTATGAAAATTTAGCGAGAAACTTTTCGCGAAAGGAAAATATCAAATTGTAGTGATATTGGCAATAACGCGGAAAGTGTTTACTTGCAAGTCGTCCGTCGTTTCTAGTTTATCAATATGAACTTTTCCAAAGGAAAATAATCAAAATGTTCTTAATCAGGCGATCTTGAAGAACGAATCATAGGTCCACTCCGCGAATGTTTTTGTCAAAAAATTTAATGTGACTAATGCTGTGTGACATATAAGACCACAGTTCTTCCATATTAATGCCATCCATTTGGGGAATGAAAATTTCAGTATTCATGGATCTATGTCTATCTTCTCACCGTTGAACACAACGTTATGATAAAAAGAAGATTGTTTTCGGATGTGGATGGACACAGCTTCAACTAATATGTATGATGTCAAATCGATTCAATATATTGAAATTAGAAAGGCAGTTGGAATACCAAAGAGCGATAGCTTAAAAAAATTTAGCGTTATTATCAGCGTAACTCCAGAGGTCAATTAAAGATATCCATGGGACGTAGATTAAAGAACGAAATCAAGTAGAAACGGCGAAGAAAAAGTGCTCTTTCATCAAGATCATGCACCGTGTCATAAGTCAATTGTTACAGTGGCAAAATAGGATGAAGTTTGAATTGCTTCCACACCCACTGCAACCATTACCTGGTCGCAAATCTGTAAAAGATGCTCGAGGGAAAGACATTTGGTTCAAATATAGTAATGAAGTCATATTGAAAAAAGGCTAGAAAACTCGTTCCAAGCGAAGGAGACTAAAAAAAACGAAGGAAAGAAAGATTTTCTAATCGGTTTGTTAGTCTCATGTAAAAGGTGGGCCAATGGCTATGTCGCCATGAGAGTGGCAAAATATGTTTCACAAATTCCAAGAAATGTGAATAGCAGATATGAAATCATCAGTGCGTGTTCGTACAGACTATTACGTCGACTTTTGTCAAAAGTTTTAAAAATATTGTACATTCTTAAAAAATTCAGTTAGCACGAGAATTGAAGCAACCAGACAACTTCTTTGGTATTGCCGTACGTTCGCCGATTAGATGCACAAGCAAGCACAACTTGATGAAGTATTTTCAAAGAAAATCTTCTTTAGTGACAAAACCCGTTTTCATCTCAGCGAATACGTCAATAAGCTGTATTGTCGCATTTGGGGCAATGAAAAAGGAAAACCGATGCATTCTCAAAGCGTCACCGGGATTATTGGACCGTTTTTTTTTCTGGTGGTCAAATTAAATGATATGGATGCGGAAAATACCATTAGGGGATCGAACGAGAGGGCGCCACGTGTCACGAGAAGTTCTGGTGTAGCATTGTACCTGCGAAATAGCGTGGTTAATTAGTCCCCAACACACTTGGTCTTCTTACTTTGGGGTTATCAACAAAAAGTATATAAACTTATTGGTGGAATAGAGGAGTACTTATGCCAGGATGTCATGCTTAATTCGGACAAACCGACTGATAAGCATACGTATGTAAACAGTGATTTTTTTTGCTGTTTGGTTTTTCATTGTTCTACTTTTAACAGCAAACGCGTGTTTGTGACAAACTAAATAAGTCTTGCCATTTCATCATGGAAAGACTTACACCCGAATAGTGCTTACAAATTATTATCTGTGAAAAATGTTTTTCGCAAACTTTGACCACTTTACGGTCGTCATAATCGACATACTGAGCAAGCAATTCAAGTCCTAGTGACCAAATTTCGCACCAATTTCGAGCAAAATATACGTGGAGAAGATTTAAATCAAGGATCTTGGTCTAAAACCACAGCGTCGAATTTTCGGTGAGTGAACCTTAGAAAATCTGGAGAAAGATTTGCATTGAAAAATTATCTTAAGCGACGAAGATCATTTCTAGTTGAATGGGTATATTGATAAATAAAGCTGGTTTATTTGGTCCGATGAGCAAACTCAAGCAGAACAAGAGCAGCCAATGCGACCGGAAAGTATTTTTTTTTTTTTTTTTTTTTTTTTTTTTTTTTTTTTTTTTTTTTTGAAAGATGAACGTAAGAACAAAGCTACCGTCAATGGCTCCCGCTATCGTGCACGAGCTGAAACTGGTCGACATGTGGTTCTAGTAAGACGGCGCTACATGCCACACATCACGTGAATCGATGACCCGATTGAGAAATGAGTTTGGTGAGCAATTTATCTCTCATTTTAAACCAGTTAATTAGCTCATCATATCGTGCGATTTAACACCTCAGATATTTTTTTTGGGGATACGTCAAATCACTCGTCTATGCCGATAAATCAGTATTAATTGCAGCCTTGGAAGACAATGTTATAAGCGAGATACCAGCTTTTATGTTCGAAGTAATTCAAAATTGAACTCTCCGTATGGACCACTTAAAACGTAGTCGTGGTCAACATTTAAATTAAATAATCTTTAAAAAGTAAATGTCAAGCATTGATTTAACAACTTTAATATAAGTGTTACCACTTTCGCAATTTCTCCCTATTGTTTTTGAGAATTAGAAACCACACGCTTAAAAAATCACAATTACATACATTTTTTCGAAAGAACTTAACCTAACAAGAAGGTATGCCTACCCTTACATGTGGTGTAACTTACTTTTACACCATCTAAGCTTGGGCAATTTTGCTTCCAAGATTTAGTTTCTGCAGACATAAGCTTGGAAACACGTCCGAAGAATGGTACAAAGTTGTCATTCCATCGCTAATTTTCCCTATGAATCGGTATTTCCATCATTACCGAAGGCGGTATCCGAACTCATTGAATACTGTGATTCCCGTAAAATGAGACTTATCGTATTCTGCGATAGCAACGTTAGAGGCAATCATCTCCTGGATTTTATACTATCTTCTGACTCGCCAACTGGCTGGAAAATACTACCTGAACTTCGTCACATCGTCACAAACTATAGGTACATCGAATATAGAATCGGATATGAGGCTGGGCGCCTCATGTCCCTCATTGTGCCTAAACTCAGGACAAAACAAAAGCAAGATTAAGCTCTTTAAAAACTGTGTATTTTGAACTGATGTGTCCAGCCATAAAACAATCCTGCAGATCACCCGTTCCTTGATGGAACTCAGTTCTGCAAAAACTACATTAGGAAACTAAAATACTTCAAACGAATCTCTTAAGACTAATTTGGAAGAAGACTAGAATCTTTATAGATTGAAGTAAAAAGAGTATAAAAAGCTAATTCGGACTTTGAAGAATTTCTCTTAAAAAGACTTTTTCAGGAGGGGAAAATCAACCAATTTTTAATCACTCAGAAAATACAATTACACAGACATTCTTCGTTACTTCCCAGGTAACCTTATCAGAACTAGTTCACAACCAGTTCCTGTTAACGAAGCTGCTTACCTACTTACTCAGATGGCGCTACAATCTGGTGTAGATCGGGGCTCAGTTAACTGTCTCCAGTTGTGCACATGATGTTCGCTAAGGGCTCCGTTCACTTCAATGCGCTATATAAGATGAGATCATCCTCTATTGCGTTGTTCCCCTGCGGTGCAGTTGAAAACTTTCTGAGCTGGGACACTGATGTACCATTGATGCCAAAGGGACCGAAAATTACCCGAATATGATCAGTGTCTTGTATTGCCTTCTAAGTCCAAAAACGCAGCGATTAGCCAGAGTTATCCTTCACACGATTTCAACACTGTTATTGCTGTATAGTCCGGCTTGTCTGTTTCTAACATTGAAGGTCTCGGTTTTGTCATTACTGAGTTTGACGAAGCAGCGAGCAAAGTCAAATGAGCTTGGCAAAACTGGGTAAGGCTCTGTATAGTTCATCTCTTTAGCCGCTATCACATGCGGCTTCGAAGTCGACGAAAAGGACGTAGATATTTGGCATTCTTAGGTTTATTCTAAGATTTGCTGTAATGTAAAAGTCTAACTTATGGTGAAATTTCCTAGCCTAAAACCACGATAAACTGCCTGTTGCAAGTAGTTCGAGAATGCAAGACTTCGCTGAAGGAGGCAACTTCGGAAGGCTACTTTTACTGAGTCTTATCTGGATCCCAGGTCAAACTGAGATCAATGAAAGTCGAGTTTTTCAAGACCCGAATCTATTTTAGCACTGCCTGTGTTCTCAAAGAGAGCTTCCATTGAGAGTTAAGTTCTACATGAGCATAACTACAGATGGCATGACTCTTCAGGTTTCCAGCAGACCAAACGAATATTTCCGACACGCTGTAACGCTCATCTCTCTTAAAGACTGAGAAGTTTTAGTTAAAGAAACATACAAAGGACTAGTTCTTTGTCCGAGGGGCCTGTCGGCATATGATTGTTTGAAAATAATTTCAAACCTAAAACCCAACATGCACATACATACTCGAATATACTTTTATAATTTACAATACATAGATACGAGTAATATAGGGTGATTCATCGTGAGGTTTGACTTTCAATAGGCTTTTTTTGACAGATCACGTGTGACTCCTATCAAACTGCTTTGTAATTTTTGTTCAGTATCGTTTGTCAAGTCATTGTGAAAAGACTCACACCACAACAGCGTCTCCAAATTGTTCAGCTGTATTACAAAAATCAGCGTTCTGTAAGAAATGTTTTTCGTGCGATTCGACGAACTTACGGTGCGCATAATCAACCTACTAAAACCACTATTGCCAATACCATTCGCAAATTTGAGTCCTAGTTTACATTAGTGGACAATACTGAACCGGTTAGACCACATCCAGCACGTAGTGAAGAGACTATAGCAGCTATAGCTGAGAGTCTTCTCAGCAAATTGGCTTGGCGTATTCGGCAACTTGGCGTATTTTACGTGGGGATCTTGGCCTAAAAGCGTATAAAATTTAACTTGTGCAAGAATTGAAGCCAGGTGACTTGAATTCGCGTCATATTTTTAGTCAATGGGCTCTGGAAAAACTCAATGAAAATCCGGTGTTTTATCATGAAGTTTTGTTCAGTGATGAAACCTATATCTGGCTCAATGGATACGTTAATAAACAAAATTGTCATATTCAGGCTGATGAGCAACCCGAAAAGTACCAAGATTTACCTTTAGATCCATTAAAATCAACGGTTAGGTGTGGTTTATGGGCTGGTGGAATCATTGTCAATATTTCTTCAAAAATGAGGCAAATCAGAATGTTACCGTCAATGGTGACCGTTATCGCGCCATATTAACGGACTATGTGCTTTCTAAAATGCAAGCATAGGTCACAGTGAGCTCTGGTTTCAACAGGACGGCGCTACGAGCCATAAATCGCGTGAAACTATGGACTGGTTGAGAAATCGTTTTGGTGAGCACTTACTTTCACGTTTTGCTACGTTAAATTGGCCGCCTAGATCGTGCGATATCACATTTTTGGACTATTTGGATATGTAAAGTCTCAGGTCTTCTGGAATATGTTAGCTACGATTGACGCTTTGGAAGCCAACATTACTCATGTTATCCGCGAGATACCAGTCGCTATACTCGAACGAGTCGCCCAAAATTGGATTTTCCGAATGGACCACCTCAGACGTAGTCGTGGCCAACATTTACATGATATCATTTGTAAACAGTAAATGTAAAAATTTTAAGTTCACTTTCAAATTTATGTGTTTTATTTTACATTATAAATTAAACATCACAATGAATCACCCTATATATGGATTTTCTTTGCATTAGGATGTGAAAAGTGTCATAATATTCTACCCATAGTGGCTGAATCACAATAACGAGGTTTACGAACGGTTGCTTGTGAAATTGAAAAACAGATATTAAATGCAGCTACCATTGGTTGCATTGGATACAATGTCACTCCCATCTATGTGCCAAGATCTCAACCATCTGAAACATAAACTTAAGTACAAATCTGCTGTAATAAACCCGAGATTCGATAACTTCTTGTCTCACAACCACTGCTATAAAAATTTAAATATCTATACGAGTTTATCTATCTCCACGTTAAACATACTATGCGCTATACCTACTCGGATATTCATGTTTGTTTGCATGTGTATCGATAGCTAAGTAACTACGTATATATAAATCTATTCAGCTAAGCACGAAACACCCACTAAACCAAGTTCTTGGAAGCAACTTCATTACTCGTTATTAGATAAAGTTGAATATTTATCTCTTTCTGCTCCAACCACCCGTCGGAGAATGTTAGCCCTGGTAAAGAGGGTTGGAGGAGGAAAATTTAATTTCGCATCGGAAAATGGACACTTCAAGCAAAAGGTTGCCTCTCTTACTGGACTTTCACATGAAAATATTAAAAAAAAATCACAGTACAATGCCATGACATCAAAGCGCGCTTTAGCTCTTCAAGATGATTAGTCCGGCTTTGCCAGCTTATCTTTTTTTTTATTAATTCTTCGTGGGTATTTAATGTTATTCTATAAGCGTTGTCACGATTTTAATACAAAAGCGTTTCCAGTTGTTGTTGGTACGCCATCACTTTTGGTTACTTTTTTTTCTGCTTCCAGCTGCTGCTACTACGAACTTTGTGCTGTGGCATCGCATCGGTTTCGCGGCTTTGTTGCATGTACCATAATTATTTTGTTGTTATTTATGCAATTACTTTTTACGCGATTTTTTGTTATATTTTATTTTTTGTTTTTTTCCAAATTTGTTTATTTATTTGTGCTACAAATTTGACACATCCGAAAAGGAGGAGTTTCTAAGTATAGAATCGAAAAGAGCGTAAAAGTTAACTTTAACCACCAGAACTACTACGATAATCGGGGAGAAAATTTGCATGAAGATCGTCGTCACCTAACCGGTTATCGATACCCATATTATCGGAATAAAATATACAGTGGATGTGCGTGCATGACTCGATGAAAAATTTTGGAAATATATAAAGAGAAATCGTGATTTTTTTGTTTTAAATTTTTTTAAATTTTGTTTGAAATTTTTAATTTGTACTTCAACTTCTTCAACTTGTACTCCAAGTAACATACGCATTTCTGGTATTTCGTTAAAAAAAAAAAATCAAATTGAGGATAATCAAACAATGATCCCCGATAGACGTGTACAACATCCGTGTTGACAATTCCGTTTTATCATTCATAAGCACCTTGAAGTGATGACTGTAGTCGAAAGAAACTCAACAGATGCCTGACTGCTAGTATGTTTAATTAGATAAATCTCATCATGCTGAATTATTGAGGTTAGCTAGTTTCAAAATTTAAAAATTACATAGGTACAAGCACACATATTTCCATAAGTACGTACATATTTATCTATAGATATTTCTGGTTTAATTTAAGTGGATTGTACATGCGCGCCATAATCATAAGTGTGAAATTAATAAATAAATCTCCATGCCAAATGAAGGATATTATTTGCAATTTCAGATCCGAGGTATGGAGTATTTTTCCACTGCAAAGTAATATTTACATAAATACATGTGTAGTATGTGTACTCAAAAATGTTTAGGAAAGCTATGCTGGTGCACTGATGACGCATGAGATCAGGTTGAAGTGTGACTTCCTGCATAAAAGCAAAGTCTTGCATTTATTTTCGATCAGCAAAAGAAATGAGGTTTTGCCACCACTGTAATTTCCGAAATGAATCAACTTATAAGTATTCATAAGTGTTATTGAAACTGCAATGAATTGCACTGTCAACTTGCTTGTTCAATTCGTCCTTTCAACTGTTGTTTAACTTCAAATTCACAACCCTAGATATTTCCTTTACCCCTTTTGTTAACCTTAAATGTATGTCACGTATTTATATTTATTTTTTTGCATTTGTAGATTGGTTCTACTGCTACTCTTAGAATTCAGAAAAATTTTAAAAGTCCTTTCTTTTTTTCAAAAATTTGATGAGTATTTTATACCTTTGAATCCTAAGTAGTCGTTATCATTAACTTTCCTGCCGGTGGAACCGTCTTTCCCTTCTTCGGAGCAGATTCGCCTCTTCACTTGGTCTCTGGCATGTTGCAATCAATGGAGACAACTGGTCACAAAAACTCCTACGGATTTCAAACTTCAAACGCAGAACTTTAAACACTGTGAGCAATTGCAGCACCTATCGCGCAGACAGCTTTGTCATGCTTAGCTTATCCTGTAAAATGGTGATTTAATTAATAAATCAAAATATATATATATATAATATTTATATGATCAATAACATCAATTATTTCTATTCTAATTTTATTATCAGGACTTTATCATGAATAAAATCAAGGTACTGATCAAATTAATTAAATTTATAGTTAAATTTATAACATTTTATTTGCATTCAAAAATCATTGAATTTGAAATTTAATTTATTGCAATTAGTTCCGTACGATACGCTTCCTAGGCCTATGCTATTTAATCCAAAAAATCATATGACAGAGAGCGAAGGGTCTCCACACACAGCGTCAAACTTAGATTTTATTTCTTCACACGTTTTCCATTCTATCAAAAAACACTTTTAATACAAATGAATGTAAAATTAAAAATAACTTTCTCTGAAAACGGGCCTCGTATACTCATAAATTGCTTAGACTTCGATTCGATAGCCACTTCTTAATTACTATATGGAGTATGTGTACGTCTAATGCGTAAATCGTCGCCCTCTAGAGCGTTTGGCTAATTGTTAAGCTTTATCTAAAGAAATGCCTTGTATTTTCTTATGACATGGCTTATGTAATGCCTTGCCGAACCCTTTTTTTCCTAGTCATTATAACCTTCAAACATTTAAAACCAACATGAATCGCTACCTTTCTTTCTTTCCTCCCTAATTTTCTTTCGGCCGTGTTCTGTTCAAGGATTTTAAGGGGACCTATATTCCTTGAGTGCGCATAAATTATTAAAAAATAAAAATAGAAAAAGGATTTTACTTTGAACTCATTGTTCTTGTACTCGTGTTGGATTTTTCAATAAGGACATAACAATTTTGTATTTAAATGAAACACATAATAATTGAGATATCGGGCTGAAGTTTATTCCATTAGTACAAGTACACATATTAAATTGAAGTATGGAATTCGATCTCGATCAAATAACCACCGCTAGCACATTTGCAGGTATCGATTCTTTGGAGCCAATTCTCCACCACTCTTCTACACATATCGGCAAAAACGTTGGCAACTTCGCGATCGATATTGTTGTTTTTTTTCTATAATAGGGGCGCGCACAAGGGGTTTTATATACCCTTACGATGTTTGCACATAGCGCAGGCTAAAGGAACTTAGGGAAGGAAAGTAGAGAGATACCGATGTGCGTTGGTTTTGAATGTTTGCAAGTTATAGTGGTTAGGAAATAAACAGCTCGTTAGGGCATTCCATAACCGAGTTATACGGAAATAATCACGATATATGAAACAAGAGACATTACGTTGGTGTTTGAGGGTGTCGAATGTGTAGTATTGACATCACCTATCTAGCAAGTCAAAGAAGTCTACGTGCCCCTACTTGAGCAGATGGTGGTTGTACTCCACTTTTGGGCGGATAAACGCCTTATAATATATATTGAGGCCAGGTCAAAGAGGTGAAATATTTCTTAGATCTTAAGGAAACCTAGACATTTCGCAGCATTTCCAACGTAACTTGTCATTGACACACATACCGAGAATGGAAAGTTTCTTAGTTTCGACTAGATAATGGCTGGGTGTTTAAATTTCGCTTTAGCGACAGCAGGCAGCATTATCTTTTGGAAGTTATAAATTCTACTCTGTTGATGGTTCCCCGAACGCTGGCGTTCCTGTTCTACAGCCGAAGAACGGGGACGTTAGTCTAAGAACGAATATGAGAAGCAAGGAGTACTGTCGCCAACAAAGAAATATATTAGATTAGAAGTAGCAGACGAGAGATCATTGATAGAAATTAAAAAGAGTGCCGTAGACAGAACGGAACCCTGGTGCATTCGAGCATTTACTTTGTAAATATTATACTTGAAACCATCCAAGGCAACTTGAATTGAACGTTCCAAAAGGTAATTTCTAATCCATTGAAGAAGAGAGCCATCGATCCCGTAAGCATCTCAAAAATGCATTTTCGACAAAAGAGCCTGATGCCAAACTCTGTCAAATGCCTCAGAAATATCAAGTGCAACTATCTTGCTTTCGCCAGATTGATGTACGCTTTGGTTCCAGTTTTCGGTGAGACATGCCATCAAATCTCCAGTGGACCTGTTGCTACGAAAACCGTACTACCGGTCATTGAGAAGGTCGCGTGTTCCGAGATATTTCATGAGCTGACGGTTTATCAGCGTTTCCATGAACTTAGAAAGAAGAGATATAAGTGCAATGGGTCTGTAGAAGAAAAGGGAAGAAGATTCATCTTTTTTAATTTTAAAGAGTAGAATGGTTTTGCTATCGTGGAAGAACACCTTTCGAAGAAGGGGAGATATACCGTCTGAACCTGTGTGGCAAGTGCCACCATTTGCACCATCACACGATAGCCAAATCCATTAAATGTAACATGGCGACCATTTTCATCGACGAAAAAATACGGTCCAACCACATCTCCGGCATGAAATCCACACCACACAGTCACTTGTGGATGCAATAGCGTCTCTTGAAGCACGGTCACTTTTTGTGGATACAATAGCATCTCTTGAAGCACATGCGGGTTTTTTGCTGTGCAATAACGCATATTTGCAAAGCCATTATGCCAAAAATAAGATTCATCGCTGAAGTTGATTTTTCGATGAAATTCAGGATTTTCTTCAAACTTTTGCGGAGACCAATCGGTAAAGTTTCGTCGCTTCAAATGGTCTCAATTCTTGGGTTAATTTGATCTTGTAAGGGAGTAGACCAATATCTCTACGCAAAATTCCTGTCAACAGCGTAGAATCGGTTGATCTGGCTCATTTTGATCTAATGCACTTACAGTTGCGATATTTTTAGTACTTCGACCGGTGTGTTGTCTCACTGGCACAGCAACATTCAATAGTGAATATGTTGACTCGAATTTATCCACTATAGTAGACGTCTGATGTTGAACGTTTTGACATCGGCAGATCATAAGCCAAAATTTAAAGATGCATTTGTATTAAAATACAACTTTTACAACTTCGATATTTCTGTATTGAAAAACCCTTTATAAATCTTAGGTCAAATAAAATTCCCAGGAACTTCATTGCCAAGTCATAAATAAAGCGTATCATCAATTACTCTGACAGGTTTGTGATCATGGGAAACTGAAATCCATCAATCGTTCCGCCGCCAAACTTTTTTTGTTCGAAACACCCCGCAGAATTTCTCCACAAGCCTTAGTATTTCTGATCAAACTGTTCCATAGAAAGTATTCTGTGCTTGGATCTTGCATTTGGTTTATGACGTATACAAGCCATTCTCCAAATTTGAGGTCGAAAACTGGCTTTTTTATATAAATTGTAGCAATTTGTTTCCCGATTGATGTCGGTTATCGTTGTTCAAGTAAAATCCTGTCAGTAAAATCGATGCAGATTCACAATTTTTTTGGCCAAGATTTATTTAAAATCAATCTGAGTTTAATGGCCACCACTGTAGTATGTAATTAAGCTTATTATACTTTCTCGTGTTTCCATATTTTCGCACTCATTGTTCTAGTCCCCGAAGTATCCGTGTAAATTCTTGCCGATAAAGGCAATTACTCTCATAGAACTGTACGAATAAAAAACTATCGAACTGGTCCCTTATTAAATAACAATATTCAATAACCAGTTCTAGCCCATTGATCGGTGGCTGATTTTTGATACACTGACGATATAATCCAGAAGTTCTTTTTCGTAATAACACGTTTTGTATTCTTTCCTAGACACGACTCTTGAGACTTATTTTTAAAATTTTAACAATCTAAACGATTTTAAAACCAAATTAGTTTACGGAAACACATTGATCGGAAACTGAAATCTTTATTTGAAGTGACACTAAACACTATTATTCAAATACCTAATACCACTAACTATTCTCCATTTTACAAGTATTGTTTGAATAAATATAAGCTGTACTAATACTTTTGTAATAGAGACTATTGAATAAAAATAGAATGAAAATGAAATGAAAAGCCTCTTCAGCTAAGCAAAAATTGTGCTACGGTATATTTTTTAGGACACAATCCAACAGGAGTCACTATTTCTGTTAGACATACCATAAGATTAGAATATTGGTAATTACAATTTATATCTCCGTATCTTAGTCCTGGTTCGGTATCTGACATTTTTTAATAGGTCTATCGGAAATATCGCTAAAGAAGATGCTATCATGAATTTTGTCTGATCAATATTCTATACTTTCTAAATAGAAACTTCTCAATACCAAAGCATACTTGAATTCGAAACAAAAATTGGAGAAAAATTTGAAAACTACCAAAACTGGAAAAGTTCCATAAATTATAGAGTTGAGTATACTGAATGTTTATATGAACCTAAATAAACTATGAAATTGCATAAGAAACTGCTAAATTCATTTTAATCCGTTTTATAGATAGCACGAAAAAGATTTAAAGAACATCAAAATGATTTTGTTTTTCTTATGCGTCTTACGCGTCTACTCTTATATACGAAGTGTGTCCGTACTATTAATTTTGACCCATTCAAAGTAATCCCCCTCAAATATAATATACGGGTGCCAACGCTTTTTCCAATCCTCGAAGTCCTTCTTTGTAAGTCTCCGTTATTTCATAGGCTCTTCAGTTTTGGGAACAGGAAAAAGTTGCACGGGGCAAATCCGGTAAATATGATAGCTGAAGCATGATTTTTATGTTGTTTTTGTCCAAAAAGTCTCTCATAAGCAACGATGAATGAGCAAGGGCATTATCGTGATGCAAAAGCCATGAATTGTTTTTCCACAATTTCGGAAGTTTTTTTCGTATTACTTCTCGCAAACGGCGCATTACTTCAAGGTATCACTCCCTATTGACCACACGACTTTGAGGTGAAAACTCCTGATGCACTACGCGACGGCATTCGAAAAAAACAATGATCAAAACTTTGACATTTGATCGAACTTGGCGTGCTTTTTTCAGTCTTGGCTCTCCTGTGTGCTTCCATTGGGACGCTTGGGCTTCGGTTTTGATGTCATAAACATATACTCATGATTCGTTACCAGTTATGACCCTTTTAAGCAAATCAGGATCATCATTGACGTCATTCAAGAGCTCCTGGGCAATGCTCATGTGACGGTTTTTCTGATCAAAATTAAGAAGTTTCAGAACAAACTTCTCCGACACACGTGTCATGCCCAAAACATACAAAAAAATTACATGGCACGAGTTGACCGATATGCCAACATTCTCAGCAACTTCTCTTATGGAAATCTGACGATTTTCCAAAACAATTTTCTTCACAACTTCAACGTTATCATCTTTTGTTGATTTTCTGGGTCGTCCAGAGTGACTTTCGTCATTGCCATATTAAAAGAGCTGGTACCATTTGTAAACATTTTTTTTTACTTAGAGTAGTGTGTGTTTTTAGAACACTTAATTCCATTTTCTACACAAAGTTTGATGCGAATTCTTTGCTCCATTTTTTATAATAAATTAAAATCGCCGAGCACACCATACACGTCTAACCTTTCTATCTGTCAAAAGCAAACCAAGTATGCTATATATTTGAAACTATGAACATATGTTCGGGACATGTGTACCAATACAGGAAATCAAAAATTCGATAATCGAATGTACGTTGCCGGTGCAATTTCAAGAGTCACCATACTTATTGACACCTCGTATGGTTAATTCAAGAGGCGTTGTCAATGCTTAAATCAAATTAATTCCAAAATTTGATTTACATTCTTATTAACGCTTCAGCCATCAAAGTCGTTGAAATTGTATTTTTCGGACCAAGTCTACCACTCAGTATTAAAATTAAAAACAGCAATGAAAATGTTTCATAGAACTACAAAAAGGTTTGGCAAGAGATCTGTTCGTGCTACGATATATTTGATCTTTAGCTTGCCATTATTGCTATCCCCACAGTTGAGTAAAATCAGTTCTTAACAATTTTGAACGGTTAATTTTGTTTAGTTGTTGGTTCTCCCATTCATTTGAAATTCCGAACGATTAATCTTCTTTAACTAGGGACATATAAAAAGTCTAGGAAAGACAGGGAAAAAATCATACCCTCGGTCAAGGGAAATGTTATCAGTATCACATTTGGGCGACTCATTTCTTGCAATGAATAGACAATCAACGCCGTATATGGTACTTGTACAATAGTTGTTCAATATGTTTTTGGGGTTAGCATATTATTTCCTGAATTTGAAGTTTCATAAAACATTATGTGTGCCATTAGTTTAGTTCCTCGGAAAAGCACTATTTTTGGCAATGGGTTATGTTGCTATTATTAGACACCAGTTTAAGGGCGATAAGTTTTGGATTGGTTTTGGAAAACCAATATAGCTCTAGTGTCCTATAAAAATAGTAACTGATAACAAAAGGGAGCAATTCTTGCCATAGAATTACAATTTCTTTATATACGAGTATATGGATCTTAATAAGGAAAATAGATGAAACAAAATCTGGAATTTCTGCATCAAGTCATATTCTGGTATTGAGGAATCATTGTGTGTTAACCGGAGACTGCTATCTACCTGTCTTGCCATTTTGTGCACGGAGAGAGAGAGACATGTGGCTTTTTACCGACCTCGACCAGCGAAAAAATTTATTTTTATTGTTTTCCAGTATTTGACTCGGGGATCGAACCTAAGATTTCTGGCAACGAATTCGATTATTCAGAGAAAATCTATTTATCGTATTTTCATGAGCATGGTATGTACAAATATGTTTTCGTATGAAGACGATTTATTCATGACAATAAAAACGGATCACTTAACGACATAAGAGACAATTTTAAGTCAACGTCTAAGGAACAGTTGCGAGCATGTTAACTACTCATATTTGAAATGAGGTACAAATATTAGTACGATATTTGTGTCAATTTATTGTATTTTGTGTTGGACTTTTTCGCATGCAAGTACAACATTTGTTCTTCTAGTGCGTCTATGATGTGTTTATTCAATTTAATTGAAAAGTAAGCGTACTTTTAAATGACAATGCTATTCTGTTCTGTCTATCTGTCACATATTTCTCTATCTCTTTTACTCACTTTTTGTGTACGATCGTTGTCGTTTTTCACCCGCTTATAAAAGTATAAACCTTAGTTAAAATAACTAGTACTCGCACCACAGCATCAGCAAGGCGGATAGAAGAAAAAACATCGTCAAACAAGATACAATATAAACTTCAAACTCAGCGAATGACAGATACGAGTACGATCGTATCGTATCACTCGTAGTACCTACGTAAATAGAGTAGTAGCCACTTGTATCTTCATTGCAAGACATGTTAATTTTATTTTCGAAATATGTATGTAAATACAATGTTATTATTAAAGTGCGATTGTTCGGTCATCATCCATAGATGATCGGTAGATTTATCTTTTTTGTTTTGAGCTGTGGGAAAATAGGGAGTACGGGTTCTCGTACGCGTATAAATTGAAAACAAACAGAAATCCAATGTGAATAAAAAAAGAATAGTAATAAATAAATAAAGCTGTATCTTTTGCACCTACATTTGTAGAGATGTGGCACAGGGCCTACGAATACACTAAACGATATACGAATATGTTTACGGCAGTTACTCGTACTTGCGACTTGTTAGTGTGTCCAATTTTTTGACTTCTCTGTCCACTTTTTGTAAGCGAACGTGTTTTTGTGTTTATTTTCTCTTTCTATTCCCACTAAGTTAAGCTTTGCGTGATTTATTTTTGTGTTTTGTATTTTTATTTTATTTGTTTGTATCTTAAGCGATTTAATCCACTCTCGAATCAGTAGAGACAAATGTTCAAATTTGGTTCTCAATTTACATGCTCAGCTGTCAGTTGCGGATTAAAACTGGCAAAAACTATAGCGAACATTAATTTTGTATATAAAAAAAAAAGAAAAAATAATGATTCGATTTATCTGTATCTTATTGTATTTTTCCGGATAGAACTGATAGACGTTTTAGTTTCTACTATCGCGTTCGATGTACGGGTGTAATTTGTTGTAAATGAGGTAGGAAAACGTACGTTCGTTTCGATCTCGTTATAGTCGTGCTTATTTGGAAATATGTTTTTTTTTTTGTATTGCTAACATGTTAATACTTATGTATATACATATATTTGCCAGGGGAAGTGTGATAAAGAATTGAAATTTGGATATTAAAAATATTTATACACATCATCATAATTATACAACAACACAAATACAAAATAGAGCGAGAAGGATGTGCTATTTTGGCGGGATCAATGGAAATTTTGTAAGGATATGGATTTCCTAACTGACCCGATATTTACGGAATACGGTAAGTACCAACCTGTATGAAAATACATATAAATATATGTATTTATTACTATACATAAATACACCAGTCAAATTATCTATATGTGTTTGTGTACCGTAGCTGATATATAAATTTCGAATTATGATGCTTCACAGATCGACCGGATTTTTTAGTTATCAGTTATTTGTATAAATTAGGAACATGGACAATAAACAGAGACTTCAACGGGTGAAGAGTTTGATCGGGAGTCGGGGATAAAAAGATAAAATTGAAATTTTGCGACGACGTTAAGAAGATTTATAAATTTTTAGCACAAGGTTGGTTTTTCCCCCATTACTGTAACATGATTTTCATCATTTCTTAAGAAGAGTTTGAGCTGGAATCTACGCAGTCAGGCGAAGATATGTACGTGATTGGCGTACGTATCTACATGTGTACCATATACGAGTATATATGAACTTACATCTGTACGCAAATTTTGAATTAATTTTTTATCTACAAAAAAAAAAAAAATGTCTGTTTTGTTTGATGTTTTTTTTATTATCTTCTCAGATGGAAACAAATGCTTAGGCCTTTGCGGATATGTCCGTTGACAAATCTGTAGGTCTCATATAAAAAAATCAACCTTCTCTTTTTGCGGCGCTAACAAAAAACAAAAATCTTTGCTTGATAATAAGTGAAGCGAAGTGAGGTGCCAAGTAGATACTGGTTTTGAATGTTTGAAGCTCATAAAATATGTACATAAATTTAGAGGCTAAATTTAAGTCATTTTTCAAATTATGCTTTACAAGGCATCTTATCCGCTAAATGTTGAGGGTAAAGACCTCAGAATTGATCCAAAAATCAATTTTTTTGTTTTACTTTTTTAATATAGACTCAATATGGAACTGAATACGATAAACCGGATTTTTTTACGACCTCCAGAAGTGGTTTAAAATTTGCGTCACGAACGACGCGGATCCCATTGCCTCCAATCTCTTTAGTTCCTTTCCAAGATTTGGCTATTTTTGTTCATTGAACTGAATATTTTAATTAAAATATATATATATATATATATATATATATATAATTCTTTTATTGTAGATATGTAGTATTCTTCTTTTTGCACATTTGGTCCATTATCTTCTAAACTAAAAATGCTACAGTCCTGATTTTTACCTCGTTATATCCTGCTACAACACTGTGGAGGGAATTTTAAAATTCATCGCACTTTGTACCTACTTTATACTGAAAAATGTTTGTAAAACAATGTTTTTTTTTTATATATATAATACCGCGCGCACACCAAAATGATATGAATACCCTTTTACTGGTTTTTTCTTCAGGGCGCAGGCGGTGGTAAAAAGGTGTATTAGGTTTCGATATTGTTCCCAGAGGTGGTTGTCAAACTGGACGGGACGAGCTAGTACATCCTCCTCAACCAGTGGGTCTTAAGTACGTGCTAGTTGTTAGTTCGTTACATTTAGCCCAGCCAGCAACCACTCTAACATCAGTGTTATGCCTTCATGTCAGAGTTGACGCCGACGGGATTTTCATGTAACTACATACAAATTCTATGACTTTTTTACAGAATTGCCTGGCACGGGATTCGAACCCACGACCCTCTGCTAGAGGAGTCTATGCATATACCACTACACCACGGCCACCCCGTGGTGGGTGTTGAAAAAAAGAAGCGTAAACCGTCTGTACAACGTATATTTTGTATTTTATTAAAATCCTGCTCTTTAAACTTGTAAAAAGGGCTAAAAAATGTATCTGTAATGTTTGAGTTAGATCGATCCAGCCCTTTCTGAAATAATATGTCATTTGTCTTCCATAAGAAACAAATTTAAACGCGCCTCAGGTTTTTATCCCCCTAAGACTAGGTGGACGTGAATGGACAATCGATCATTGTCAATCAGTTGTCGATCACCAAGATGTGGATCAAAAAAAAAATCTTCATCTAACCATTTTCACAGCATTTGCTATACAAGTTGGTTTTTTTATTGTGGTATTATGTTAAAGTAAAATAATATAAACAAATGATAAGCCAAAGAACGAACAGAGATTATTAAATTTAATTCGAAAAGTAGTCTTCTATTGCGTGAAGAAAAAAATATCACGGTCTAGCAATGCCAACAACCAAAACAATTAACCTTTTGTGGCCAAATTCAATGAACGCAAAAGTGTGGCAACATCAAACCTAACTCTTAATCCTCGTTCACGTCGAAGTAAGGAGACCATTGATGCTGTAAAAGCCCATGTCGACCGACGTCCTGAAACTTCATATCGTCGTCGCGCTTGTATCTATGGACTATGTGGAAGATGATGGAAATGGCTCAATAATTATCGCCACGTCATGTTAATACGCCCGAAATATGCACTGTTATTTTGCCTTATGCTTGGTATTTTATCAGATGCGCCCCAGTCTGTGTTGGATATACAAATACGTGTGTTTATGATATATGTATAATTGGTACCACCAGATACCACACCAGATTACATGAGTGCGCTCATGTCATTTTCAATGACATTTCCAAATACTTCGAACGAAATTTCTTTATTTTCTAGCTTGTTGGCATAGATCAGAGACCTATTGGAGCCACAAAGAAATGAGTCTAAAGGGATTAAATGACACAAACTAGCCGACTAAGCGACACGGCCATTTCTGCTTATAAGACGGTCACTGAACTTCGTCTTCAATAAGTCGATAATGACAAGCACTGTTTGGCCTGCCTTTTGAAAGCACATATCCTCCATGCGTTTCAGTTCGAATTCACTCAAAAAAATTAGTTATTATGAAGCGATAGTGGTGTCGAAAGGAGTGCGGTTTAATTTTTTCTCCGACATGCTGCATGAGAACGATATTAAACAGTAAATATTTTTCGTATATAATGGCAGCTGTTGGAACACCTATGGTCTGATCAAATGAGACAATTCTGATTTTTATCAAAAAAATTTAACCAAAAAGGTGGCTCTTCACTGAGGATGATTTTTGGGTAAAAATCCTGATCTGATTCTATCTTCAATAGAGCCCAATAAGCAGAAGTTCAACGTGCACGATGGTCATTTTGCTTGAGCTCTATGGTACGACCTTATACGAAAGTAAAGCCAAGTTTTTTTGCAAACGCCTCACAAGGGCGTTCGAGAGATGTGCTAGTTGTTAGTTCATTACATTTAGCCCAGCCAGCAACCACTCCAACATCAGTGTTATGCCTTCATGTCAGAGTTGACGCCAACGGGATTTACTTATAACTACATACAAATTCCATAAAAAGACTTTTTCAGAGAATTGCCTCGCACGGGATTCGAACCCGCGACCCTCTGCTTGAGAAGTCAGTCTATGCATATACCACTACACCACGGCCACCCTCATGCATGCCTCACGTCTATCACAAAATGATCAATATAGCGTTTGATGATCTAGAGATCGCCAAGTGTATATTGACATGAGGAAACTGTGTGCTAGCTATAGTAATATTTCGTCCCACAGCAAAGTCAATACGCTTAAGTCCGTTGCCAGACGTGGACATTGCATATATCTTGTCGAGTATCGAGGAGCTCCTAAAACATTCTTTGGTGGCGTTGTCCTTGTCATCCGTAGCGGTATGGGCGCAATTAATCTTAAGACTCTCGCTCACGTCTCGGAAGCTCAAGACTTCTTGCCTAAGTATGCCGCATTCGAATAAACGCAGTCCCCCCCCTCCCTATAGCAATCACCTAAGTATATATCACAGTTTTTCATCCTCATTATGTCCGGCCCATCTCATCGCACTTCCTGAATGAGAGTTATATCTGCTTGATAACCATCAAAACCCAATTTTTATCCGAGGCCATTAGTTTTTTTCGTCACATATTTTAATCTGTTCCATATAGGGTTATCAGCCGTATCACGGTGTAGATCAGTATAATGCTACTGGCTATGCATGCCCTTGCCTTTTTAGCCTGCATGAGTAAGGGTTCGCTAAGCGCATCGCTACGAACTTGATTGTTGTGCACCTGTCCCAATCTAAGTTATACGACACTCAGCAACTTTTCGATTAAAAGCCACGCAGGACACTACTCGATACCTTCACTCCACCGATAATCTGATGCAAATGTGAATTATTATCTTTCGCCCCAGGATCAGATTTCATTAATCTATTATATAAGAATTGTTTCTACTTTTTTTATATTTAAAGATATTTGCTACTTTTTATAAGACGGTATTTTGATGCAACAAAAATAATTATTCATTCCAAAAGCTGGAGTAGCTGGTATCGCCGAAAAGCAAGAGGAGCTTAAGTCTTTGTCTAAGTTCGAAGAAGATAAATAAATAATTATCCTCACTGACAGTGCTATTCAAAATAGAGCGGTCTGTGAACTGCTGTTGACGTATTATATAGAGAGAGAGCTGGACTTTTACGAATAGACTTTTTTGCATTTGTATTGTACAACAGTTAATAAGAGAAGAAGAGTTAGACCCTACACTTCAAGGGTAATGTGGCTCTAACACTTCGTAAGTGACTCTTGAATTTTATAAACCAGCCTCAATAATAACACACCCGGATGATTAGTTTGAAACCCGTCATGGCTGTCAGTCATGACTGTCAACATCTAACAAATATACTTCTCATAGGTTATTTACCAGATAGGTCAACTTTATGCAGCGGAGATCTCAACACATCTTCCTTTGGCTGTTTTCTATCCAAAGTATTGAAGTCACCCTGGATTGTATACCTATGGACGTATAAATATAACATATAACGGACGATAACGATTCCACAATGGAAAAGTGGGTATTTAGCACCACCAACACTTTTCTCCGAGTACCGGATTCATGGGCCAAGGTTGTTACGAGCGGTTTGCCTTGTTAAGAATTAGGGAATGAATTCCTAAACCTTTTTAAATCCCTTAATGGATTACTGATACAAGTGGTACATAGTGACAATGGTAATAATAGTACATATTCGTAAAGTTACAAATTTTATTTATATGAGCAACAAAAATCGTCATTTTGCGAATGATATATCCTATGAAGAGTTGTATCTACATAAGGACAATAAAATGATCGCTCTGACGATGAAAATTATGAATGACATAAATAATAACAAACTTGATGATTAAATGAAAATGAATACAACTGTTGGCAAGCTATGATTTTCAGCTAACTTATAGTAGCTTAAATACATATGCCAACAATAGAAGTCATGACAAGTTCCAAGTGTATACCGTCTTATCATTGACATGACAACTACCTTTCTATTGGGGAAGTTATCGCTTCGATGATAGCTCATCTTAAATTGAAATGTATAAACTTTGTGAAAAAATCCTTAAAAATTGCAAGTCAAGCTTGAAACAATCCAATCCCATTCTCACTTATGCAACTTTCCGACTGTGATAATGCTACTGAATGGAATAAAAATAAAGCATATCATGTTTTTTTTTTCTTTTTTTGGGATAGGCGCACATATCCAATATCACACGAATACCTGTCTGTTTGATCAATAATCAACTTTTTTTTTCATTCGCCTTATACACAGGTTCATATCTTATTTAGTTCTGTGTGTTGGCTACCAATGAGACCTTTGTCTGAAATTTCGCAAAAAATACATAGAATTAGTTGTTTATTCTTATAACTTGCCCCCCGGAAAAATACACAATCTATTTTTATTTTGTAACTAAGGTCTAGAGAAATTTTGAAACAAAATTTTGCATTTGACCCAACCACGATACAAAACTTTTGTGTAATTCGAAAAAAAAAAAAAAAAATTGTGAAAATTGTATTTGTTTTTTTTTTTTTTTTTTTTTTCTTTCACTTTAATAAAAAAAAAAATCTCTACTATCTGTTTAACTAGCGGTTTTTCCTTTGATTTCTTGGTTTTTCCACATTGGTGATCATAAAACAGAGTGATTAAACTTTCCGAGGGAATGAATTGAATTTATCTGCCGTCCCCTCTTGCTGTTACTAAAAGATGCGCATAGTGCACACCATATAGATGAAATTGTTGCACGAAATATCCATGCATCACTTAAAAAAAAAAACTGTGAAAATCGCAGTGTTTAGTGCTGTTTTGCTAGATGATGGCTTCAAACAGTCAGTCAACGGCACCATCTTTATCGAAATCAAAAAATTGAAAAATATAATAACAAATTAACCGTGAAAAGGAAAACAAAACAAAATCCATACTGACATTTTAATTGCATTACGAGTGGTGTGTTTAAGTTCTAAGAAAGCGTTTCGCCTGATTGTAGTGTTAAACTAAATTACTTGTGCATTTGGATCTCAAAGTTATTCCCTGAAATACGAAATTAAATTCACTCAAATCAACAATGGAGTACACACGTACGATTAATGGTAATACTCGACAAACATATAAGTAGTTTTGCATTAAAATATTTTAAGTTGATCCACCGAATAGCCAATTGTTATGTGACAAAAAAAATATTTGCCATGTATGATGTATTAATTTAATGCCTACCATCTGGTTTTCATCACAGATCATAAGAATAAATAAATATGAAATATAAATGGAAATAACAAATGAAATTGTCAACTTAACAGGGACTCTTAAAATACATTGGTAATATTTACTCTCATGAATCTGTGGAAATATATCTGAAATTGAAAGTGTTGATCATCCATGTCTACATGCCTTCCATTGAATCATTATTTTTTTTCCTAAAAAAATGGATGGTTAAAATCATACAAGTACATCAACCACATAATTGTTTTAAAAAAATCGTTTTAATAATTTAAAACATACGTATATGGTATATATCATCCAACCAAGAGCTTGATCTATGATTATGGAGCCCTTGAAGTAAGATATTCTTGGCACGAGCTACTAAAGACTGTTAAATTTATAAAATGTATTTTGTTTTGATATTTATTCTCTTTATTCTTTCGTTAAATTAAGTTCAGCCATAAATTTTAACGCTCTGGGAATACTCTCGACCTGTAGCTTTTTTTGGGAAGCACACCCTTCACAGCATATCTTTGCTAGTTGTTTTGTTTGATCAATATTACATACGCCCTGGTAGTAAAGAACACATTCGAAAAAAGTTTCGCGATTGAATGGGTGAAAAGTTTGTCATTTATTAGCAGTCGTACTTAAGGGATGATGATTTTTATAATATGATTTCACCCTTAATGAAATGATATTAAAATATTAATTCTCACATGTTTCTTTTTAAGCCAGTTTTACGCAAGGAAGAAAGTGTTGTAGAGATTAAAACAAATAATAACTTGACCGCGGAATGTCAGGACTATACACAACCAAGCTCTTTCAATTTTCGCCGAGCTATCAAACATGTGTGTGGTCTGGCGTTGTCATGATAAAACGCAACACCTTTCCTATTGATCAATTCAAGCTACTATTTTTCAGTTGCTTGATTTAACCGCTTTGATTGCTGACAGGAGACATTAGAATTAATCGTTGGATAAGACGGTAGTAGCTCATGATGAATGATACCCTTTTAATCTTATTAAACACACAGCATTTGTATTGTATGAGATGTATCCCTAAAGTAACTACTAAGCGCACAGTTTTAACTTTCAAATAGAAATTCTATACAACTGACGATGTGATCTGCTGTGATAGTATTCAATTATGCAAATAAAGTGCACAAATCTCTGGATAAATAAGCAATAATTCATAGTGACATCGCATCGAAAGTGCGGACCAGAACCAGCAAATTATGTAAACATGTGGCAAATATAAGTGATATCTTTCACTGATCGATGAGAATATCACTGTCACCTGTCCAGTCCAGTGAAATCATTATTTAAAAATTTAAAGGTACGAACACAGAAGATAGTGTACTCATAAGCGTACAAAGCTTATAAAATTGTTAACTGTTTTCATGATTGCAGATCAGCCATAAGCATTAAAAAGAGCACGACTGCATCGCAAAAGGTAACACCACAAAGTTTCTTGTTGCTTGATGCTACTTCACAGCGATTGACGCATTTGGCATCCCAAAAACTCTGATTTGTTGGAATAAACTCTGCTTTACAAATATTCCCACAAGAGAAGGTCAGGCAGAGTCAAATCTGATATCGTAGCGGCCGGTTGAAGTCACCATTTTTTTTAAAACAATTGATCAAAGAACATCGTCTTCAATACATCGATTGTTTGACGAGTAGTGCGGTTGAAACCAGTAACAGTTTCTTCGTGTGCAGATGCCAAGAAATCGCGTATCAATGCCTTATACATATAACAATCTATAGATTGAATGTAAAGGCGCTTCAAAACAATTTCTGGGTTTTTAGTGACCTAATAACGGACAAACGTATTTGCGTTTCGTCGGTCTTGATCACACAGTCCAATCAGGCACTCTAGGAAGGATGCATTGTGTTAGAAATAGTGCAAATCGAGCCTGACGTCCTCATAGCCGATGGATGCAGGCCGAACTGCTAAAAGCGTCGAGTTTATGAACTTTATGGTATTGGTCAACATCAGCTTTAATTATTTTTTATTTTTATTTCATGATAACTAATTCTAATACAGTAGGCATTCACCTATAAGTTTGTGATAGATTAACACTATAAAAATCAGTAATAATTTATATAACAGGAGTGCAAATTATGTATGCTTTCGTTGTTTTGCTTTTGCTTGAGGAAAAGTATCACAAAAGATAAAAAAAGAGTCAAAAAGAATCAAACTGTAGTTGGTTAGGTTTGCAGAAAAAGTCTTAAGTTGCCCTTAAATCGGAAGCGAATTCCAAAGGCGAATAGCAGCAATAAAGAACTATCTCTCAGATGTTAAACAAGAGAAACGTGGAAGAATAAGAGAAGCAGATCTATTAGATGCCGGAAACTCGATTTTATTGTAAAGATATGTCGGTTCTTTTGTTTTTAAAAACTTGAAAAGAAAGACAAGTGTTCGAAACTTGATATATTGTAGTTCTGAAAAGACATTGTAAGCAAGTTCTTCGCCAAATGGGAAATGTGGTCAGATCTTCTAAGATTGTAGACATAGCAAATAGTATTGTTAAAGGCCACTTGCAGTTTTCCTTTACTATTTTACTATTACTTATATATCCATTGAGAATAAGAGGGGACCAAGAATCGAGCCTTGGGGAACCCCGCGCTTCACAGTAAGAAACTCTGATAGAGATCCTCCCAGGAACACGACTTGCTTTCTTTCACAAAGATAAGATGAAAGTAGCCTGATTGCTGACAGAGACAAGTTAAACTCATGGCTAAGTTTGAAGATAAGAGTTGGGTGATCAACCATATCAAACGCCTTTGAAAAGTCTAGAAGAACTAAAAAAGTGATATCGCGTTGGTCCAATTTCTTTCGTATATCTTCTACCACACTCATTGAAGCAGTCGTACAGCTGTGTTTGGCGCGAAAACTAGACTGGATTAGTACCAGTAATTTATACCTTGTCACGTGTTCATTGATTTGCTTTTGCATAATCCGCTCACACACCTTTGAAAGAAAGGGCTGAATTGATATACCACCTTGATCAAAAAAATCTCGGAATTTATTCAGAAAATTAAAAATACAAATTTATTCATCTAAATCTATACTGTCCCCTTCAACGTTATCCCCATCGACTGCAACACACTTATGCACACTTATCACTACTTCCTCTCGGCTGCTGAAACGCGTTCCCTGTAGTTGTTTTTTTATTTCGATTGAACAGAAAGAAGTCACATTAGCCAAATCAGTTGAATTCGGTTGCTGTTCGATGGCATTCGTTGCATTTCTCGTCAAAAAATTACGAATAATGATGGCACTGTACGACGGTGCGTTATCATGGTGCAAAATCAACGAGTTTTCTACTCACAGTTCTTCTCTCTTTCGGCGAATTGCTTCACGCAAACTTCTCATAACGCCCAAATAATACTCTTTGTTTACTGTCTGGCCTTCTGGCAAAAATTCATGTTGCACTACACCGTTGTAATTCATGAAAACCGTGACCATTGCCTTCTTTTGACTGAAAACGACGTAGTTTTTTTGGTCTCGGCTCATTTGGTGAATGCCATTCACTTGCGTGATGTGTGGATTGCGTGTCGTACTCATAAACCCACGTCTCGTCTCTAGTAAAGATCCTTTTGATGATCATCTCTTTTGCAAAGTCAACACGGTATCTTTTTTGCATGAAATCGAGGTCTTTTGACACCAACTTTGCTGCTACACGACGGAAACCCAAATCATTAACCAAAATGTCTTGAACGGATTCATAGGCAATCCTCAAGTCCTCCGCTATCTCTCTGATGGTTAATTTGCGATTGGCGGTTTTCGATGTCGATTGTCTGCCACTGCATTCATCATCTTCGATTGACTCACGACCCCTTTGAACCGCTCGTGCCGCTGGTATACGACCGGTTTCTTTAGAGAATCATTACCAAAACACTTCTCCAACACTTCCAACGTTCGCGCACCATTAAATCCGTTTTTTACGCAAAATTTAATACAAGTTCGTTGTTGCAAATTTAAATCCATTTCTAAAATTGATGATCACACATAGATAGATGTACTCTTGGCTACGTAACTTTTGCAAATTTCAAGACTTAGAGAGAATGCCAACAACAGATGTACCAACTTATTAAAAAAAACAGAGCTCAAATCGAAACAATGGGAGCGCCACACGTCGAAACTTGTCACCCATCGAATTCGTGCGGATATGAATTAATTTAGCCATTTTGAATTGACGTGGAAAAATGCTGGTCATTAAAATAGTATTTATCATATGCGTGATAAAAAGTAGTAGCATTGGCAGAATAGCTCTGATAAAGACCGGATGAACTCCATCTATTCCTGCAGCATTTGATTTCACCGGCCTAAAACTTTCGACTATATCCGTACTATTGATACCAGAATTACAAATCCGTAATATTGTGGCTGGAGCTTGCGGAGTCGATAAAAACCTGCGTCATTGCCGTCAATGTTGGTTGAGCAATCTAACTTTTGGTTACCAATCACTAAAAAACGGAGGTTCTTGGTAGCAGCTCTTATTTCCCGTACGACACTATTCCGTAGATATTTATAAATACGGTGGAGTTACTCGACCCGAAAGCGTTTCCAACAACTATAAGCCTGATCACGTTGCTTCATCATGTCTCGAATGTTGTTCGTAAGCCAGGCTCTTGTGTTCCATCCTATTATTACAGTTTTGATTGGAACGTGAGTATCAATGAGATAACTAATGTTTCTCCGCATAAAGTCAAATTGTTCGTCTGAAGATTGCATACACTGATGTTGGAGTGGTTGCTGGCCGGGCTTAATGTAACGAACTAACAACTAGCACGTACTAAGACCCACTGGTTGAGGATGTACTGTCTCGTTCCGTCCAGTTTGACAACCACCTCTGGGAAAAATATCGAAACCAAACACACCTGAGTTTCAAACTACTACACCACCCGGATATTCATATCCCCTTGGTGTGCGCGCGGTATTATAAAAAAAAAAAAAAGGTCCCATCGAATGCTAATTATTAGTTCAAGAGCAGACCTATCTATATTTTTGAAATCTCTAAAGCTATTATTTGACTCTGCTGCACTAGCATAATCATCAAAATCGTATGTAAAGTAATACACTACTAATACCCTACTTGACAGTTTGTCGCGGGTAAAACTATGATGCCATCGCGGAAGAACTTCTATGGTTTTTGGTTAAAAAACTGAGTTTGGTAAAGGGTGATTTTTTTGCTGTTTGGCTCTTTAGTATTCTATTTTTAACAGCTCACGCGTGATTCCTCATCATTTATTACAGTCACACATACTCATTTAGTACTACCATTTCATTATGATCATCAAAAATCGTACTCTGTGAAAAATGTTTCTCGCACACTTCGATCATTATACGGTCGTCATAATCGACCTACTGAGCAAGTAATTCAAGCCATAGTGACTACATTTCGCAACAATCTCACGCTATTGGACATCAAGTCATATCAAAAGCATATTGTATGCGTAGAGTGCGTACAAAGGAAAATATTGCTACTATATCCGCCGGTGTTAATGAAGACCGGGATTTGTCCATTCGTCGCCGTTCGCAGTAATTGGGATTTTGTTACTCGACTACATGGAAGATGTTACACAAAAATTTTGGTCTAAAACCTTACAAAATACAGCTCGTGCAAGAATTGAAGCCGAATGACCTACCACAGCGTCGAATTTTCGGTGAGTGGGCCTTAGAAAATCTGGAGGAAGATGCGCTTTTTTATCGAAAAATTGTCCTCAGTGACACAACTCATTCCTGGTTCAATGGGCATGTTAATTAACAAAACTGCCATATTTCATTCGATGAGCAACCTCGGGCAATACAAGAGCTACCAATGCACCCGGAAATATGCATTGTTTGGCGCGGTTTATGGTCCGGCGGTAACATTGGCACGTATTTTTTCAAATGTGACAGTGAGAACAACGTTACCGTCAATGGTGCCCACTATCGTTCAATGCTTTTGAATTTTTTTTCCCCAAAATGCACGAGAATCGACATGTGATTCCAGCAGGACCAAGACTGGTCGATGGACCAGTGAAACTTATAACCAATCGTTCACCTAGATCTCCAAAAAGAGTACCCTGTAACCTGTAACCTGAATTTCCAATTCATTATTATACAATTATTTATTCTTAGAACCAATAATTTTAAAGATATATTTACAGGTATTAAGATAGTTTTTTAGAATTTCAACCATGAATTTTGTAGTTAATACCATATAACATACATAGATATGAACGTATTGAAATGGTGTCCTTTGAACACTTGGTGGTACTTGGATTACCTATGGTAAGTGTATTATTTATTAAATATTGACATTTTTGTTACATGCAATGAAAGGCAAACGGTATGAAAAGAAAGGCAAACATTTGGGGCCGGAAAGATGAATACATACGAATTGCAATGAAGCACATATAAATATTAACAACTGACCTGCATTAACTCTTCTACGCTTGACCTGGAAAGTAACCAGAATCTTAAGTTCTTAAGAAATCTAAGTTTGGTTTCGATAAGATTGCACATATCTAAGGGAAGTTTGTTGTATAGTATATAAAGGGTGTTATCTATAATGGTTGCAAATCGTCTGTAGTGCTCTTTGTTCACTCTTGGCACTGTGACTGCAGACGGTTGCCTAAAAGTATATCTTAAGGTACCATCTCCTCTGCGGTTCAAGTAATCGCCTCACAAATAAAACATTCTTAGCAATTTATATACAAATAGGTGTCGGAGTGGCAACATATTAATAGATTGAAACTATGGAAATTATGGCTCCCATCTAAATTTAAACATCATTACGAACTTCTTTTGGGCGGTGATAAGAGGTTGTAGGTTTTCAGCCTATTCGTTGCCCCAGCACGAAATAACATATTCTAAACGAGAATTGACAAACGCATAGTAAATAGTGGTCAGTAGATTTGATGGCACTAATTTACTAAGGTGAAAAATCTTGTTCATAGCTATATTCAAAAATTGTTTAATATTGGCAATGTGGGCTTTCCAATTCAGTTTGCTGTCAATGGTCACACCGAGATACTTAAATTCTGAGATAGATTGTAGTTTCATGCAAGTATTTGTCCAGTTATCATTGTTACAGTTAGAATCGTGGAGGCAAACTCCTTTAATGATCAACTCATTATAAAGAGACATTAATTGGGATTTGCTGCTTAAAACCATTTGGTGGATCGTAAACCAGTTCTTTAGTATGGAGAAATCAGTAATCATTTCTGTTTGTATGGTGTCCGCACAAGTAGTGACGTAGGAGAGAACCAAAAAATCAGAAAATGCTCCAATATTTTCTTTTAATGTTATATTAAAAATCGAGTTTATATAAATAATAAAGAGCAAGGACCCAAGGACAGATCCTTGGGGAACGCCAAACCCGGGGCTTACAGACCCAAATAGATCGGTTTATTCGTTACACAGATTAAGTAGAAAATATACAGTGATAGCGCTAACTATTATTACAGTATTTTCAACAAAAACCATCATCTCAGATGCCACGTCGCGTTTATAAAAACTGATATATGGACGAAATAATTAGAGCAATGAACAGCATTCAATAATATACCACAAGGGCTTATCTACAATATTAATGGTTAAAATAATATCTGAGCAACGGAACATTAGTAAAGGAAATGGATAAGGAATTGTAACTGACGGCGCCAAGTTCTTGTCTTACAAAAATGCTCATGCGCAGTAGTCGTTTTTGGCAGCCTTGTCTTTGCCTTAAAAATCAATTTTTGTGATCTATCACCCACCATTTTCGGCGAATCTGACTACGGCCAACTGTTTTCTATTCCCAAAGCTAAAGAGTTTAATTAAGGAATAGTGTTTTGTTGACGTGAAAGATATTCAACAAAGTGTGACGAGGGCACTGCGAAGCATTTCGAAAGGACATCTCTCGACGGCCTTCCGGAGGTTTTGATATGTTGAAAATTGAACAACATTCTTTTTTTGACTTGTTCTTGCCTATTTAAAAAAAATAATAATAATATCATACTTGCGAAAGATGTTACCATAATTGCCGAATAATTCAACAAACCTCAAACTATTCCAAATGATTCGAGATGTATTACCGATAATCTATCCGATCCTAGGACGGATCAATCAAAGAGGTTAACCAATATGAAGACGTACGGTCTTTCAGTATTGGAAAATATTTAAAGAAGTTATGCAAGTGCACTTTAAGGTGTAACAAACTTTGAAATCAATTCCGAAAGGGGTAATCTTGCAAATCTGCACTAAACAACATCCTGATTAGTTGGAAAGAAGAAATCTCAGCTGGAAACTATTAACATATTCCTTATTAACATATTCCTTAACCTCAAACGGTTAACAGAACTATCACCCTCTGAACCAAAACTTCAAAAAAATCCTTAACCACAAAAGGAATGATATCAAAAGGCTTTCTAACTCCCACTTCTGATAGTGTGGTATGGGATATCACTTACACAAAATGAAAATGTTAAGAAGCTAATAGAGTCGGCACACTCTGTCTGACTATGCGGACCTCTGCAACCTAGGAATATATTTCTTCCTCAAGACTGGACTTGAAGTGGACTTTATTAGTCTAGTAAAATTCATAAGGAAAGTAGAGAAGCTCCTGTCTAATCTTTTATAATAAAAAAAAAAGACTCCTTAGAAGACAGATTTAAAACAAATGTTAGATTAGTGTCAAATTTAGTTTATTATTAGGAGTGAAAATATGTAGATTTTATCCTACCGATAGTCACGTTTCAATTCAACTTACAACATAATATTGAAGAGGCATCATTAAATCACAAAATTATCATCCCCAGCAACACTTTTCTAATCTACTGTTCTAACACCGATTGAAAATTGAAAAACCGCTTGATCAGTATTAAAGAGGCGAGTGAGAAACGAGTCTTGGGAATAATGCAAATGTTGTAAGCTCTCGTAATATGATATTTTTTTTTTTTTCAAAACTATTGCTTTATGTATCAACCGGCTACCTAAACTTTTATAAGTGAAAGCCATAAGCACTAACAAAAATAAATAAATAAATAAAAAATATAAACGAAGTAAGAAACTCAAAAAGCAAGCAATCAATAAAATCGTTAAAAGTCGGAATTTGAGGTGCAATTTAAATTATTCGAGCAGATCATTACAGTATCCTTCGCCATGGATGGAAGAGATGCTAACGATCTTGAATTCAAATTTTGTTATTCTCATCGTATTCGTATCTTTGTTGTTTTTGTTTTTCTCTCATTTCACCTATGTAGGTGTACTCGTATGTATCCATAGTCGTAATGAATCTTTAGTTATTGCATATAGCTTTGCGTGGCGAAGGCAAGTGAACTCCTCTCACGTTCTCTTTCTTAAGTGTCGTTTATCTGTTATACTCGTATGTTGTTTTCTTTAGATTAGCTGATCAATTATCCAATAATTCCATGCATGCGTTGTTTACTGCACCGACTAGTAGCTTGATATGCTCAACTGCCTTTCATTGCAATGTTTAGGGCTGATTGAGGGGAGTTATGATGTACCGTCGTCATGTATTTGTTCCCATACATATATGAGTACGAGTATGTTTCTTCACATAAATATATGTATTTATGGATGTTTGTTGATTCTACAGGATGTCAAGAAACACTTGATTGCAGCAATGAGATGTGATTCAGATTCTAGTAGAACTATAAATAAATTATGTATGATACATATGTATGTAATGTACATTGAAACGGCCATGACTGTGATGCCAATAAGTTATTTGTTGACTATAAATGTTTCACATACGAAAATGTTTAAGAATTTGTTTTCCAATGCAGCTAAAAAAAGGTAAATTGATGCCAGTGACAGTCTACGAGGAACTACATATGAATGTTCGCTTTATTATTTTGTAGACAAAAACAAATCACCATGTCAGGTTTTCGTTCTACCATCTGGATTTGAACCCAGACACTTAACGAAGTGATTCTACATCTAAAACCAATTCAGCTGTTTTATACTAATCAGCACGGAGTATGTAATGTCAATTCAGGGGTTATTATAATTGAACGCAATATACATTCATAGTAATTTTCTTTTTTCATTCACGTGTGTGATTTTTGTCTACCATTATAAATAAAGAAAATATACATAAAATTAAAAAAATCTACTCAACTGATGCAAAGTCGTTAAATACCGGTTATTTGTTGTAAGCTTAAATATTCAATTTTCCCTTGGCAAACCACAATTATGCAGCACTTCTGCGTTTATCCCCTCCTCTTCATTAAAACCGAAGAATATTCTCTCTTCTTCTATTTTGTATTGGGATAAAAATGGGTAATCTATTACATTATTCAAATGATCAGATAACCAATATGCATTATTTTGGTGCAAGTTAAGGTTTGGCCTTGTTCATGGCAATAAACGCATCCCAACATATGACACCGAATCACTGCTCTTTCTCTAAGGGCTTTGAGATGTCCAAAGGACTTTGCCTATCCATAAAGAAACTAGATCTCCTAGATATGATGCATTATCTTCCCTCGATATACTTCAATATTTTCTAAGGCCCATTACTAAACACTAGAATACCTCCATTGGTTATATTTATAGCCCACGATTGTCATTGCCTGGTACACCACTGGTAACCCGTGGCTAGCCAAGCTTCAAGTGATAATTTTTCATCATGGTCAGTTCACAGCATGGCTGCTGTCTACGCGACTAGACGTACATACAGGGAGTGTTCGAAAAAATCGGGCTATATATGGATTTGCTCAGAGTTAAATTCATTTTTCTGCTAAGGACAATTTTTCTATCGAGCTGTTGTCTAAAATTCTTTACATTAGTTCACTCACTCACATTAAGAGTGAGTGGAAACTTTATAAAAGTAAGACATTGGGAGCAACATCAGGGTTGATGGAAGACTGATTTTATTGTATCTATTTCAAGACCTACTGACCATCATAGAAAATTAATTTAAAAAATTGTAATAAGCCTATTTATTTTAAAAAAAAATTAACAAAAAACTTATTTTTTAAATGCAGGACGTTCAGATTTTATTGGTGGTATCGACAATGAAGCATTGGACTTTGGGCATTTGGAACAGTTTATCCACGTCGCAGCATCCGCTAATGCTGGCGATGTTTCGCCAACAGTATCCTCGGTAGATGTTAATGATGTTCTTACAACAACAAATACAAATGGTAGTAGTAACAGTGCTGCTTCGCAATCACACTTGCCAGAAAGCCCTCCGGATTCAGGATCGGAGCCACCGTTTAGTCCGGCCGATCTTCAGGGTCTAACTCTTACTTCAAGGGCAACATCAAATTGTAGATCAAGAAACGATGGGTCACAAATCGAAGCTGACAGTCCTTTGGGAACTCGTCAACATTTAAAATCCTCTCCGGATATTCACACTTTCGGAGGAGGCAGCCATCAGCTCCAGCATCAGCATCAACCACATCAACATCAGCATAATCACAATATTCATCAGCATCATCTCTATGTTGAGCATAATGATCAACACTCATTGTTACTTGAAGCAACACCGCACTTACATCAACAACCGATGCATCATAGCGAACCAGCTGCGACGTCATCACCCACGGCAATCGGTAATGGCATATACAGTCCAGATAATAGGCATGAACGCACCAGAGAGCATACGGATAGTCTTTTAACAATTGATAGTCACCAACATCACCAGCAGCCTCATACGAACAATAACATCCATGTAGCCAGTATGAGTGAAATAATTGATATGGAATCACAAAGGACCCCATATAGTAGGCAATCCTTGATGCTTACTCCACAACATCAGCAACATACGCCATCTATAATTCCATCCGATGTATATATGGGCACTCCAGCTCCAATTATTGAATCAACATCACCGGTGGTGCCACCTACGCGCAAACGAAAACTATCACAAGTGGATTGTTGTACCTCTATGATAACAATTAAGCCAGAACCAGGTGAGTGGATAGCTATGCGATAGCAAAACGAAATGGTCTTTAATATCATCTATATTATTGTCAGGTGCATCTTTAAGCCCAATGTGTCAGCAAAAGCTCAATCCAACCTCACCAGTTAGCATTAATTTACAACAAATTGGTTCTGTAAGCGGTGGCGGTGGTGGATCACCGTCATCATCTTCGCTATCTCCCATCGCATCAAGCCTTTCTTTGTCCAATGATAATAACAGCCTTGATGGTGGTGGTGCTGTCACTCCAAATGGGACATCTTTCATTGGCTCCAATGCCAATGATTCATCCAGTGAATCTTCACCAATGCAATGCATCAGATTCAGTCCCTTCCAACAGCACAATTGGCACACACTCTGCGACCAAAGTTTACAAGAATTAACTATGGCACATTATCGAGTCGACGCTGATAAGGGTTTCAATTTTTCCGTATCTGATGATGCGTTTGTTTGCCAAAAGAAAAATCATTTTCAGATAACTTGTCATGCGCGACTGCAGGGTGATGCAAAATTTGTTCGAACCCCATCAGGTCTTGAAAAAATCAAATCATTTCACTTGCATTTCTATGGCGTGAAGCTAGAAGCACCGAATCAAACAATTCGAGTCGAACAAAGTCAATCGGATCGATCTAAAAAGCCATTCTATCCGGTCCCGTAAGTATCCATTTTATTTTTATCTTTATTTGTCTTAAAATTTTTAATTTTTTTTTTTTTTTTAGGATTGACCTTCAAAGTCATCTTGTTAGCAAAATAACTGTGGGGCGCCTACACTTTTCCGAAACTACCAATAATAATATGCGTAAGAAAGGTCGACCTAATCCAGAACAAAGATACTTCCAACTGGTTGTTGGTCTGCACGTGCATACGCATTCAGGACACTTCCCTGTGGTAAGTCAAGGCAGCGAAAGAATCATAGTCCGAGCTTCAAATCCAGGACAATTCGAAAGTGATGTTGAGCTCTGTTGGCAGCGGGGTATAACTCCAGAATCAATATTCCATTCAGGTCGTGTGGGAATTAATACCGACCGGCCCGATGAAAGTCTAGTAATACATGGCAATCTCAAGGTATCTGGCCATATCATTCAACCAAGCGACAGTCGTGCGAAACAGGAAATCAGTGAACTGGATACGGCGTTGCAATTGAAAAATCTACAAAAAATTCGCATTGTCCGCTATCGATATGAACCCGAATTTGCAGTGCATTCTGGCTTGAAATCATCTGAAAAGGACACAGAAGAAATAATCGATACCGGTGTAATCGCACAAGAGGTTCGCGAAGTATTGCCAGATGCCGTACAAGAGGCTGGAAGTATTGTCCTACCTAGTGGTCAAGTCATTGAGAATTTTTTGCTCGTAAATAAGGTAAGTCAACCGGGGGTTAACATAAAACGCGCGAATATACATACGTATATATTTTTACCTTCGAATTTAAAGGATCGCATTCTTATGGAGAATATTGGTGCCGTTAAAGAGTTATGCAAAGTGACTGGTTCATTAGAAACTCGAATTGAGCAGCTAGAAAAGATTAACAACCGTTTGATGAGAATGCAAGAGCTCGATAGAAATAAGAAAAAATGTAAGCACCTCATCGATGGTGCAATGATGGACGGCGAAGACGAACTGTGCTCGAATCGAACGATACAAATGATGATTATTATTCTGGTGATAATAATGGCAACTTGGTAACTATTCTATTTAATATTCGATCACATTTTGTTTCTCATTTTTTAAATTTTAAACTCTAGCCTGGTAGCAGTATCAACTCTCTATTTTGTTGAGCATAGCAAACAGCGATATATGAAGCGTTACGACCGTTATGACATCAGTCATCACCTGGTCTCACATGATGCAATTCTCATAAATAATAACAATAATAATAATCCTCGAAATCTCAACCATAATGGTTACCACTCCAATAAAAATGGAAAAATTACTTTACACACTCAAACAGCACGTCCACCTATAGCACCGCCCATACCACCACCGATCCAGCCGCAACCGTCGTCCAATTTTCCCTCGCTAATTCAACCGTCGGACATACCAATTTCTGTAATACCTGCATCGTATCCGTCCACTGGAGCTGGCTCTGGTGTGAGTTTTAATGGTCCTAAAACTGATTCAGAGACTTATGATAGCATCAAGGAGAAAACGCCAACTAATAAGACACAATCAACCGAAGATCTATTATCGGGAATAGAGAAACATCCTTTACCTGGTCTTAGTACAACGGCAACAAATCATCTCAACAATAAGACGGCGAGCAGTAAAAATAAATCTAAATGGCCTCTAACCGACACAGCAGTGACGGTGTCATCCACAATTGCAGTAGCGTATAGTTTCAATGACGAACCAGTTGAAGAAAATCTCAATATCAGTGAGACTTCTTCAGAAAAAGTAGCTGACTCCATACCATTGCCACAGGATTTTGAAAATAATTCCATCGACGGCACAGATGCCTTACAAAAACTTGAAGGTCGAGTTAGCAATCATAATATTGATCCACCAATCGATCATGGATCGATCGGAAGCACAATTCGAACAAATAATCATGAAGTGCCAGCGAATAATGCCCTTGGGGTTGCGGCCGCGACGGCAGCTATTGGAGTTGGAACTGTGAAAATAGATAGTAGCGGAGATTCTGGTTCTACATCATCATCTTCGTCAATATTTGTCGTCTATAAGAATATCCAAGGTAAGAATATCAACGATACTGTAAGTCAGCAGGTGAATTTCACCATTGAAACGCCACCGATAACTAATAAGAGCCGTGGCTTAGATACAGAAGACACTGACTTGCAATACCTTGGCAACAGTAACGATTCGGATGATCAAAGCCTTTCGGAAATTTCAGCGGTTCCAATGATTGTTAAGACGTTTGCCCTGGCCCCAATCGGTATCCCAGATCATTGTGCGAAAATCAAAAGAGAAGAAATCTCAAATTGTCAAGTAAGTGGATTAATTGTTTCATCATACATAAACTTTAAATTTATTTTCTATTTTAGTCGGCCTGTTTTGAAGATAATAACAATCTTCCAACACAAAATTCTGACAGTGAAATACGACGTCGTCATATAGAAATACTATCATCTAGTAATGCAACATTGCCAGTATCCGCTGAAAGTAATGGAGCACCACCAAATGGTAATGCTAAGCAATTCCCAAAACCGCATTCCTTGATTGTGGGAGATGCTGATGTTACGGTATCCGCGGAACGCACACAAGTAGGTGAAGTAGGCGATGGTCAAGAAAATATATCCTCTCAATCACAACAACAAAAGGATGGTAGTCGTGAAGATCTAGCGCTTGCGCTTAAAGATAAAAAACCAATACACAAAGACTCTAAACGAAAAGTCGACACAATTGAAGTACATTCGGTTGATGATCGCCGAATTTCTTCGGATTGTTCATCTATAACACCATGGCTGCAAGCTGATACATTCAACGTATCCCTAGGATGTGAAGAAATATGTTTAAATGGTGGAAATAGCTTAAATATAACCTATATGATACCATTATCCAAATATCTGAAGGATACAAATGTCGAATTGCATTTTGTGTAAGTTGATTTCTGTTCAAGCCTCAGCAGGCTACTGAATAATATGTATGTTACATTTCTATATTAAATTCATTAAATAGCGCCCCAGTCAATCTACATTGGACAGTTTGCAGTCATAAAGAGAAGACGAAACGCGATGGCAATAGTGTTATAAATCCCCTAATCACTGGAAAAGTTTTCCAAAAAAATCAAAATGTTTCCGTTTTCTATTTAGTTATACCCGGTCATGGGCATTTTGAACGGTCAATCGAACTACGCGCAGCCATGGATCCAACAAAGGTAATTTTCTCCTTTGTAAGACCTTTCTTTTACAATATCTAGATGTGAAAAATCTTTAATTTCTCTCTAAATTAAAAGTTGGCTATTCCGAGACCTTAATTTGGTCCTTGAACTTGGATAGAAGACTTTAACCATGGTCTTGATCTCATCCTTGGTAAAGGGTGATTAATCGTGAGGTTTGATTATAAATAAATCTCATAAATTTGTAAGTGAACCTAAAATTTTTATTATCGGCTAAAAGAACAATTCATGGCATTTACTTTTTGAAAATGATATCATGTAAATGTTGGCCATGAGTACGTCTGAAATGGTCCATTCGGAGGATCTAATTTTGGGCGACTCTTTCGAGTATAGCGACTAGTATCTCGCGGATAACACGAGTAATGTTGGCTTTTAAAGCGTCAATCGTAGCTGGCTTATTCCTGAAGACCTGAGACTTTACATATCCCCAGAGAAAATAGTCCAAAGGTGTGATATCGCACGATCTAGGCAGCCAATTTATCGTAGCAAAACGTGAAATTAAATGCTCACCAAAATGATTTCTTAACAAGTCCATTGTTTTGCGCACCTTATGGCACGTGGCGTCGTCTTATTAAAACCAGAGCACACCCAGACCATGTGCTTGAATTTCAGGAAGCACATAGTCCGTTAACATAGCGTGATAATGGTTACCATTGACGGTAACATTCTAATTTGCCTCATTTTTAAGGAAATATGGACCAATGATTCCACCAGCCCATAAACCACACCATACCGTTGTTTTAATGGATGTAATGGTAGCTCTTTGTTACTCTTCGGGTTGCTCATCAGCCCAAATACGGCAATTTTGTTTATTAACGTATCCATTGAGCCAGAAATGGATTTCATCACCGGACAAAATTTTACGATAAAACACCAGATTTTGGTGTGAGTCTTTCCATGATGATTTGCCAAACGGTACTGAACAAAAATTACAAAACATTTTTGTAGGAGTCACGCGTGATCTGTCAAAAAAAAAAGTCTATTGAAAATCAACCTCACAATAATGAGCGTAAAGTAGCTGAGAAATAAAACTTTTTTTTTTCACCGAAAAAAAAAAAAAATCTTTTTCACAAAGAAAATCACGGATTTATTGATCCACTCTCGTATTTCTCGGTAGAGTCAGTTTTCCCCTTTTCGAAATGTGTACTCAATCCGCTTTTTTTGAACAATTTTTGACTTATTTACTACCTAAGGATTTCGCTCCAGACGAAAGTTGCGGCGAAAACATTGGTTAGATTGTTTGAATGACCTACATCACTCGTATGTAGCAGTTATTTTTAATAGTGAATGCCAAGGGACAAAACATTTGCAGTTAAATTCTAAGGAAAAGTCTTTTGAAATAACAGTCTTGTAACTTGGACAACTCTTTAGCTGTTCCACCTATCCAGTTATTTGAAAGTATGTCTTGGTATTCAATGGATGAATAAATTTTAACAAAACTCTTTTTTAGATAAATGAATGCTTAATTATGTATCTTTCTTTTACTAATTTGTTTTTGTGTTTTTTCCCTCTTCGTTTTATTCCAGAATTTATGCCGGGAACAAGCGGATGAAACAAACGTTTTACTTCAGTACAATATTAGAATAGTAAGAGATTGTGATTAGTAATTTTTTTGAATAGGCATTTGATGCAATAAATATATAAATATTTTTTTTATTATTATTTTTTTTTTTATTTTAAGTTGTTAGTTTTATTTGTAATTTTATTATTATTTTGATGTAAACTCTTGTATTGGATATTCAGTTTTTAAATCCGATTTCTTTATAAAAAAAAAATTAAAAAATAACAGCACCCTATGTTGTGTGAGTGTATCAATTTTTGAAAAAATTAAAATGAAATTGACTAGATTTTAATTTAATATAAAAAGAAAATGTAATTATAAATATATGTATCTTGTACTCATAGAATATTGTTTAAATTATTGACGTGTATTTTTTCGTTTTTGTTTATTTCATTTACATAGAGAAAGAAATGTGAACGGACAAAAACACTATGCATATGAAACTACATAATTTATACCGTTATATAGATGTAAAAACCAACATAAGATTTTTATGAAAATAAAATTAAATAAACTAAATTAATTTCAAGTAAACGTTTTGTTAAAATCAAACCAAAAATTTTCATTTATTTTAAATAAAAGAAAAACGAAGTAGACTTAAAGATTTCTTTTTGCTACCGGACATCTGCAGATTTTGAACAAACAATTTAAATATCATAGCCGCTAAATTATTACGTTTGTTATTATTATATCAATGCCTCAAAGTAAATTAAATTTGTGGATTTCAAGCGAAATAAGTTCATTTGCTGTTCATTTCCAGTTCTGACTGCTTTTATTTACTCATATCGTGGTTTCCTTCATGGCTCTTAGAACATCTTATACGCTTACCCGACGTCACGCCTGTTTTTTGAGAGGCATCTTAGTTCGCTACAGCCTTTTCCTTTCTGTCGCGCATTCTCCATTGTATTCTTCCAATCAATTTTTCTTCTTCTTCTTCTTCTTCTCCTTCATCATGAGCGGATTCCACTAAGTAGCCTTAAACGTTAAGTACCTCTGGACTTAAGATATCCCCAATCTATTGCCATTTTCGCTTCTGTACGAGTATATGGTATTCTCCCGACAATCTTTCGCTGGTCTGTTCTGTTATAATAAATTGTTCTTCATATACAATTTAGGCATCTGCAATATATTTCTAGCATAGTGAATAACAAAATATTGCAACTGCCCTGCAACAATGGCGTTACCCATACATAAGTAGTCCATAGTTGAGCGAAAAGACGCATCTGCTACTTCAAATTTTTGTGAGGATTCCAAAGCCGCCTTTCTGGATACGCGCAGTTATATACATAATTCAATACATACCTTGGCTATTAGCCGTTGCGGGGAGGAGGGAAATAGCTCTTGTGTTTTCGAACTCAGTTTAGTTTGCCTTTCTGTCATTTATGACACGATGTCATAAGTCAGCCGTACCACACGAAAAGAAAATGGCAGATTTAACCGAAGTGTGTAATACATGGACTGAAAATTCAGTGCCGTTTCTGAGAGAGGGCACCATTTGAATTAAATCCAACCAACAACATACCAACCTTCAAAAGATACGTGTATAAATTTGACAGCTGTCGGACGATTAGTTCTCGAGATATAGCGTTGTGAGTGAAGCAACTTTTATTATTGTGAAAAAAATGGATTCAAAGTAATTTCGTGTATTGATTTATCATTGCTTTTTGATGGGAAAAAATGCAGCCGATGCAAAGATATGGCTTGATAAATGTTACCCGGAATCTGAACCAGCCGAACAAACCATTCGCAAGTGGATTGAAAAAGTGGTCATACAAGCACCGAAAATGATGCACGCAGTGGATGTCCAAAAGAGGCTCTGAAGATATCAAAAGAGCGTGTTGGATATATTATATACAAATATTTGGACATGCGAAAGCTCTGATCAAAGTGGCTGCCGCGTTTCCTCACAGTCGACCAAAAACAACAACGTGTTGATGATTCAGAGGTTTGTTTAAAGCTGTTCAACCGCAATAAAGCCGAATTTTTGCGTCGGTGTGTGACAATGGATAAAACTTGGCTCCATCACTTCATACTCGCAGTCAGCGACGAGCAGGCGACAAACCTGGTCCAAAACGACCAAAATCCCAACAGTCGGCTGATAAGATTATGGCATCCGTATTTTGGGATACACATGGAATAATTTTCATCGACTATCTCCAAAAGGGGCAGACTATCAACAGCGACTATTACATTGCGCTGTTGGAGCGTTTCAAGGACGAAATCGCAGAAAAAGAAAGTGCTGTTTCATCAAGACAATGCACCGTGTCACATGTCGATGAAAACCATGGCAAAATTGAATGAATTCGGCTACGAATTGCTTCCCCACCCACCGTATTCTATAGATAATAGTCGATTGTCGATCGTCGATTTTTGATTTCGGTATTGCGAGTGTCGATTGTCGATTGTGATCGACTATTGTCGATTTGACAGCTGTTTTTAGTCGATCGAAATTTTCTGATCATTGGTGTGTGGCTTGAGGAAAAATAAATTGAAATATGAGTATTTTGATAAAAAAATTAAGTTCATTTTAAAAAAAAAACAAATAATTTGAATTTAGGGCGAAGCAAGTAACCAATAAAACACAGCTGGAGCATTTAGTAAAATTAATGGAAGAAAATCCAGATATTGTCAAAGGAATTTGTGTTAAAAATCAAGCTAAAATAAGATGGGCAAAAATAGCAATAGAAGTGAATAGTTTAGGACCTCCTGTTCGTACATGGGAGAAATGGATCAAGGTAAGAAAAAAAAATTAATTATCAGATTATATGCACTTACAATATTAACTTAAATTCCAACCCTAGGTTTGGACTGATTTCAAATTTAAGATTAAAAAAAAAAAACATCGGAAAATAAAATCGAGATGAAGGCTGCACTTCTTTAGTCCCTTAGAAGAATCAGTCGTCAATCTCTTGGAAATAAACACTTTTGCAGATCCACCTGGTGTTGAATTTGGTGAGGTGACGGAAAGAGTGTTAGACCAGGACCAGGAAAATCATCGTCCTGAAACTTCAGGAACTTTGAGTATGAAACGGAAGTAAGTGTAACACCGATCAAAAGTTCACTCGACAGTATTCACTTCGAAAAGAAATCACAAAAAAGGGACACTGAAAAAAAGCAAGCCAAAGAAAACTTTGGAACATAGGCTGATTTTGTTAGAAAAACAAACAAATGCTCAAGAAAAATTCTATAATGAGCTAAGCAGTATTATGCTTGATGTTAAACAAGCTGTAGATATACTGCAGAGTATGCAAAAAAAGCATACAATTTGCAGAAAGACAATACTAAGGAGCTGTTGGCATTAAAAAAAGAAAAGCTGGCAGTTTATAAAAGCTTAGTCAAAAGTAATCAGAAGAACGGAGCTATTAAATTAAAATTAAAACAGCAAATACTAGAGTTACAGAGAGAATTTAAGTGATTCTTGAATATTTATGTGAAACGCCTTTCGTATTTATGAATTTATTTTATTTTATTTTTTTTACCTGAAGTTTTGTTTGTTTATTTTTTTAAGAAGTGAGTTATTTTGTTATTTAGAGACGTAAGCAACATATGTGATAAAAGCAATTAAAAGACTTTTTATTTAACTTTTGTACGAAACACATATATTGTGAAGATTCGCACAAACATTTATGACTTGCGTAGCTTTTTTCGGCCTGTAATGCAACTCTCGTGCTCTTAATAAACACCGAAATCTATTTTTTAAAACCCCGATTGTGCGTTCAACAATATTTCGCGCCATTGCATGTTTTTTGTTGAATGTAGTTTCCAACGAATTTTGTTCCGGATTCCTGAATGGTGTTATTAGATATGGCTTCAGAGAATATCCAGCATCTCCTAAAATAAATTTGAATGTTATTTAAATTTAGGAAATATTTGTTTCGTAGTACCCAACAGCCATGTATTTCCTCTTTAGTATTCTTCTTCTAAAATTGACTTTAGGTTCGACATATTAAAAACATATGAGTCGTGTGCCGATCCGGAATATCTTGCATTGATAAAGCGAACAAACATTTTATCATCACAAACCTGGAAAGAAAATGATAGGTATGTATTCAAAAACTTGAATTGCTTGTGATATAAAACTTACTATCAAAACATTTATGCTATAAAATCCTTTTCGGTTATAGTAGACATGTTGCAATTCCTTCTTAGGAGACGCAATTTTTATGTGTGTACCATCAATGCAAACTATTATGCCTGGTATTCCGCTTGGTACAAAAAAATATATTTTTGCTCGGGATTTTTCAGATTCGGAATAATTAAACTTAATCCATTTGAAACAAGTATATGTTTCTAGTACTTGGAAAATTTCTTTTAGCACTAAAGACACGGTGGGTTGTGCCTGACCGAGACAGTATTCATTCCCTACACAGATCTGGTTCGATCCATGAGCACAGAATCTCAAAGTCGTTGCCAGTTTTAAAATATTTGGAATAGACGAGCTTCTTACATTTGGCTTTAGCTTACTTTCTATTTCCATTAAGAAATCTTTGAATGCCAACTTAGACAAACGGAAATATTTCACAAAACTGGAAAAGATAAATTAAAGTAATGTGTCTATTTGATTTTTCGAACAAAATACTTACACCTTTTCCTCCAATTCTAAAGGGTTTGAGGCGTCTCTTATCCTTTTTCTTTTTCTGGCCATTTCAATATTATAATTATTATTATTTTCATCATCTGAATCACTAAACCACAATTCAGTGGAGCTCATTTTTGAATTTTCTTCAAAAATATTACCGCAATGAATAAATAAGCAAACAAAAACTGTCAAAAAAACTGTATTCACAATAGTCACTGAATCCTTTGTCGATTGAGTTACACAATACCAAACTTGAAATCAGTCGATTCGACAATCGACAATCGACGAATTGATCGACAATCGACAACCTCAATACAGCCCTATATCAAAAAGAAAAACGAGGACCGGTGATGCCATCAACCCACACCAAACAGTGTACTTTTGTGGGTGTTTTTTAGTCGAATGAGTCTCTTCTGGGTTGCACAATTTTTCGACAAAAATAATTATTCTGGCCAAGATCCCAATGCACAAGTTTGTGTTGGAAGCCATGCTCTCGTAGCTTTAGCTCCTGCACCAGCTGGATCTTATACAGGTAAAAAGTGATATATTTTTTAAAAATTGGACAAACAAAGACCAAACTGTTCCAATCGATGGCGAATTTACAATTCTACAATTTACTATGCTATATTTATACGTTTTGCGGAACAATTGCATATAGCAGATGCAGATTAAATTTAGGGGATGCAGATCGATGTCGGATAAGTACCGAAGTTGAAATTCATAATACGGCTCCCTGAATATGATTTGCCCATTTAGTTGTTTTCATCATAAACAGGGAAACAAACTACGTCAATATTCAATGACCCATTACCGAAAGGATATTATTCAAATATGCTTTGTAACGACCTAGGACCTTCACCAATATTTCCACTACAACTGACCTTCTAACTGTCCGAAAATTGCGAAGGTAATTGTTGTTTTCCATATGCTAAAATTGTTAAAAGTAAAACCATGCCTGTTCGAGGCTATTGAACATTGTATGTTTTCAGTCGAGTCTAACAGGAAAATTCCCAAAAAATGTAGGGCCAAAATCTTTAAAGGATAGTGCCATTAGACTACAATTGCAATGAGTATACGAGCGCTGCTGTTTGTTTGCTACGAGCCTGAGCTCGGTTCGTATCAAAGTAGATATAATAATACCGCCGAATACTTTGACATCTCCGATGACTTCTCTGAAAATATCCCAGTAGACTGTACGTATAAAAAAAAGGAGATCAAATTGACCGATCATACATACACAATTTTTATGTTACAATAAAATATTTATTTTGTTGTTAAAAATAAAATAAAAAAAATAAAATCGTTTGCAATTTGCAAGCAACACATGCGTCATTTTGAGAGATCTTATTCAATACAAGAAACAAATAGAAGTAAATACACACAGATACAAAATTTTGTACTAAGTACAATTGCAGTTTTTTTTAACAAGATTTATAAAATAAAAAAAAAATATTTCACGTAAAAAAATAAACGAACTAAAAGAAAACAAAGTATAATAATGGCAATTTATCTTTTTATCATTGATAAACAAATATAGTAAAAACATGAATTAGCAGCGCTGTCAACCTTAGAAAGCTTATTCGACAGTCACTGACTTAGCTAAGTTCCTCGGACAATCAACATCACAACCGCGCAATACAGCTATATGATAAGACAGAAGCTGCATGGGGATGACAGTGAGAATTCCTTGGAGACAATCGACTGTTCGTGGGATTTCTAAGCTGCGTGATGAGTACGATTTTGTTTCTTCGTCGCCTTCCTCGCAAATGAGAATTGGACGTCCTTTTCGCGATGTAACCTGTTGCAATGCATTCATACATTTAACATAGACAGGATCACGTAAAACAATCATTAAAACCGGCATGGAATCATCAACAAGCGCAAGGGGTCCATGCTTTAATTCGCCAGCCATAATGCCTTCACTGTGCATATAAGTCAGCTCTTTGACTTTCTACAATGCAAACCAAAAACAAAATAAGTGAACAAATATAAGATTCTATTAAGTGGATATAAATATGAATATTATGTATCTTACCAAGGCACCTTCCAAACAGGTGGCAAAATTGTAGCCTCTGCCCATAATCAGCAGTGACTTATGTTGATATAAATCTCTAGCCAATTCCAATACTTTAGAGTCCAATTTGAGTACTTGGCGAATTTGTTTATCTAAATTAGACAGTCCTTCGATGATTTCTTTACGCCTTTGTTGCAGTGAAATACGATCTTCACTCATTACTAATCCAAACATAACTAGAGAAATAAATTGTGATGTGTATGCCTTAGTAGAAGCAACACCGATTTCCGGACCAGCATTAATATGAACACCACAGTGAGATTCACGACAAATAGAGCTGCCTACTGTATTGGTGATGCCGACAATTAGAGCGCCGCGTTGTTTGCAGTACCGCAAAGCCATAAGAGTATCAGCTGTTTCACCAGATTGTGAAATAAAGAAGCAAACATCATCACGGAAAATTGGTGTATTTCGATCGAGGAAATCAGAAGCCAACTCAACCATTACGGGCAATTCAGTAAGTTCTTCTAATAGTTGTCGTGTTGCAACTGCACTATGATAGGATGTACCACAGCCAATAAGCATCAATCGACGGCAGCGTTTTATTTCTGGAATGTAGTCTTTAATGCCACCAAGTACAATAGTTTGGTTGACAAAGTTCATGCGTCCACGCATAGTATTGATAACCGACTCTGGCTGTTCAAAGATTTCCTTCTGCATGAAATAGTCATAATTTCCCTTCATAATTTGTTGGATTTCCATTTTAAGCGTTGTGATTTCCCGAGCATGGGCATCATCAACGCATTTTTTCAAACGATGAATACTGAGGGCTCCATCCTTAACTGCAGCAACGTCATCATCCTTTACAGAGAAATGGAATCAAAACATAATTGATAGGAATCGAGCAAATAAATTTAATTAAAATAAAAATTCAGCGAATTGAACTTAAAGCGGCTGCTAAGCTTAGATCTGTGGAATCGAAAGTATACCGACTAAGGGGCATGCATGAGTTATCGGGCCAGACTAAATAATTTGATTATTTATTGTATTTAATTATTTTTTTTTATTTTTTTATATGGTGTGAATACACATATATGTAATGTCCAGCATATGTTGTTCTTTTTTTTTTAAAATGGGATAGAAATAAAAGGCGGTTCACTGGCTATTTCGTTCCATGGGTGACCTCCAACATTTAATGGGGATTCGAACACCGAACCTTCTGATTTGTAAGCCAGTTCACCACCAATTGAGTCACGGCCATCCACAATCGTTTTAAATCTGGTAATGGTGAGAGCAAATCTGTAATGTGTAATAACCGTGTGTTATACACGACAGTGTCACGAGGAATGTCAACGGGTTTCACAAAACGTGATCTAATAGAACTACGCGCATTCACAGGAACAAGTTTAAGCCGGAGCAAATTAGCGGGTCTTGCCATGGCAACAAAGATCGTTGAAAAATACAGTTCAAAAGCAACAAACGCTTAAGATCTAGCAGAGGTTCGAAAGAGCGGCGGAACGAAAAATATTATAATTGGATAACTCAAACGAAAAACCATCAGCAGACGCTTGGCCTAAGTAACAAGGTGATCCAAAATAAAGTGGCCACTACAATTGTTCTAAGCTTCAACGGCACAAACGGCGCACTACGAATACAAGACGTGAGAAAAATATGTAACATGCGGTTAATAAAAGAAGAAGAGGAACTTAACAATACTCATTCAAATTAGTTAACAAACAATGATGGAAAAAAGCGTGACGCTTCCAAAGATATCCATACAATCTCGTTCGTATCGACACTATTTCTGAAGTTCTAGGAACACCAGTGAACTAAGTTTCAACTTGTTAGATTTCGAGTTCACAAAATGTGTGTGTTAGTGCTCAGAAAAAAAGAACAGCCGAATTGAGAAAAGCAGCAATTCGAATAGCGAGGAATCACCAGGACTAGCATCAGAAGGAAGAACGATTTATGGCTGAGCTAATGAACAGTGGCAGTATAACACCGCGGCTTTTAGATCTGGAAAAAATATTCAACTATCACAAATTAAATTCCGTGAATTGTGTGTCAATGCGCGAGAATAGTATTAGAATTAGAAGCACCTCTCAGCATTTGTGATGACATTTACGGACAGTATTATAATCTGCTGCGTCTCATATTCAAAATATGATGATATTTAATTTTTTTTTTTTTTTTTTTTTTTCGTTTTATCAAAACGATATGTCTGCTATATACAAGCAAGATAAAATATGCGAAAGAATTATACGATGAATGCGAAGGAAGACATTTATAGATTGCTTCCATTATTGATGAAAAAATTTTGTGCAGCGATCATGATTTTTCATCGATGGAAGACCGACAGATATACCAGACCAAGGACTGTTATGTGGTTTTAAGTGGTGTGGTCCTGGCAAAGACAATAGGACGGGGTGAAAACGATCGTGTAGTTAATTGGTCAATTGGTCACGCTTTTTCAGCTCCCAACCTTTGTGTTAAATTTTATAATAATAATGATGTCCGTGGATAATATGCTCTTTATAGATATTAAAACCTGCAGATAAGCGTAAATTTGTCTATCCTAACATTGGTGGTTCGGTGCGATCAGTGATTTCACCACGTGGTACAAATAATAAAAATAAATGTATACACCTCGGGAGATCGATTAAAGTGTGTTTTAAAAGTGTTTTGAGTTGTACTCTGTTCTGACTGCACTCAGGTTCTGAACGATAAAGTTAATCCGCAAAAATAATAGAAATATCTGGTACAATAAGAATAACTTCTATACTTATAAATAAGTCAGCTTAATTATTCAAAAAACGGATAGTCAACGGCCTCGCCACACTGAAAGCAGCGGTTAACACTAAATCACCGAAATCAAGCAGTGTTGGGCGCGGTAAGTACGTAGGTGGGGAACCACATGGGAACTCAGTACTCCGCGTGCTGTTGACAAAACGCGCCACATGGGCATAGTACCCCGGCGTTAACTCCCGGACCCTACAAATTGATTTGTATCGTTCCCTTGATAATAATAATAATAAAAAAACGGATATCAAAAAGAACAATAAAAAAAGCGCAAAAAACGACTAGTGTTTCGAATTTAAATTAATAATAAAGTGAGCTTACCTCCAAGTAGATGACACGATTTGTGTGTTCGATCACGGCAGACGCATCTGATGCGAAGAAATATTCAACCTCTTTGTCTTCTAGTGGCATGAATTCTGATGTGCTTTCGGAACGTGGTAGAACTGGTATTTCACGTGCGGTACCATGTGGACGATGTTCTTTTGTTTTAGTTGGATGTTTCATTTTTTTTATGTTTTGTTTGTATGAATATATATATATACGCATATACATATATGTATAAGCATGCATATGCATATATTGTAAAGTTTTCATTTATTTACAATATGTTGGCACGTTGATTGTTTTATTTTATAAATATATATATAAATATATTTTTTGTTTTGGATATGATTTGAATTTTTGCATTTTTTTGATTAATTGTTTTTTTTTTTTTTTTTTGTTATTTGGTATTTATCAATAGAACCATGTTTTTGTGTGAGCGTGTTTAAATGTAGGCGTATCGCAGTACAGCATGAAGTTGATAATATGCAGGTAACGTAGCACAGGCGAATGTAGTATAATAGTAATAATAATAATAATAATAATAATAAATATTAATATGTAAACAAATTTATTGGTTTTTTTTAATTAAATATGAAAAATATATGTTCCAATCACCAACCAACACCAAGAAAAAATACATAAAACAAATTTGCAACTAAATAAATGAGTTATATACCAAAGAAGAAGGTTTTAAAAGCTAAGGCTTATACAGTGTCTTAAGAAACATTGGATAAACTATAACAGAAAATCTACAAGAAGAGAGTTATTAGTCTATTAGTCTATAGTGTTGGAGGACAGAATAAAAAATTACATATATAAAGTACATTTGGCATTTGGTATTCATACCTTCACCGTGATAAGGGTAGAATAAAGTAACTTATGATGAATATGATACGAAAACAATCAGATAGAAAGGTACACAGAAACCACATTAGACACAGAAGCGAAAGATTATGTTAAAGAAACACTTTGCAATCGACAGCACTTGGCATGTAGAAGGTCTGCTCTGTGGAGCACGAACTTACAATACAACAGCAACGAAAACGTTTTTGTTTTTTTATTCTTATTTCTAATTTTCTGCTACTACGTCTGAAAAAAAAGTGAATTGTTGCGATTTAAATCAAAAAAATACTAAAATGAAGTAGTCGTTCTAATTTTGAATGAATCTATTCAATCATGAGTTTATGCATCAATCGAAAAATTGTAGTCCATCTTTTAAGATATCAAAACACCAGCAACAAACTTAGACCAACAGAATGTATAAAATTTGTTCGCATGCATAGTTGATCACAATTAAGAAGTCTTATGCTATCTATTTATTGTTTAAAGGAAAATAAAAATTTAAAATAAGAGCTGACACAATTACTAACCAATCTCGATTGTCTTTCTTTTCTGTCGAATAGATTTTCGTTTTTCATACAGCTCAGCAATGTTATTTACAGCAGAATTTTATTTACTTTTTTTTTTTTTTGGTTTGGTAAGGAACAATGTGAATGAGGCTTAAACGTTTAGGTTTGTGTTTTATTAAATATATTTCTTAAACCCCCAAAACCGTGGTGTGAAGTTTCAATTAAAAAACATATTATAAAAAGTGTTTACCTTGAGTTTTAGCAGCTTCAGTGTCTGTTTTTTTTTATGGATTATGTAATTGTTTGTTCATATTTACAATTACGGAAAAAAAGAAAAGGAAAACGAAACGAAATATAAGAAAAAAAAAAGAGTTTTTGTTTTTGAAATACAATAACACATAAAAACTAGAATAATAATTTAAATAAAAGTAAGGAATGTGACAAAAAAAATAGAATTTGTATATTTTAATTAACATGCTGTTTATAAATAAATGTATATAGATACACATTTATAAATTATTTGAAAATAATGCAATATTTTAAATTTCATAAATCTCGACGGATATTTGTTGTGTCGGTGCTCATTAGCGAATTTAATTAAGTGAAAATGATTAGAAATCGAATTGATATTAATCTTAACTGATAGGATCCTGTTGTATTTCAACATTTGATATCAATATTTAACACCTCAGGAAATAATAAATCGATCTCGTATCAATTGAACAGATCTCAAATGAGGTGATTTTAGTAATTTCATTTCCTTCACTCCACACTTCTTATCCAAACCCTGACTGCCAAGAATCAAACTTTTGAAAACTTTTTGTTTGAGAGTGATTTTGGACTCCTTACAGGGTCGTGATAAGGGAAATTTACATAAATCATCTTGGATGACTAAAACATTTTTAGAGAGGATAGACACCAACACTGCGACTCAAAGCGTCTGCGATTCCAACTTGTCCATTATACTTGTTATCGGTGGCGATGGAAAAATAGTAAGGGGGCAAACTTCAGGCAAAATGCTACTAACTAGAGAGTTTTATTCGTTTATCGTCCATCCTTTTTGCCTTAGGTCGCGTCGAAAAATGACAGGATATAAAACAAGCTTGGAATGTGGCATAGGAGTCAATAAAAGTCAAGGAGAAAATTCATTTTTTATTGCCATTTGAAATAAATATTGTACAAAGTTAAATTATTTACTTGTACTCTGAAAACTTGTACATAAAATGGAATTTTATTAAAATATTTTTCCCTGCTGTCAATATCAATTTATGAAACAAAATATGGCACGGTTTAAATTTACATTTTAATACAAAACGTTAGTAAAAAAATTGTTGTTAGTATTTTTTTTTTTCCAGTATAAAGTTTTTAGCTACCTTTTACTTCAGGTTGTTGTTTATCATCTTTGTTTTGTTATTTAATCGGAGTAATTCAAGCAGTAGTAGTAGCAGAAATTTTTTGGTAGTAGGTAGAAATAGTATGTATGTAGTAGAAGGGCACACGGGATTTTGTTTTGATTTTTGTTTAATATTTTCATTTGTTCCAATGAAAATAAATTATTTTTAAGGAAACATATATAACACGTACATATGTATAAGAAGGAAAAAACATAAAACAGTCCACAAAACCAAAAAAAAAAAACATTGAAAGAAAAGAAATAAACAAAAAATTAAAAAAAAACATTTAAACAAATAAAATCAATAAATATTTAAACAAAAAATAATAGTTAAACAGGATAAAAAAAAAAAATCATAAGGAAGAAAAATAGAGGTCTCAAACATTGCATGGTGTAAACGACCTATCGTATTCCATGCGCTTAGTTATCTTAAAATCAAATATTTTCATTGACCAACTTATTATTTAGAAATGTGTTTAAATCTAAAGCAAAAAAAAAAAAAAAATATATTGAATAGGTTCAATGAATGGCATTCAACATTTAATGGGGAGATCAAATTCTTAGTTGAAGTTTTCTTGTTGTTAATTTCTTGTCAACTACTCATCTTACCTGATTTTTGTTAGCTGAAAAAATCAATGTCTTTTAGGCAGGATTGGGATTGGAATCTAGTCCACTACCACTTGAGCCACTGCCACCCTTTTTTAAATACCCTAGGAGGTCAATTAATAATTATTTGTGAAAACTTCCATCAACTTCCATCCCATTAGGGACGATAATGTACTGATTCGTCTTTGTCTTTTAATCTGACTGACTGAACATTAGTAAAAGAAGCATTCACAGGCATTTTACACGATAATTATGACAAATGAAAGATCTATGCAAAGTTTGTTCTACACACGTTAACTGAGGGCCAGAAAGAACGGCGTCTTAATGCTTGTTATAATTCATTGAATGGGCCGATCGACACGAACCTTTTTTAAATAAGAATATTATGGACATTGAATCGTCGAATCGTCGCCCATTATCGGCCCGACGAAGGGACCGGTTATATTTCGCGCCGCTAAGTCAAAAGTAAAGTCTATGCTAATTTTTTTTCGATTCACATGATAATATTCGCAACGAATTCGTCCCTTTCGACCCCAAACTGTATAAAGATTTACAATATTCGATCGATTCCTGGCGACTGATTCTTTACGATAATGCTTCTGTGCATTCGTCGTTATTGATTATCTAGTTTTTGACTTTACAAAAATCAATTTCTGTGAATAATCAACGCCCCATACACGTCGGATCTGGTGCCTTCCAACTATCCCCTAAGCTGTAGATTGCCAATAAAGGAAAATCTTTTGATGACGTGGAGGCTATCCAGCGAAATGAGACGGGCTTTGCTAATGATCAAAAATTTTTATAGATAGGGCAGGGTACAATGTTGAAAATTGAATAAAATGTTTTTGTTTTTAAAATCTGTTTTTGAATAAACTGTCTTACTAAAATTATTTGATTTATCTGAAATTGAAACAAATCATATACGAGTGCATAAGCATTCTCTGCATACATGAACTGGTTAAGCAATCAAGTTGGTGTGGAGTTAAAATTGTAAGCCAGATGTACATATTAGCATGTGAAACAAATATACTTGCAATCTAATCGAATTGGGTAATGCAGACTTCAACTGAACCCATCCTGGGGCTGGGTAAAACTAGTTCTTTTGCAAACCTTTGAAAAGTAGCTGAAAATCTGTAATTGTAACCTACAATGGGAAAAAATATACACATATAGAAAGGGTTCAAGTTTATGTAACTCCATAACTAACACAATTTTCATGAATCTGTGAAATCTCGAAGGATTTTATGATGTTATGATTGAAATTAATTAAGAATTTAAAACAGTTAAAACAAATCCTAATGTTGATATACATCTGCATATGATATATTACGATATTTCTTAAAAAAAATGCTAATTTGCTCAAAGGTTTGTAGTTGATTACATTATGTTCTTGACTAAGATTATGTTGGGTTCATTTATATATACAAATCTTTATACATATATGAAACAATATCTTGAGCACACCTATTATCAACAAAATTGTATGACAAATAATTACCTACCCATGCAAGTAATTCCTTAAAAAGGGGCTGTTTCTTACATACTCGTATGTACCTAAACAACAAGAACACTGTAAACAAGCGAAAGTGAAGAAAACTTGCAATCTACAATCTACATTGAAAAATCAATGTATCACAAATACACATTCATTAATCTGTTTATTAGACAATTGTTTAAATAGTCTACTCTGAAAAAGACACCAATAAATAAACTTCATTAGAAAAGAAATAATAAGATAGTAAATTTGAAAAAAAAAAAAAAAATTGCTCCTTTTTTGATCAAACATACACGTACAATCACACCTCACTTATTCTTTTTCGTTTTTTTTCTTTTCATGACGAATTAAGCGCAAAAAATACAATACAATAAAGACACAAACCCTTCTCATGGAAAGTCATTTATCTTACCTTTTCCGTACAAAATTGGAATGTGATCAGTTGCTAAGCGAGTTTTAGTCTTAATACCAACCAACAGTGGTGAGCCACGACGTGAGGCGACACATTCACCAGGGAAATGCTTTGATTTGAATGTCAGGGCAAATGCTCCTTCCTTGAATTGGAAAAAAAAATAAAATAAATAAAATATATTAAAATTAAATAAATAAACAATTAAAATAAAAATTAAAATTAATCAAATTACTTTTAAAGTATAGAGAACTTACCAATTGTTGGATTACTTGTTCTACTAATTCCCTAAAGGAGTACCCAGGGTGTTGCTTCCACAAATGGTGGATTAATTTGGCCATTATCTCAGTATCGGTATCAGATTCGAAAACGTAACCACGTTTCTCGAGGAATGTTTTGACATCTTTGTAATTGGTTATAATACCATTGTGAACCACAACAAATGAGTTGCCCTCATCGGAACGTTGTGGATGAGAGTTGGTTTCCGATGGAACACCATGAGTTGCCCACCGAGTATGAGCAATACCAACATGAGTTAGAACTGGATCATCGAAATTAGGCCCAGAAAATCCTAAGAAAACAAAAATAAATAAAAATAATAAACCACACCTAACAATTGTACACGGTCTTACTATCTGCAATAGCATCCTCGAGCACTTTTACTTTGCCACATCGTTTAACCATAACAATATCTTTGCCATCAACAGAATCGATTGCAACACCAGTCGAGTCATAACCACGGTATTCCAAGCGTTTGAGCCCATTAACAAGTAACTCCAAAACTTCATGACGAGATTTTGGGGTCAAGTAGTTTAGATATGCAAAAATTCCTAAACAAAAGAAATAAACAGAAAACATAAAATAAAAATAAAATCAATAAAAAGCATCAACGGTTTCGCATGAACCAGTTTATTAAACTTTTATGCAAATTTTGCACAACCTTGACATTTTATTTTATAATGGAAATCATTTTAGACAACAGGCGCGAAAAAAAACATAAATGCAGAAGAAATTAAGTATAGGTAGGTAGTTTGGCTTATTCAACCAAAACAAGTTTGTCCATAATAACACCATATCTCCATTGGAAAGTTTCATCATAATCAAACTTCAATAAATTCGGTAGAAAAAAAAACGAAAACAAAAAAACACTAAATACGAACACATGTGTATGTAAATTTTGATATGTAACAGGTTAGCTTAAAAGCTACTGATTACAAAACCTGTATTTAGCCAAAAATTAAAATAAAAATATACATTCATAAAATATATATATGTGATGTACAGTTATTGTACTTTACAAACGAGTAGTAAAATTCATACATTTCTTCTGTAAAATAAATTTGAATACAAATTACAATAGTTGTGCACGTCACCGCTGAAATTGTGGTTAAACCGCTAATTCGAAAATCGAGAATCAAGCGCATAACAAATGCCAATCACTGAGTGGATGCATGCACGATTCCCCTGCTCGGTAAGTCAAACATACATTTGACTCGAAAATTTAAAAGCCGAGATTTCACATCTTTTTGAGTTCAATGAATGCCAAATGAAAAAAAAGATACTGCTGACATGATTCTGCGAAAGCTTTTGACTTCATCTTGACGGCAGAAAATGTGATTGCAGTTCTTTGTAGCACTTTGGAATTGAACTTTCAAAAAATAAAAAAACAACAATTGGTCCACCCGGTGTGGGTTTTGCTCGCCATTTAAAACAAGTGTGGGTAGTGGGAGGCTTTCGAAGTTTGAGGTTTCACCCAGTTACAATTTAAAATAAAGCCATAAATCAAAAATAAGCTAACGTAACTATTGTTAAACATACATTTATTTATTTAAGATACATACATTTATTTTTTTACAGATACATGTAGAGAAGAGTCTACATTAGAACATAGACAGTTCTGGAATAGTAAACCATCCAATCCAAAGAGGCGAAAAGCATAGTATTTTAAGTATTTTAACTGTACAACGTATTGTATAAACAACAAAGTGATATGATAAATCGGCGATTGCTCATTGGGCGGATCTAGATGGAAAGGATATAAAACAGTAAATTATTATACGTAACTATTTTTGAAAAAAAAAAAAAAAAAAAAAAAAAAAAAAAAAAATCAATACAAATGCATATGTACTGATATTTGCATATAACGAATGACATGACTCGGATTTATCTAATATAAATCCGGTGGATATTATGTACCTTAATTGTAATGTGTTTAACATACTACATACGAGTACCTATATTGTTTAAGCTTAACAAACACGTCTACTGGATACACAATTTACCTTTCTGCTCTCGAATGAACAATAAGAATAGCAAAATATCCATGGCTACATAAATACGTATGTAGGTGCAAACAAGCATACAAGAAAGCATAAAACCAGATATTAAGTAATCGAACCTACAAGTTCTTGCGTTTACTGTACACAAATATCGGTTGGGCAAGACGAATAAACTGGAATTTATATTTTTTTGAATTTCTGTTAGTTCGTAGTGGTGGTAGTAGTACATTTAGTAGCTCTGTACCCATCTTCGACTGAAATGAAAGTGAATTTCATCCGAAGATGTTCCATGTTTTCATGCAAGTAATAAAAGACTTACAAATTCATTGAGTTAAAGGTACAACTAAATCAAATCGTTTATAGAACATGGAATATTTGTTGGAATCTGAACCTGCATAATTCAACCTTGCAGGCATTTATTTATTGAACTTTTTCTTTTCGCAATCGAATGCTATGCCACTGACGCTTCGCGACGCTTCTTTTGTAGTAGTTCTTATGTACGATTATATGTTCATCAATGTATATGGACATCAGTCCATGTGAATTTCTGTGGGTAAAAACTTCAAACAAATAGGCCAAAAACTGATCGATCAATTACCAGTTATTGTGTCTAGTTAACAAAACTTGGATCATTCATTTCTTGCAAGGATAAGATAAGCAAACAGATTTTTTAGTGATTTAGCTTGAATAAGCCAATAATATCAAACCATTATGGAAGCGTATACTTATAAGGGCAACAGATATCCCCTTTCACAGTAAGATATAATGCCGTGGTAAGGCTATAAAGGCAGCGAAAAAGAGGTGATAATCAAAACATTGGTTATCATCATTTGAGCCCTTACCAATTTGGTTTATCCTATTTAGAAAGATCAAATTCTTAGAGCGATTCAGATCCAGTTTTGGCCAGATTTGTTTGGTAGCTAGACATGTTGATCCACCAATCCACCAGTTTTAGTTTGCTCGTAGCGATTGATATACTGATGATGACTTTTTTCAGGTAGGATAGGTAAAATATTTCAGTTTTAGCGATTTCGTCGGCAGTCCTTCAATTCCCTGTAATATCTCTGTGGCACGGAACCCTATATAAGAGGATGTTGAACCGCTCCGCCATTGCCCAAAGGGATGATCGGCAGTCAAGGGCGGTCTTAAGATTTCGTGAGACTTAGTTCAGAGGTTTAAATATGTGGATGTTCTTTGCAGATATCAAGTTTTTTTTTTCTTAAACCAGGAAGAGGTATTTTTGCCATACGCTGTTTTTTCGGCCTTAGTAGGCAAATGAATAACAAAGACTTGTCAAGAAACTCTAAAGAAAGTCCATATAAGACCTTCACCAACCCAGTCTTGTTTTGTGGTGCAGAAATATGGACGTTAGCGAAGGTGGCCTTTTTTTTTTTTTTTTTTAAATTTCAACCTTAAATTTTTTGGTCCCGTTTGTGTAGACGGACTTTGGAGGAAGAGATTTAACAGCGAACACTACGTGATACATAGATGGCTGTGACATATGAATAAAGCGATTAAAGGGCAATTCAAGGCCGAAGAATCTTCGAAAACCTCAACCAAATTGGGATGCGCAACTGGAGGCATTTAAGCTGAAGCAACAATAACTAAAAAGGCCTTTTGGCAGAGGCCCAGATCTTTCCTGGACTGTAGCGCCATCATAATAGGTAAGTAAATTATCACTTGCAATTTAATAAAACTGAAAAATTCTAAAAAGTTAGTTTGGTAAAGATTAAATATAATTATTATTTATTTGCCTTAGTGGTTAGGGAAATAAATACTCGTGTACAGTGGATTCCACTTCACTGCACTACGTAATTACATTTTACTCTTTATTGAAAAAATATAGAAAAAAAGAAAATTGTAATATTTATTTCACATCTAGTGCACTCTTTAAGTTAATTTAATCATCACAGAGATCTAATGCTGATAATGGACAGCTTTCGCTGCCATCCGGCATAAAGTGTCAAAGCAATTCATGCAAATACGAGTTCCTCCCCTCTCGCCGGGCAATTCGAACTGGAGGAAGTTCATCAATCTCCACATCGCTTCCGGGATCTTCTTCATGTCCTCATATTCGCAGTGGCATTGCAGGTCACTATCAATGGATAAGAACTCTTCATGGTTTTTAACGCGCTCCAGTGATAGATGCTTTCAATATCACTTGGATCTGTTATAATTTCTTGATTAAAATTTTTGAAACCGCAGTGATAAAAAAAAAACCTTTGAATCGTTGAGCAGCTTATTTTCTCCAACTATCCGCAACAAATTGTATAGCCTATAGAATATTCACCTTTGCGCTAACATCTCTAGCATTTGTACATGTTGTAAAAAGAATTTCATCTTCTTTTTTTTCTGTATCTAAGATGTGATACTTGGAGAAGAAATTTTATTTTAATATTTTTTAAACGAACTGAGAGACGATGCCCAGCTGAATCGTCTGAGTGCCAAAATTCTCCTTAAATTTAGTTGCAGTCCGCATCTTAATCCAAAAGCTATTTGGTAATAATGTTGTCCGTCATCCACGCGTTCTTTTTGGCGATAGATAGATTGATAGACTGTTCATTCTAACACCTTTAAAGCACCTTGTTTCAACAGCTTTTGCAGCTTTCGTTTGTCACTTCCCGACATATTACAGCAGCACAGGTTCATCGTGTTTATAACTCAAAGATTCGTCTAGCAAACCACGGTAAAATTTGTAAATGTAATTTCATATATGTAAGAGTTCGGGTAGCCTACACAATTTCAAATCGTTTGAGCTCGAAGAATCTGTACTAGGTTTCTCGCTATATGCTTTCTTAAATTTTATCTCGAGTCTCGTTTTCCAAAGAAAACTATTTGTTCAATGACTCTTTCACATTCTTTTCGCAACTGTTGTAGACTTGGGAACATCAGTGATCGATGATTGGCTTTTTAATTTTACCAGCTAATTTTATATCATGAGCATCTGGATCCTATCTTCCTCGTTTCCATTTTCCGGTTTTAATTTTAAATCTTTTCTTGATATGTTTACAAACTGAAACAAAATGAAATCCAAGCAATGTCGTAACGCAACAAAACTAAAAATATCAAAGCGAATAACAAATCGACTGAACAACTACAAACCATTTTGTCCACACTTCTAAAACTGTTTTTCACGTTACAAGAATACATTGGCTCAACTCGTTTTCTCGTCTTCGTCGTCATCATTACTGCCAATGATGTTATTGCTTCTGTTGTTGTCAGACATAGTTAATAAGCAATGTGGCGTTTTTTTTTTTTTTTTTTTTTTTTTTGCTCAAAATGTGTGTAAGGTGTGTAGTGAGTATGTCCCGAATAAACGGCTGCTGTCCACAATAAGCGAACAAATTTTTTTTTTTTTTTTTTGCTCAAAATGTGTGTAAGGTGTGTAGTGAGTATGTCCCGAATAAACGGCTGCTGTCCACAATAAGCCAACAAATTCATCTCTTTTGGTTTCGTTATTTTTTATTCTTTCCATTTAAGCAGCCATCCCGATAATGCGATGTCCTAATAAAGCGGAAAGTAAGACGGATTCATACCTTTTATCAGACCTGAGTGGCCGTTTGTCAGGTTTAGAACCTACATTGAGTTCGACAATCGGCGACTCGTGTAGAAAACATACGAGGTGTGTTTAAAAAGTAAAGTGATTTCAATTATCGATTTTTTTTCCTTGATACGCATGTCCCGAATACCATATATTCACAGTTTCAACTATAGTATATAGCATACTTGGTTTTTTTTTTGACAGATAGAAAGGTTAGACGTGTTTTAGTGTGCTCGGCGATTTTCAATTATTATAAAAAATGGAGCAAAGAATTTGCATAAAATTTTGTGTAAAAAATGAAATCAAGTTCTCTAAAAAACGTGAAATGTTGACAGTGGCATACGTTGAGTCTGCTCTAAGTAAAAAAAAATATTTACCAGTGGTACAATCTCTTCCAAGATGGCGGAGAAAATGCCAATGACGAAACTTGCTCTGGACGCTCCAGCACATCAACAAAAGATGATAACGTCGAAGCTGTGAAAAAAATTGTTTTGGGAAATCGTCGAATTACCATAAGAGATGTTGCTGAGTATGTTGGCATATCGGTCGGTTTATGTAATGCAATTTTTCCGGATGTTTTGTGCATCAGCGAAGTTTATTCCGAAAGTTCTTAATTTTGATCAGAAGAACCGTCGCATGAGCATCGCTCAGGAGCTCTTGAATGACGTCAACAATGATCCTGACTTGCTCAAAAGGGTCATAACTGGTGACGAATCATGCGTATATGGTTGTGACGTAGAAACCAAAGCCTAATCGTCCCAATGGAAGCACCCATCCTGGAGGAGCTCAAAGCTATACCAATAAGTGTTGTGTATGAGTTGTGAGCGATGGCGGAGAAAATGCCAATTACGAAACTTGCTCTGGACGCTCCAGCACATCAACAAAAGATGATAACGTCGAAGCTGTGAAAAAAATTGTTTTGGGAAATCGTCGAATTACCATAAGAGATGTTGCTGAGTATGTTGGCATATCGGTCGGTTTATGTAATGCAATTTTTCCGGATGTTTTGTGCATCAGCGAAGTTTATTCCGAAAGTTCTTAATTTTGATCAGAAGAACCGTCGCATGAGCATCGCTCAGGAGCTCTCGAATGACGTCAACAATGATCCTGACTTGCTCAAAAGGGTCATAACTGGTGACGAATCATGCGTATATGGTTGTGACGTAGAAACCAAAGCCTAATCGTCCCAATGGAAGCACCCATCCTGGAGGAGCTCAAAGCTATACCAATAAGTGTTGTGTATGAGTTGTGAGCGATCAACACGCCGCCCTGTTGGCGAATGACAAATAAGTTACCGAGTGCCAGAAGATGGCGCCTTTTCCATTAAGTGGTTATGTTGTTCTTCTTGACATATTGGCTGCGGAGGATGGTCATGCCCTCGTCATCGTAAGGAATTAATTTTGAATCTTTAAAAAATAAGACTTTGCATTCCTCTAAATCAAAATATCAAGTTGTGATTTAACAATGAGAATTGCTTCGAGGGTTGGAAAAGGCGTTGGCATAAGTGTATTACATCTAAGGGGATTACTTTGAGGGGCACAACATTAATATTAATGAATAAATAAATATTTTTATTTTTTAAATATAGTCACCTTACTTCTGGAACATACAATGTTGTTGGATGCAATCCATGGAAAAAAGTAAACATTAACATCAAGCCTTTTTATACAATATTTATAATTAATTGTTTAAAAAAAGAACCTAATTTGTTTAATATTTTTTTGAATGATGAATTTAATTTCAGGAATGGTGGAGAGAACAGTAAATATATAGTTACGTATATTCAAAAATTATGACTTTGTACTTTATGTTATACATTTCCGTGTAAAAATATTTCCTTATACATTTTTTCACGAATCAACCTTAATTTAAATTTGGTCGTCGCTTTTTTCTATGTCACAACGTCTAGGAATTATTTATTCTTAACGATTTCTTAAAACGTCAGGGAGAATGTCCAACATATTATTAGACGTGGCAACAGATAAAGGAATTGTTTGAAAAAGGCACTAAAGTGCAAATCATTGTTAGAGAACACATATTGTTCAATACTTTAGAACAAACAAACAAACAACTTCTAGTTGTTTCTCACCGAAGACATGACTGATTTAAGTAGCTAAAATAGAACATCCAATTAACTGATGATCCCCTTGTTTGAGATCTGTACAAAATATACTTGAATTTTTGAGATAAAACAGAATGACATATGTATGTTGTGATGTTGTACACCGCTACCAGTTATTATGGTGCCTACGCTTCATATGGTAGATATTATAAAAACATCACAGGAGTACATTGTACATTGACAATAGTTTTTTTTTTTTTAGTTAGATCCTTTATATTTTATACACCAACGATCTTCACACGATCATTACTAGTCAGCTTCCAATACAATTTCATTTCACATATACTCGTATGCATACGAATTGTTATAAATAAACTCAAAACCACATAATCACTTCGAATTTCTTCAATAGGTCTACGAATGCTACAGGTTTCTTTTCAACGTGGACAATCAACCATGATGAGACAGATATGTGCAATTTCATAACAAATTTACAAACCGTTGACCACAATTGACCCCCCATAGAAGCGGTAGAAGAAACCAATAAGAAATAGACAAAACACTTCTTAGATACGAGTCATGAATACAATATATAGTAGAGTCCGCACACCCTTTATTCACCTTAAATCATGATCGAGTTACAAATACGTGCTACTACCATGCCAGACAACAATATTATACTGCATCGATTATCAGTCACGCCACATATCTTGCATTCTACAGCAAGCATGCGGAATGAATACGGAAAAAAACCTCAATTGAACACTTAACACTGAGTTATGACTTAATAATTGACTGATATGTTTCTAATTTCTAAAAACGGTAAACTTTCTCGCATTTATCTATAGTAACTCATAATTTAAAAGAAAAATAATTGTATACACATAAAGCTTAAATACTTACCACACATTTTATTTGAATCCAATAGAAATAACTTTTAATTATGAAATCAAGGTTGCTACGATCTTTCCAAATAGCCTGAAATAGAAAAAAAAAATAGAAAAAATCTTGAATTGAAAACATAAACGACAAAATTATTTTTAACAAATGACTTAAAAAAAAAAACAATGAAAAGGTACAGGACTTTTGTGGACTAAAGTTTAGAGCCTGCTCCAACTTTTTTCGTTGCTTTTTCGATTTCTTGAAGAAGACAATAATGGCAAAACGTAAGATAAGTACGTAAGGCGCAAAGCGAATAAACCATCAAAGTTGCCAAGGAACAGAACTGTGCACAGAAATCCGCCAAAAAGGCAACAGCTCCGCCAGCAGCCGAGTCTAAGTCGCAAACAAAACAAAAGGCTGCAAAGGTTTCACAGAAATCTGCACCAAGAGTTGGAGGTATACGATAAAAATCATTTCTCATTTTGAGTGAACAAGTACTTTTTTTATGTGAAATAATTAATTAAAAAAAAATATATATGTATGCGGACATTTAAAGAATGCCTATTTTCTGGCTAAAGGTTGATGATGTCAGAAATGCATTTTTCTCTTTTTTTATCGTATGCTCTGGAATCAAAATGGGACAACACCCAAGAGATAACCTTTGTTTTAACATAAAACTACTATTGTAGAATTGAAGTAGACATCCAAACACACTAGGAGCTAGCTAAGTGGAGTTGCCTTGGATTGCCATTGGTTTACAACTCTTCGTTATCTGAATAATTTGCACTTTTGGCCCACTAACTTTATATTTGTCCTATGAGTCGTTGTATAGAACACTCCCATAAAACAGGAAATTTATTCCTCAAGTACTCGTAAATAAAAATAATAACGCATACGGTGCATTATAACATACATACGAGTACACAGTGTATTAATAACATTCGCGGACTCGAACTATACTTATACTAGGCTTGCATCTTTTTCTAACAAACATAGTTCTTCATAAATAAATATTTTAACATGAAACTAAAGAGCATCAGAAACATAACAGTTAGTGCAACTATTGTACGGCAATGATTGTTTGTCTAGAATAGGTGTTTTTCAAAACATTTTTAGGAAGTAAAAGAGAAGCTGGGGAAGCATATGGAAGCTTCAGGAACCTATTTTGAATACTAAAATATCCTGTTTCAATTTTTCTTTTGCTAATGCCAGTTCGGTAACCTAGATATAGATACACACTGTGTATCTATAGACTGCTTATTGAAACCATATCGAGTGTTAAGATAAAATCTGCAGCTCTTTTACATCAACCGTGATGGAGGAGAAAAATCGACTACGAGCCAAGGCATTTTTGTCCAGTTTTCTTACAATAAAACTTGAAAAAAATAGCCGAAGTTAAAGTGACAGTCGCCTGACGTAAGACTGTCAACAAAAAATCTTTTTCTTTAAAAATGTGCAAAAGTCAACCTAAATAACATGCAGAAAGCGCAAAGGAGCTTCATACCCCCCCCCAATGGGGTAAAAGTTCTGACACTCTTACTTTCTTTTAAAAATCATTTAACGATTTCTTATGCCCGAGACACATTTAAGGGTTTTTTTTTTGTATAGCCTAGTGCATAGACGCACGTGCATGTATACTTAAATGATTTTTACACATGAGGATTTCTCGGTTTCTCTCATTTGATGGTTTTTTGCATTGTTTGTGAATATGAAACGATGGGTAACGCAATTGCTCACAATGAACAACAAGCGGATTAAGCTATCAAACTTCGAAACAGTGGTTGGAGCTTTTGAAGTTTTTACATCGCGTCGTCATGTTTCACCGACCGCTAGATCCATTACTACACGCTTAAGACAAAGATGCGACCGGACGAATCTGCTTCGAAGAAGACAAAAACAGTCCCATCATGGCTACAATTTTTTGGGTTTCGGAAGGAATACTCGTAATCATCATGAATTTTTTCGAAGAAAGAAATCACGATCACATGACAGTATTTTTGTGAATTTTAGGACCGATTTGTTAAGAAATTGTCAAAGACGTGGTCCCATCCGGAATCGCAGTGGCCAAATTCCATCAAATGACTGCCGCATCTACTGTACCTGCCCGACTTTGCTCCCTGCAATTTTTTTCCTCACAACATGAAAATTTGTCTCGCAGAGAAAAAAAACTCAGCTCGAACGAGGAGGTCATCGGCGAGATAAAACCCTTACGAGTTTGACAAATCATAATTTGTAGATAGTTCAAAAAGATCACGTTGAAACGAAGAAAATGAAAAAATGTGTGTTTTCATTCCTTCCTTTAAATAGTATTACATCAGAGATTAATCGAAGAACTATTCTGATCAATTGCCGTTTCTAAAGGTGTTTCAGTCCACAAGCTCTATCTCAGAAAACCATGGTAAGTCTATCTATCTTTTTCCTTATTTGTGATTCTTTTTTTAATTATTTAATTTTAATTTAAACGGAAGTGATTGCGTACCCTTAAATTGCTCGCACACAGCGCGGGCGAAGAAAAGTTAGGGTGGAGAGAAATAGAGATACCGATGCACATTGGTTTTAAATGTTTGTAAGTAATAATGGCAAGGAAACAAAGAGCTCGGCATGACAAATCACGATATTTTAGAGAACGTTTGAAATTGGGCTTGAGAATATACTGATGAGCATTCATATGGGCTTTATCTGTGATAAGTTCGATGTAGAAAGTCTTAGTCGGTTCCAATAAAAAAATATTTGAGCGGTGTTTGTTATTATATGCATTAACAAAAACCCACTTTAGATGGCTTTGACATATAAAGCAAATAGAAACTGTTATTTTTGGCGTACAGTCTTTTTTAATCAAACGCAATAAAGGAAATTACGACTTATGGTAAGTGGCGTGCACAAGTCAAAGCCGACACCAATCAACTTATAGTGCGTAACTGAGGTCGATTAGTAAGAGACTGTTCGTTTGTCCTTAGAATTAGCTGATCTTCCTACCATCAACAGTTGAGTGCATGGTTAATTTTTTTCCTAAATGAAAATTCCGAGTGTCAAAAAAATTAATTGCAACATTTTTACTCAATACGGGATAATCTTTTTATGGTTCCGATACCTCAACCGGGAAACAGGACAAGAGCAACGATAATTTAATGGCTTTTAGTACAGGTGTTCCGCTTAATTTAAGCTATGTACTATGTGCAAATTATGATGCAATAATGACACCGGACTACAATGCAGATAAAAATCATACGAAATAATATACGATATAATATATACGATATAAACATATAAAGTAAAGTTTATAAACAGGCAATTTTAAGAGCTAGGCGCACATATCACATTTCATTACGTATACGTGTACAATCGTATCTACTCGTACGGGGTCATTTGGAATTCGTTTTATTAAGGGTATTAGAGCGCAACAATAATTAGCACAGCACAGTTAGTATGCTCAAAACGAGTTGTTTTAATACAGCAGCTTTCTCAGAAGACGAATATTAAATTTGCAATTCAAAAGAAGAGACATTATATGGACTATGTGTGTAGGATTCAAGCTGATTTTGGAAACACGAAGCTGTCTTTTCTTCCAAGAAAATAAAAATCGCGTTTCAAAGAAATTTTTTCAACTCATCTCCATCAAAGAAACTTAATACGAGCTACTCGAAAAAAACGTATGCATAAACAAACGAAGACTTTGATTCCGCATTTCTTGGAAAAGCCATACATGATCTTTCAATATTTATCAAGTTACGTTCAAATACGAGACTTTATACTTTATTCCGTACATAAGCAAAACAAAGCTACATTTAGATAGAACCGCTAATCATATATATATAGTATAATGTACTCGTATGTATGCATAATTTATTGTATATTGGCAGCCGGTATTTTTTTTTTTTTTTTTTTTGCAAAAATTCAAAATTATTCTACATAGCAATAAAGTCCATTAATTGCTAAACAGCTTGTTTACATTGAAAAAACAAACAATAAACATCTGTGCGCATTTTGTAATAGTATACACTTTTAAACAAAAAAAATAATCAACACAACGGTTCCATTAAGTGATAAAAATAAAAAAATATTGTAAAAAGAAAAAGAAAAAAACTTTTTTTCAAATGTGAAAATAATTTTGCAAATCTTATGCGAGAGTAGGTATGCCACGTCTAAATATCAATTTCAATTTCGTAAGCAAACTAAACTTTAACAACTGAACAATATTTCAACTTTACCTTTTATTTTTGTCTCTCAAGAAAGACACAATTCTTTGGCTTTTGTGCTTATTATAAAACTTTGATTCTCTTATATCAAAGGGCACGCGGTCTAATCTATGTAAACAAAAATTTAAACAAGAAAAAACATACAGCAATTAAGATAAGAATTCAAAAAAAAAAATAATAATAAAAAAAAAAAAATAATAATAATAATAATTTTTAGTAAAAGATACAGAGAAGCACTGACCACGACACGACAAAATGAACCAAGATAAGTGTAAGAAAATTGTGAAGCGAAGCAAAGAAAACGAACCGCACGACTCCACTGCTGAAATCACAATGAGTCTGAATTATAAAAGTGCGATGGATAAAATATGGAGTACGTGGGATATTTCTCTGTGCCTGTGTGTACTGAAAACTAACCGTGATCATGGTATTTCGTCTTTTTATTTATTTATTTATTTATTTATTTATTTATTTATTATTATTATTATTATTATTATTGTTTTTTTGATTCCTATCAGTTTTGCCATTGTTTTAATAATCTTTAGCAAATTTTTTTTTTTTTACAAATACAGGCACCTTTGACGATCAGTGGTGGTTTGCTTGAATAATAAGTTAAAAAGCCTACCCCACCCCCGATCGATGGTTGATAATTTACTTGCAAAATGTCACACATTACCAAAAACAAAACATCCCCATCCAATTGCAGCTGAAGCATGTTTTATCTTATCCCCCACCCGTTCGACAAAACAGAAGATATAATAGTGGTAAGTGCAGTTTTTGCCCTATTTAAAACTATTAAAACTAACGAGTACACCTGTATGGGTTTTTTCCTCGCCGATTCTTGAGACCAACATTCTTCTCTTCCTAGACCAGGGAACTGGTACTGAAAACAAACTGGCCACGAAAATATGCGCCACATCGGCAATAATAGCTTGCTCCGATGTGCTTGATTGGGGTTACGTCAATGGTGCCGATTGTTGGTCTATTCGAGTTATTCGCTTTTGTAGCGGCATATTAATTAGTCCTGGAATACTCGTAATCGTACGAGAATATTGGTCTGTGGTAGTGATGGCAAGTTACTCGAACCAAAATACGGGTGAATTCGATTGAAAGTGAGAGTGGCAGGGGAGTATTCAGATGCCTAGTGCACCTACAAAGAAGCATTTTTTTTTTCATTAAGGCCAACTTGTCGCTCTTTGTTTTTTTTCTTTTGCTGAGTTTTCGTTCAGATTTAGGTAGTTGATGTATGTACTTCTGGTTTTTAATTTAATGCAGCCAGATTCCTGATACAAGCATATTATATGGGAGATTTGAGTTGCTTCAACTTTAATCTCTTTGTATGCTAATGCCTTTTGAATTGCGTGAGGCATAGATGGAGCAACTTTCGTTTTAAATGACTACCAAGCACCAAAGTTATCTATACAAGTTTTCACTACAGTAACTGGTTCAAATTTATTTATTTTATTTTTATTATACACTGAGTTACAAAAAAAGTGGCGCACCCATAATTTTTCATGTTTTGTTATCATTTTAGTAATATACCGCTATGTTTTTGCGGGACTTTATTTTTTTAGTGGTTTTTTGATTAAATGGATTATTTTTTGTGCATGTTTGCATGATCTCTTTCCATTTTCTCATTTTCTTTGTGATACGTGCTTTGTATTGAGGAAAACCGAATTGCAATCGTTTTTTACACTAGACGTGAGATATACCAATTATGGCTTCCGTGGTCCCGTAAGAATTTTAAATAAGTTTATTGTTATGATGTGATTTTATGCAAGCAAATATGCAAATAACGGTAAAAGAAAATGGGCAAAGTGTCCAGTATACCGCCAATATCATTGGCAAACCAGAAATGACCTTAAGAAGAGCCCTTAAAAAGTACAGGGCAACGCACTCCTTCATCCGGCGTCCAAGATCAGGTCGCCCCTTTATCTAACTTCTTCCAGGGATGACCGGTATTTAGTACTGCAAAGTTTATAGCATCGTCATCAAACAGCGGTTGAACTGTCCCACAGGCTACGTACCGTTAGAAGCACAGCTGTAAATGCACAAACGCTGAGGCGACGATTGGTGGAAAATATCCTAAAAGCAAGAAGGCCTGCTCGTGTACCGAAGCTAACGGTACAGCATATGCAACGTCGTATGGAGTTTGCTCGCCTCCACCAGGATTCAGCCGAGGCCGACTGGGGTAAAGTTCTGTTCACCGATGAACCCAGGTTTTGTCTACGCTCACCAGATGGACGCAGCAGAGTTGGAGACGGCCAGGTGAAAAATTCTCTTCAGCAACAGTAGTATGGCCGGAAAATTTTTGGGAAGGTTCCGTCAGGGTTTGGGCAGGAATTTCGTTGTCCGGAAAAACAGAATTATGAGTCATCGAAGGATCGATAAACTCCAGCTACTACATCAGCAACATCCTGGAGGAATATGTCATATATATATATATATGTTATTATATATATATATATAAATTTACACATACATAGGGAAGTGGACTTACCTAATCATGGATAAGAAAAATGTTTAAATAAATGTTTCAACTTTCAAGTGCATGTATAAAAAGTGGATTTATTACGACGTTGACAATTAACATTGTCGAAAAAAAATATAATAAAAATACTAATTAATTTGTTATTAGTTTTATAAGCAAAAAAAATATCACAGGGTTTTCCTTATTACATAAACAGACATGTGCTTAAGGTATCAATAAATATTTTGTTTTGCATCCAAATATATTATGATTAAATATGAAACATGTCCTTTTCAGCTGGAATCAATTTTCGCATTATTCGGAAGATATTGAAGTATTTTCAAGACAAACGACCGTCTGCAAGTTGTCTTAAGTTTTTGGCTTATTGAAATACTTAGATCCAATAGTTAATGGAGCCCTAAAGAAAAAAGTCTTAATTTAGTATATGACAGGGCCAATTGTGGTCGAACTTCGTCTTCGATAAGTCGATTGTGGCACTCATTGCGTGACGTGCTGTTAAAACCGTATATGTATCCCCAAAGTCTTGCAGTTCCATATTTTCCCTAGTTAAAATGGTTACTATCTTTTTTTTTTGCTTTTTGAAAATATAAATTCAATTTTCGTTAACTGTTTCAATTACGTGTCTTATGTTTTAAATAAAATTTTTAATAAATGTAATGAATTACTAGAACTTTCTCAAATGTACACACGAAGCTAAAAACGTGCTACCTCTAATTTATCTAAATTCAATATACAATATATTTTCAATGGGTCCAAAGTTGAGGTTATCTTTATTATTTGAAAAATCTAATCTAGAAAGCAAAGAAAAATCGGTGCGCCTCATAAGGGATTATTTAAGTAATCGTTACCAAAGGGCGGTACATAATAGCAAATCTTCCAAGTTCAGAACGTTATTAACAGGAGTACCCCAGGGCTCCACTTTGGGTACACTACTGGGTGACTGACTCGAACTGCAACTTTTTAAAATGCTATAATTTTTTTATTTTTTGATAAATTTTATTGTGCCAAAGCAAAAAATATTGAAAAATACATCAATTTTCCAATTGTATCAGTAGTTTTCAATATGTCCACCTTTGGCGCGAATAATGGCCTTGAGACGGCCGAAGAAAGCATCGCACGCTGCACGCAAGTGGCTCTACGGTATTTTGGCCCATTCCCGGCGAAGTGCTTGTTTGACGTGGTCCAAACTTTGGTATTTTTAGTGCCAACCTTCGTCTTCAAAATACCCCAGACAGAGAAATCCAACGGATTTACATCCGGAGAATTTGCAATCGAAGAAATGAAGTGTGGAACATTGATTTTTAACCAATCTTGGTTGACCCGCGCTTTGTGAGATAGTGCCGAGTCTTGTTGAAATGTCCAGGGTCTCCGACCATCACCGTCGGTGCTGCCTGCTTTCTGGTGGCCGTCCGAAGGTGTAAATTTTCGAAAGACCTCTCTGGCAAGTAAACTCGATCATTCTGTTTGTTGACATACTGCTCTATAACAAATAGCGACTCATCGGAAAAAAACAAATTCGGCAACTCACCACTTTCGTGCAAGCGTAGCAACTCCTTCGCTTTTTCGACTCTAACTTTTTTCTGTTGCGGTGTAAGATGTAAGTATGTGTTGCATCCGTTTCACTTCGACGCGGATTTCGCTCAATTCGATCCTTCACTTTCCGAACCATTTCTGCCGATGGCGTTTTGCAACGCTGCCAATATCACGGTAACGAGCTATGTTTCGAGACACAAATGATTTATTTACGTTGAGGTGCTGGAGGGCTCTAACGATATCTACTTGTGGTTTTCCAGCCAAATATAAAGCAATCACACTATCACGTTTGAATTCCATCGCGAATAAAAATTTTTCAAATTTACAAGTTTAAAAGGCTTGTAAATAATAAAATTATCTGTCATGTGTCAAAATTTGAGCTCAGAATAATGAACGGTTCGGAAATTATAGCAGTCTGAAGTTGGTTGCAGTTCGAGTCAGTCAGGGTGTGGTATGTGTTCTTGGACTTTATATAATTTATATGTTATTTATATAATTTAGTTTGGGCACAAACTTGTGGTTGTTGTAGAAGTTGATCGTCATTTGAGAAGAAAATTATTCATAAGTATATCTATCGGGATATTGCTTTTGTTGGGATCCGTAAGCATTTTCTTTCTGCCGCAGCCCCATTGGACTATGGTTGATAAGGTGGGCTCTTCAAACATTTTATGTTATTACCATTGCAAAATTTAATAAAAATCTCCGAGTTAAAAGGTGGTCCATTATCTGATACCAGTGTGGAGGATAACCCAAAGTACGTAAAAATGATCTTAAAATGGATTGACAACTATAAAATAAAAACGCTCCTTAATGTAAAAAAAATCGATATGTATACGTTCGAAAAATGTTTTTGAGTCCGGTCATGGTTCAAGAATTTTCTGCCTCTTCTTTCTTAGGATATGCTAAGGGAAGACGTGATAGAGTGTCTGCATCCCTTCTTATACTAAATTTTATATTGATGCATACTTAGTATCAAGTCCCACCGATAAATTCGGAAAATTTCACGTAAGGATTACTGATCTGAATAGATCATAAACAATTTCCCATAAATATATTTATGGAATTCCTTGACTGCAGATGTAATGGCCAATGCTCCTCTTTAGAGCTGAGAGTACTTTTTCTCTGCAGGGTTAAGAGTACTGGAGACAAACACTCCGTAAGGGCTGGCGTTGCATTGTAAAATGATCTCTTTATTGGGATCGTATAGAACTAAAAAGCTATTACTTAGAATCAATTTCTTAATTTTAGCAAACGCTTCTTCACATTCGACAGACTATAGAAAACAAACATCTTTTTTTGCATCCTAAATTAACGAATTAGGCAATGATCGTCCGCCTAATGTTCCTTTCGTTCAAAAACGGTGACAGTTTGTAAAGAGAGCTGTTTCTGGAAGGCTTTGGCACCTGCGCGATCCTAATTCTGTTCAATTCTCCTATTTCAATTATATTTAAACTGCTAACGGAGCCTCTTGGAAGAGAAGCGATCGCTGATGTAGGCACTACAACTCCTTTGCCTAGACTTTATGTGATTTTTCTGATTCCTCTTAGCTTGTTCGCGTACACAAAAACGCATACTAGCGTATTAGCATACTAAACGATTTTCGTCAATTACTTCATCGGCTTTGATTTCACTTGTTTGCTATCAGTATTGAGTGTAGGGATTTGCGGCCATGGGTTTCTCGAAGGACCTGCAAACCATTCATCAGTTTCGCTCTAGTCGACATTTGTTAAATTTGATCAACATTTAATTTTGAAGGGAAAGTTTTGACGTTTCCAGAATTTCTTCAACTTAGTGCATCATGAACTGTTGAAATTTTCTCGATTCCGTTTGAAGCCACGCCAGCACGCTCCTAGAGTCGGACCATAGGAAACATCAACCCTAGAGCTGCTCCTGAAGCTCTAGACTTGCACAAAGGACATCTTTGTGTCACTTTAATCTTCGCACAATCGCTTTGTTTATCTTATCCATCCGTTGAACACGAAGTATGATAACAGTGCATAGGAGTCCTCATTTGCGCCAACAAAGGTATGAATTTGAGTGTAGACGTCGAGAGGGATCCTAACTTCGGTTAACCTATGCAACAATTATCCATTGCTGCCACCGCTTGAAGAGATTAAGAGGTAAGTATTTGTCGTAACCAATTCTGGTACTGCATAAAATGCGATAGAAAACGCATTGCATCTTAGATTTAAATCAAAGTCTTTAGGAGCTCGTCGTTCGAAAGTACGTCTCTCCCAACCTGGAGAAACTTTAGTACAAAGGTGAATATAGCTGCAGCTTTACACTAATGTAGTAATGATATTCGAGTTTGATAACCAGTGCCGAATATGAAAGTGGATGTTTCGATGTATGTACTTTACGTCCCTAGCTAGATGAAATCGTCGATGTAGTGATGCTTTATTATCCCCTCAACAATACTGGATTTGGTATTGCTGAAGTTCATAGCATTGTGATTTTTGACATAATGAACAATACATAGAGAGCACGTAGCCCCGAAAGCCATCGCCTGTATTTCAGAGGCATCTAGTTTTTCCCACCTTTCGCACTTTTCCGTAACTTTCCATATAGCACAGTAGTGATTGACACTACTGATCAGGTCCCTTTGAGCGAGTATCCATTGCATTGTATCCATTGTCTTTAAAGGTTTACTTAAATTTTTCACTTAGTGCTAAGACAGTATCTTCATGCACATAGATTCATTATCATATTTAAGAAGTGACCACAGGTTTCCGGTTTGAAAAACCCACAATCACGTTATCAAATTTATTATTTATTATCTCTTCCATTCTACGATCAGGCAGAATCACTTTCCGGAAACAAAAAGTACAATACATTAATACAAAATGAATCATTTTTTTTGGTTGTAGTAAAGCAAATTGCGGAGTTACTCGTATTTGGTAAAGATAATTATCTAGCAAGTATGATACTCTCATATGAACGCGTACTCGTATCTGCCGCCTTTGTCGGGGCAGTTGTCCATCGTTGATTTCAATTAAATGAAACAAGATTGAAAGATACGTGTACGAGTATGTACCTTTTCATACCATACATAAAAGGAAAATTCGTACTCGTATATTGTCATTTGTTTGCGATTCCTCAAATACAAATATCTGGTTGACATTGTCCTCGCCTTCAAGGTTATCTTATATACTTTCTAAATTAGCCTTGTACCACAACCAACAGGAATCAAGTTCATAGAGATAATGGGAAGGTGCAAAACACAGTTGACCAGAATTTTATTTTCTAGGTAACGTACTTGGTTATTTATATACTGATACAAACTCACATTCGATAACAATTGAGGAACAATTTTCGTTAAGTAGCTGGAATATATTCGCACATATGTACCATAGGTGACATTTGGACATTTAATTGGTTAAAATAAGCAATTTTTTATCTTGATTTATATATTGTTTATGTTCTGATAATGTCAACATTTATCAAATCGCTATTATTTGTTTGACGAGGCGCGACGATAGTACATAGTTATGTAATTTCCTATTTCGATAGCAAGGTAATGAAGCGTAAATAATGAAACTAAAATATAGATTTGATATGTCACGGGAACTTTCTTGACCATTAAGGTAGATTGTCCAAACCGAAATGAAAAATATGGTTTAAAGTTATTCAACCATAAAGTACACAGATCTCTTCTTTTAATTTCTCCTACAGCCAGTGACTGATCATCCCAGCTCTATTTTACGGCGCAGAAGCCTGGACACTGATGAAAGCGTTCTGAAAATGTTCTTGAGCGCTTCGAGAGAAAAGTTCTTCGGGTAATTTTTGGCCCCGATTGCATTAATAGAGAATGGAGGAAACATTTCAAGAGCAAACTCTACGTTCTGTAAAGCGACGCCGAACTCGTCAATAAAGCTCGATTCACCCGGCTTGGATGAGTAGATCATCTTGAGTGTATGGACATCAGCGTCACAGCGCAGAAAATATTTGATTAAAACCGGGAGGGACAATAGAGTAGAGGGCAACCTCATCTTACGTAAAATATTAACTTACAAAGAGATTAGAAAGTTTATGTCCTCAACGAACTCAAAATGAAAACCCCCACTGAAATAGATTTCGCAGCAGGAAAACTAGGAGAGGGTGGATCAGGCTTTTAACAAAACAGGCCCAAAAATTCCCCACATTGGCGAACTAAAGAGTTACAATGAATTAGAAAAGACGCAACGAAACGTTTCAAAGCAGCCAAAAGCTCTGACCAGGACAAATATAAAGCCAGAGTCAGAGGAAATGCAAGAGGGCAATCTGGAACCTTAAGAAAATCATGGAGAAAGTTTTGCTTCCACATTGAAAAAAACAATAGACTGTGCTAGAAAAAGGAAAGCCATATCTAAGGAACCTTTAGTAGCTGATGATCTAAAACTGCCTGATGGTAGTTACACGAAATTCACTTTTCTGATTCTCTAATTAACACGAAAGAAAACAAAATAACTCGGCCTATAGATTAATTCTCCGCTTACAAGTCCCCTGGACTGGACGGAATCTTACCAATAATGTTTAAAAAAACGAAAAAGATTGTGATACCGTTCTTAAAAAAGCCCTTCAATTATACCTGTAGGAGAGTAGTAAATGAAGTCTTCGTTTCTAGGAGAGATAAACCCAAGTTTAGGGATAAGTCCAAAGAACAGCATGTCTGGGCATACGCCTAGCCCTACGCACTACTCCCTTCGCTGCTCTGGACACTCTTCTTCACCTTACATCCCTCGACATTAATAGCAGACAAGTAGCGGCCAACGCAGCTATTTGCCTTAAAGCGACAGTGGACAAATAAACATCTCTAATCATCTCTAATGGAGATGGCGGAGCAGTTTAACATTCACCATTCCAGAGAATTGTAGGGCCGATGAACTTGCCAAAATTGGACCCACTCTATCACAGCTGAAAGAGAGAACATAAGTATACCTATCGCTACGTGCAAACAAGAAATAAAGCTGGATGCCAATAGAAGAACAAACCATGGGTAGTTGGATCGACATGCCTAGCCAAAGCTAGAAAACATCTTAGCGCCATTATAGGTGTCATCACTGGACACTGCCTCATAGGTAAACATGCAAGAAGGCTTAGCATGTTTACTAACGACTTTTGCAGAAGCTGCATGGATGAGGAGGAAGAGGAAACAATTCCTTACCTCCTCTGTACATGTCCAGCTCTCTCCCAAAGAAGAAATCTACACATAGGGGCCTTCTTTCACAACGACTTAAGTGATTTAAGCAATATAGGCATTAAAAGTCTACTACGTTTTATTAAGAGCTTCAAATGGTTTCTGAAGTAGGAAGATCACAGATCTACGTTATACCCATTCAAAGAACTTGAAGCCTAAAAGCCAAACATTATTCATTTTAAAAAGTTAAGTTAATGACACAAGAAAAAAGTATTGCATGTACTCACATTGCCACCACTCATGTCACAGCGGGACTAGAAAATATACTTGGTATCTTGCCCGTAGATAAGCGCCTACATAAGTTAGAATCGACTTCGAAATGAGTGAAAACCAAACCCTAAGGCCACGTCTGAATCCTCATAAGTGAACTGGGTTTATGCTACAGTACCGACTATATTATAATACCCCACCATTAGCATGTATCTCATAAGCAGAGAGGCATGCGACAAGTCTTCAAGCCAACACGGATGGATAATGGAGATGGGAATTGTAGCCGGGGTCTTATACGATCAATTGAACTTAAGACGTTCACAACGCCGGACTACAGCAAGCTGAGATATTGGCTTTAGTATAAGCAATCATACTTGAGGCAATAAAGGCAATAATCCACAACGATATTAATATATTTATTGACAGCCAGGCTGCCATTGAATCGAAGACTCCTTCCGTTAAGCATAAGATTAAGCGTTGCTAGCTTAACTTAGCTCGTCCTAGGATCCTCCCCTCCCTAGATACGGAACTGGTGGACCAAAGTGTCAAACCTCCACTTGCACTCTTAGAATAACGTAACTGCATATTCTTATTTTTTTTATTTTACCTCTTTTGAATATGTGACGATTTTTCAAGGGTGCCTCATACTTTTCCCTAAAATCTTATTTATCTATCTATCTATCTATCTTATAATAAATCCTTCTATCCCCTTGGTTAAATAGCAGCAAACGTTTATATAAATTAGCAAACGTGTCAAATTCTCTGACGTCACAACAAACTGACAATTTCTACATGTCACAACAAAAAGAACCAAATCTTCAACCCCTACATGAACCGGCAGCCAACCCTTCTTTAATACCAAAAACGAAATTTGAAAGCGAAAAATTAACAAAAACAAGAAACAAGTTCAAAAACTTACCCAGTTGATGAATAAATAAATGTTACTGCAGCCTCCTAGTAGTAGAATATAAACTAAATTTTTGAATTCTCATTTGTCTAAAAAAAAAAAACACGAATCACGATATGGCGCAAAGCTACACACTTCGCACGGGTAACATTCAATTTCACTAATCACGACAGAAACATGAGATTTCGTATTTATTTCTAACTTTCTATCTTTATTAACTATTCTATTGAATTAAAGGGTTTTCATCATGGTTTTGGTGCACCCAGTGTCAATGTTGCTGCTCCCTGAAGAGAATTTACTCAAAATTTGATAACAAGTCCCATGGATAGAGGCAAGCACAGACCGGGGATCGATTGATAGACGTATTGGATAGAATTCAAGTCATTTAGGAGCATGACAACGTCGACTTCCAAAAAAAAAACGAGTAGAACGCGAAACTTAGTTGGGAGTTCGTGGTAAGACACACTTTGTTCTGACACTTGGAAAGCGGCTGTAATTTGTGTTCTTTTTTGAATTGTTGAGTTCTGCCTTTCGTTTTTACGATGGTGTTGTACGCAAACAAACTTAAATAGAATTCTATTTCTCGTTTTTATCAAAAAAAAAAAAAAAATGAGATTGCAACAGTCATAAGCTGCAACTTCGGATAAGGAGTTAGTTTGACGGGACGTGTTGATGTTTACTTTCGTAGATGTTTATAGGTGTGTTCAATGTAAGTGAATAGGAGTGATTGTAGTCAGGGTTGTTAAAGCATTTTTTATAATTATTGAATATGGAAGAAAATTTGTTCCGACTTCTGAATCAAATTCAATTGGTTTCCGTGAGGCTCAACCATAAGAGGTGAATTCAAATTGAAGCCAATTGCGTTTTCTAATAGCAGACAGATGCCTTCTTTTTGCACAGGAGACAAAAAAAAATTATATTGAACCATTGACACTTTCTCACTTTTTCAGAAGCGTTTGCATCCAGCAATGGAGGTTTTCCCTGTATCAAAAGACATCAAGGATTGTTTAAAAAAAAAACATATAAACATAAAATAACTATAAAGCCTTCTGTTTTTTATGTACGTACTTATACTATACGCAGACCAGGGCGTATTTTTGAAATGAGTGGAATATACCAAACTGTATTGGAGTAACTGATTGGCAACAGTTTCCACAGTGAAGGCCACAGTGGCCGTGGCTCAGGTGATAGTGTACTGGCTTCCCAATCGGACGGCTCGGAGTTCAAAATCAGCCGTGACCGAAGGACCTTTTTTCAGGTCACTAAAACCTCGTGAGATGAATAATTGCCTAAATACAACATCGGGTCAATTTACACTAATAATTTAGTCTCCCCATTAAATGTTGGATGCCACCCACGAAGCGAAAAAACCACAATGTCCAAACCTCTTTCTTTCACTTTCTATCCCATTTTCCGAAAAACTTAACACATTCTTTAGCATCGTAAGTGAAGTCATACCCACTCGAGTGTTAAGTTTTTAAAAAAAAAACTTTTGATATAAAAAGCTTCTAGGACACATATGTGTGACGCAAAATACCAGTTCCCATACGTATGGTTTTTATGGGAGTCAAAGCGATGGAGGTCGAATATAATATATATTGTTGTTCTTATTCTCATACTTATAGGTGTTTGATTTGGAAGGAGGCTGTTAAGCGATAAGTTTTCAATTCCTTCCGGAAATTCTTCACTTATTTGTTGCCGATGCAGTTTTTTCATTGCGACGACAATTGGTGTGACCAAATCCAGTAGTGATTTTGCCAATTGAGAAGAAAAATGTCAACAAAAGGCTGCCGCGAGCTTGCTGTACTATTAAAAAAAAATAGTTTTGGTATCCTTGAGTAAATGGGTTGGCGCATTTACAAGCTGGGTCAAGCGAAGATTTCGTGCTTCGGATGCTATTTGACCGGAGTGTCAAAGAAACTGAATCTTTTATTTGTTGAATAAGTTGCAGTGTTATGATTCAGGGATATAATTCCTTGTATGCATTCAGACAGCACGTCTTCTATTTAAGTGAGTAAGATTATGCTACATTCCGGGGTGGACCAGGGTCTCAGCTAACATGCCTCTACAGATAGCGCGATCTTTTGCCAGCAACCTGCAATTGCGCACACGAAGTTTACTGGGGTCTTCTCTCACATGTGTGCGCCACCTTAGATGATGTCATCGTAAACTGCGTTGTCTCTCTGGGTTGAAGTCGATCAAGGTGATCTAGTGACCTAAACTATGTTATCCGAACTTTTCTGACGAAAAAAATTATGATAACGAGACGGAAAACTTCCAAAAGAACTTCTCTCAAAGCGCCCGAAAGCATTTTCATCTATTTGTAAAGCAGGATTGGGATGATCAGTGTTTTGTATAATGTCTTTAGTTGCTCGAGAGAGGCCTTTATTTGTCAAACTCAAAGAAACAGCGATTAGTTTTAGGGGTGATATTTTTAGGGGTAAAGCTCAACACACATTTTTGGTATAAAAGCTTATATTTAGTCCATCAAATATTGTTCATCATAGTCTTTTACTTTTTTTCAACGTTCTGGAAGAGACATTATGCTTTTTTTGTAAACGTCAGCAAACTTACCAAAATTATTTTGGAGAGAGCGGAACAGATGGTAGTCAGAAAGCCCAAGGTCTGGAGAGTACGGTGGATGCTGCATGACTTTCCAGCCAAATGAATTCAGCTTTTTTTTGTCACTAAAGCTGTTTGGTTTGGCGTTGTCATGTTGGAACGTTACGTCTCGCGTGGACGATGTTAAACCGCTGAGCGATTTCTCGTGTCGTCAAATGTCTGCCAACGGTAGCTGCAGCCAAGATTTGATCGCCGTCTATAATAGGTGAAAACAGCATCAGCAAGGTCTGTATTTCCTGAACGAAAGCGTATAAACCAACGCTGACGAATGTTAGCGCTTACAGCCTCTTTCGTTGACACTTTTTTTTAAAGAACAAAAGTGCCGAAAATGTACTTTCTTATCCTCCATTTAAAAAAGAAAAATATTGAGCACTTAGAATACGCCCGAACAAAACAAATTCTCGTAACAATTGAAAGGGTAAACCTCTCTATCGGAATAAACAACAAAAATTTCATAACACTATACACAGATTTTCTAAAACGACAAACACTACTTCTAAGAAAATAAAAACGCAGAACTCATTGAACAACCCAATAGATAACCTTAACTTTAAAATTGTAGTTGTCTATCGTAATGTTCTGTCCTACACGTCAATGTTGTGTGTCTCTAGTTGTTAACAGCAATATAGCATATACCTTTTAATTCGTTGAAAACCCTTATTTTCCGCTTCTGCTTTATTAGTTAAGCGCTCTATTGACCACTAGCTATGTTCCTACCATTATACCAATGTCGTCTGTATATTCGAATTTTGAGTTTTGCACAATTCTCTACAGAGCTTGTCGGAGCAACGTGCATTCTCCATCGTTATCCTCCATAGTCGAATGAGCAAAGCAAAACTGCGCATGGTCTGTATAATTCATCTCTACAGCTGCGATTATAAGCGGTGTTAAAACTAACGAAGAAGCGGTCGTATATATATATTTGGAACTCCTGGATTTTTTCTAAGATCTGTAGTTATGTGAAAATTTGACCTATGGTGGACCTTCCTTGACTAAAACCACACTGAAAAAGGGCGGTCAGTTTGTTTAAGAAGGGTCTTTGGGGTTCACATAATACGTGACACAGGATATGACATGCGATGTTGAGTTGACTTATTTCTCTATGGTTCGCGCAGTTAAGGGGATCTCGCTTTTTTAAGATGGGACAAACAATGCTGAGCTTCCATTCGACGGCCATACTTGCGCTTTTGTATGGTCAATAAACAGTTCGATGTCTGTCCTGATTTCATCTTGGTCGGGTGTCTGTCGTATATGTTTGAATGATTCATTCTGCCTGTCGGATATTATTCGTCAGTCTTCAGAAATAACCCTTCTCAGCACTGACTGTGACTCTATTATTAGGTTTCCTTTTTCCATAAGTCGTCTTATAGCGAGTCCGCATCCGCGTTCGAATATACGCTATGATTGCGTACATTCCAACCGTGCCACAACCGGGGTGGCACGGTTGTCAGTAACGTTCCACGTGCAGATGCGAAGATTTAATCATTTGCCAGAGATGTCAACAGTCAATCCGTTATTATCCGGGACATCAAAGGAATTAAAGTCAAAAATCACAACATTCAACACGGATCCGTTGGATTCGACGTCACAAGTTATATGATTCGCTTTGAATATTAAGACATGAAAGTTGTTAAAATGAAATAAATAAAAGAAAAATTATTTTATTTAACAAATTTTAGTCTTAAATATATTTACATTTCTTATAGTTAAATTCACTTATAAAATATAAAAAATAACAAGTTTCCTAATCCTAAAGGCAGCGGATTTCATTCAGTGTTTTCGGTTAAAACCATTCAAATAAATTTAGACTTAAAATTAATTAAAAATATACATACATGTAAATTAAAAAAAAATCTAAAAAAAATAAGCAAAAATATTAACATAATACAGATTCAGATTATTTGCGAATGCATTTTTCCAATGAATGACTATGTACAAGGAATTTGATGAGAATTCATTTAAAATTAAGGCAACACATAATGTAAAGGCATTTTTGTCTTTAATAGGTATTCAATTTATATAAGTTATCTTATAACCTAAATTCTTCTTTGCACGTTCTATTTCTATCTCGTTTACATGCAACCGCATGATTCAATGACCATGTTAGGAAATTTCATCAGCGCCGCCGTGTTATTGCTGTCTCTGAAGAATATTTCCAGAGATGAGTACTGATTCGCTGTACAGCATGGTATCAACTCAAGGGGTTTTTTATTATTAGTGTCCCGATGCGTAATAACTTTCTGAAAAAAAAACATACAAATTAATTAATTAAAAAAAAAAATAATAATAATAATAATCATGAAGGAGGCATGCATGCTTCACGTGATTCTCCAAAAAGATAATGAAAATATTGATTAAAGTATGAATAGGCCTTACTCCCACTTCAGAAAGAACCACTTACATGTGATTATCAGACTGTTTGGGGTCACCATGTCGTACCGCTGTACGCATTCAATATATGTATTCATATTGCAAATCGTTTCTGTGTAGTATTAGTTCATTGGTCACTAGATGACCGCAGATTCTTGAAGCAACTCTGGCTGGAGCACCAGAGCTCGATAGTGACCTACATTTTTACGACTATTTAGATTGCGATGGGATAAATCACTGGACTTTGATTATGATTATTTTATATATTTCACATGTCAAAATAAATGAAAAAAATATATCTAATTGAGAGAAATGAAACGACATAGTGTAAAGGAAACTTTCGATTCGAGGAGCACTGACATAAATTTAAGTTTTAATATTTATTCCTTGCTTAAAAAAAAAATAATAAAAATATGTGAAACATCAAGGTTCAAATACCCCCATCCCCCACTTTCTGACGCAATAAGATGGTATTCTCACAACGATGGAGATTCTTCCAAAAACACAATTACCCGTATTTTGAAAAAAAAATAATTTTTACATGTATGTCAGATAAGAAAATAAAAAAATTATTATAAATCTTTACACCAATGAATAAATAACAAAGGTTTTTTTTTTTTTTTTTTTTTTTTTTTTTTTTTATTAATTGTAAAGGGTTTTCGTACTCACCCTCATAATTGAACTATGATGCGTTGTACTCTGTGCTATACTCGCCACAGTGGAGCAGGATCCCCGGCAAAAGTATGCATCATAGCCCCTCGGTCGAATAATCCAATCATCCCAACCGATCTCATCAAATGATATGTAGAGCTTTTCTCGACAGCATTCCGTCACACCGTTAGTGCAATTAACGCTACGCTTCTGTCTGGACACGCGTCGTCGATTTTGCGTATCGATCATAATAAATGGCCGATAATCCTTTTCCGTTGATATTAGATCAACAGTATCTATCTCGCACGATTGGCAAGATATGTGAATTAAATGACTAAGATCATGGATACCAAACCAACGTTTGATGGGCCATTCAATGTCGATTTTCATCCAGCCCTCTGCAAACACACAACACAAAATCAAGTTAGTAATTTCGTATGCGGATGGAAAATGAAAAAAATTATTTTGTATGATTATTTTCCTATTAAGAATACATATTTAAATCAAAAGTAAGCAACCACAACTCGAATATGGATGTTTTGGGGTCATTTGACTTTCGAACAAAGATCCAAAACAAAAATCGGACTTTGAGTAGAATTTTATGATAATTATTATTTTTTTTTTTCCGCAGTTTCGCGAGTATTGCTTGCTCTTCATTTGATTACTATCTATATAAGGGTATTAATTTCATTTTTTATGATGAATACAACGAGGAAATATCAAAATAATAAAATGATCAATGTAAGAACGAAATGAAAGATGTAGATAGACAGTGATGTACGAGATACAAACTCGGAGTAAGTGTTTCAATGGGGCTTACCTTGTACATCGACCGATTGTATTGCAATCGGTTTCACTTTAGGGAGATATTTCGAATTGTGTCTCCCTTGTTCGACTTCAGATATAACAATTGTTTGCTTCAGAATATCTTTGCGATTGCGTTTTTTAAATATCCATAATACCGCTGTGCTCACATCAATGCTTTCAGCGTCTAGATCGTTGATTTTGAATGAAAAGCAGATCGATGGTTGGCTCAGGAGATGGCATTCGTGTTTTTCTGAAATTAAAATTCAAAGATTTTTGCTGAATTAAATGTATCTTATATGTAATTATATATTGTATATATTATATATTATTGTATATACATATTTAATATAATATATATTCTGTTAATTTTAGAAAAAAACAATAAAATTCAAGTATTGTTAGGCTTATCAAATGAACATAACATAAACTACCTGTATAAGTCAAAAACGGCTTGGACAAACATCAGTGAGTATTTCTGGCAGTCGAATCTGAGTGGATTTTTGGAGAATGATTTTGCGATAATTCGCAGTTCATACAAATTATCATATTTCAATTTGCTTTCAACTACATCAACAAATTGACATCTTTTTTTAACGATAGTAGTTCCGAATAAAAGCGAATTCATAAACAAAACCAGTTTTTATATCATACAAAGTCTGTTCCACAATAAGCAGGATTTTTTAAAAGTATGTATTTCTAGTGAGGCTATCTATTGGAAATTACTGATGTACTTTCAAAATTTCATGCAATTTAGACGATTAGAAGCAGAGTGGGGAATGTTCCACCGGGCCAAACAGTTAATGAACATTTCTAGGACATTCTAGTCATATTCGGCTAGAAAAGTTGACCGATTTTTTTGCTAAAATTCGCATTTTAACTGTCAACTGCGTGAATAGGCCAATGCGATTTTTACCTTTTCAGAGAAATACATTTCGAAAAGCAAATAATTTTGTGGACATATATTAGAAGCCATCCAATTTGCTTGCATCGACATCCTGAAGCACGATTGACCATGCAATTCGCTGTATTTTAAATAAAAAAAATTTTTCCTATTGTTCTTATTTTTAAAAAGTCCTGTTCACTTAGAAAGATGCATGAAAATACAAGAAAAAAAGTCATCATCAACACAATGTTTTCCCGAAAAAGTACCTTAATGGAACAAGGTGTATAATTTTTCAAAAGAAAAAAAGTCCAAAATAAGAAAAAAATTGATGCTGATTTTATTTAGAACTAAAATTAATTATGTTGACACATTTCCTTTTTTAAAAAAAATATATGTATTTATTTATATAAAATGGAAATCTTTTACATACAAAATTCACCTCTGTTACTGATACGAATTATCACCTAAATATTCTTTTTTTTTTTTTGAAGTTGACATCATAAAAATTTGGTTTTAATTCGACGATTAGAAAAGGAAAAGAAACAAACCAGAATTCAGTGTTATCTACATATGAAACATTTGACCAAAGGGTTCAGCACGCTTTCGAAAAAGTTTAAATTTGCGATAAGAAGCACGCAGAAATTTTGTGCAATAATTTTTGCCAATTATACAACAGTACTATCTATAATATTGTGTGCTGAGAACACACAAAAAAAAAAAAAAAACAATTCAAAGTGTGCAAGATCATAAATACGAGTATCTGCTAACCTGATGGCATGTATGGTATTCCTTTGTCAGCTTGGTAATACCATAGGATCCGGCTAAACCTCTCTGAACTTCAAACAGCAATTATCAAAATTTAAAAGCTGATCATGAATCAACGTATTCATAAAGCATGACTATACGTCATAGAAAATATTTTGTATTTAAGTATGTATAGCTATTAAGTGTTTATAAATATTCATATAGAACTTGTTAGTGACAAAAATCATGAGTAAAATATTGGATCCGGGTTTGATTTAGCTTATTGATGCATGTCATCCCTATGAACATTCAGTTTCGCATGTTTCTTTGAATGCTATTAGAAATTTACATATAGTATATATATTTACTTACCTCTTTCTAAGAAGATGAATTTTTTGCTGGCTCTCGCGTAGTAATCATCCAGGTCTTTTGAGCTAGTTGCCTCATCTTGCTGTATTGTTGTTTCTTCATAAATTGGTTTTGGCAACCCAGATGCTGAAATGTTTGGCTTATCTTTTAATCGAAGTTTCTCCAGAATTTGTCTTTTTACGAATTCAATTCGCAGTCGCGTCAATTCTTCCTCACTGACACGAACATTTTGACGATCTGACTCACATTTGGGGCACTTGATCGTTGACACCGGTGACGATTTCGGTGATTCGTGTAACTCGTGGCCGTCAACCTCTGTGTTTAAATTGTTGTCAACATCCCCATCGAAGAGACCATTCTTTAACATGTAAACTTCTTTGGAATTGCTTTTGTCACTAGTAACATCTTCAGAGAAATGACGAGTAAAATCGCCTGCATTATTATTTCTGCTCAGTTCGCTATGCAAAATGTGCCACAAGTTAGGTTTATAACTTTCATTCAGTGCGTCCCATTTTTCGTTTGAATTGTCGTCGTTGTTATTTTGAAATGGTATTAAATCTTCCACCACTTGTTGTTCAAAATTGGCAGGATACTCATTATCCGGTTGCTGCTTGTGGTGATGATGATCATTGTGCCGATGATGATGCTGACGATGATTGTGATGCGCATTGTGGTCATTTGTCTCTATTGATGCATGCTTCTTATAACGTAAATGATGATGGGGATTTTTGGAATATTCTGACTTTGCAAACAAACGATTATGTATGCTTGAGCTTTCCAATGCAACGCAGGCTAGAAGAACAAATGTTACGAAGTATTTCGCCATTTCCAACTGATTTCCTTTTTTTCTCTTAAACACTTCACTTTTTTTTTTTACTCAACCCGACTAGATGTTTTTTTGAATAATAAATATATTAAAATAACTACAATATTTTTCTTTTTTAATTTCAATATTTAGCCATGTACTATCTCTTGGGAAGCATTGAGATACCAAGCAAAGTTCGAAAATTGTTCGAGAGCATAGAATAATGAGCACTTTTCTATGCTGTGAAAGATTCAATTCACTTTAGTTTTTTTTTTTTTTCTTGTTTAAATATGTTTTATTTATATATATATATTATAGTCCAAATCTTTCTAGAGGGTATTGGTGTTGATGTTTGTGATAGCAAAATATCTCACAGAATTTGCAAGTGGAGAATCAAACGGAATATCTGAAAATTAAGTAAAAAAAATCATTTTATTTCTTTAAACATGTAAAGTCTTAAATCTTAAAATCCATGAAATTTCATAAATTCAATCAAAATGTATTTTTAACGACTAAAAGCAAGAGACGATTGGTTTGCGTTGAAGCACAAATTCAAAGTAAGAATTATCAACTACAAAAAGGAGAACAGATGTTTCTAATCAATTATAATATATATTCGATCACGTTTTTATAACATATATGACGCGACACTAATAAATCAATAAAATCCTTTGTCGAAGTGTGGGAGAAGTGTAGTAACTAGGCCCCATTGGAGGCATGATGAGGGTCTAATGTCTTTTTAATTGTAAGTACTTTATGTTCAAGGATTCGAGGGAAACTTGCAGAAGCATTATAATATTCTGGAATAAATTTCTTCTTTATATCCAAAAAGATCTCATGCCTGGTGATATGGATCAAAATAACTTTTCTCTCTTCTTCTGAAGGAAGACAAGAAATGTCAGAAACACCAACTGATGTCCATACAAGTTGGACCAACGATTTGTATGTCTCGAAATATTAATTAAGTATATCTAAATGCCACATTTTGAATTAAATTTTTACAGGATTAAATAAATGCCTCTAAATGCTGACCAACCTTTTAGAGTACAGGTATTATTTTGCATATATTCTAAAGCCTTCCATTAAAATTTTAAAAAAAACCTTGGTCAACGGTTTTATTGAAATTAAAAAATAAAAAATAAATAGTAATAATAATGTTTAACACAAACAAATGCATTAAACGGAAAACAATGGATTGAAATGAAAGATCTCAATAAATTTATACGCACCATAATCACTTGAACTTAATCCACAGTATCACCGAAAATTTGTACTCGTACCTTTAGTGCAATTAAGACACATGTAAATAAAAGTTATTTAAAAAAATTTAAAAAAAATTTATTTGAACTGTTGCGCGCCACAAATTAAATAAAAAAAAAATAATAGCCCACGTTTCTGCTGTCGGCAAAATACGAAAAGTACGAGTTCAACAAAGCAGAGCACACCTCTAAGCCGAGCAGAAAGCAATCACAAAATGATCGACTACAATAAGAAACCTCAATTTTATTTATTTTAATAGTTTGTGAGCTGAATTCGTGGCAAATTGATAAATACAAGTAATTACCGAAAGACTTCCCTTGGTCAATCAGAAATCGTTACAACAAATTGCATCAGCCTAGGTAGCACAGTAAGAGCATGGTATCGTATGGATATCGTTGTGGCAGAGTCCAAAATTAAACCGTCTGCTATACTTGTATACTAATGTTTTGCTTATGATGTAGAAATAAAATTCTTTTCTGATTTCTTTTAGTTTTCTTTTTTTTCTGATTTTCACTTTTACGATTATGTCAACGAACGTACGAGTAAAATATGCATCGAAACTAATTTTTGAAACATTTTTTTGGTTTTTTTCTTACCAAATTTGTTAATGCCGCTTGGTAGAATTTATACATGCTATTGATGCAAAAAAAAAAAAAAAAAAAAAACATCTCTCTGCCAAGTAGATACCATGTAGGTAGTTTAGATGCAAGGATTGAGCCAGTAACATTATACAATATAATACAAGAATTTTATTCATGACTAAAAGTAAATGCATTACGTTAATCGAAGAACTACTTGCATTGGTAATGTGTACCAGTTAAAATATTACGTAGCTACATACATATATAAAAACACATGTTACAGGGTGATTCGATTCTATATCAGCATCTCCCGATACAGATACTCGTACTCTTAAAGTACACAGTTATCACCTTAAGATACGAGTACACCGATAGCCACAAAATTTAATCGAATACATATGTATATGTAATTGCACATACAAAACTAACTTACATATGTATGTACGCTTTTATCACTCCACATAACTAGCTCGAACATGCTTTTGAATAAGCTGATTGAAGTGTACCATATAAAAATTACGCAAATAGTTTCATCAGATTATTTTTTGAATAAAAAGCAAAAAAAAAAAGTATTCTACATTCTTCGACCACTGTCTCAATATAATTAGTATATTCATACTAGTACATATCTGCACACACATTTTTCTACATACATATGTATACACACGATTTGAATTCGCAAAACTCCTTAGCTCGTTCGCGTGGAAGTCCATTGATAAGAAGAATACACTTTTAATTGCCTTGCAAATCAATTATGATGACGCCGGTATTGCGTTGGTATGATGATGCAGTTTTCGGATAGATCAGTTCAAACAGGAAATAATGCATACTCAAATTAATTAGTATTTGCTATATAGTAAGATTTAACCATTATCGGTAAATGAGGTCAGTGTCAATAATTATAACTTCATAAAAATCAAATAGAGCGCGTAGTAAAGAAACATGGGGTTATCATGCTGTACCTCACCATCTTGACATACTAGTCAATTTTAAATGTGTACATTTAAAAAAAATAAAAATAAAAAAAAGTTATCGTTCTATCGATTATGTTACGATCTTTCCATACAGCAAATCTACAGAAATCAGATGACCTGTCCAGTGAACGGTTAATTTATAGAAACAATGTAAGAAAAATAAATGTAAGCATTTAATATAATGATCTTCATGATCTCTGATAATAAACAATAATTAACTTTTCTTCACCTAGCATTTTTTTTTTCGATATCTTCACCCCGTGGATTGAAAAACTCTGAAAAAGGAATGTCATCGACTTACAAACCAATACTATCAACTTAAAAAGCGGATAGCATTTAAATCCTGATACTGCTTTTCAAATTTCTACTTAATTCGATTCTGCAGTTTCGTGCAGCACGAAAGCATATGTCCAATTTAAAGTGAATTAGGTAAATATATCGTCTCAAAACTGAATTTAGGAATATAGAGAGTGAAATATTGCACCTCCAGTTACTACTCTTCACTGTTTACATCGTTCCTGGTGAACCAATTGACAGTTTGTCAAGAGCATAAGATTTCATTGGCTATAAACACCTTCGAGCCATTTAATTCCTGAAAAAATCTCCAATATAACTCTAGCCTGGCTTCCAGTCACCTAAATGGGGCTTCCTAGACTCGGTTCATAATGCCAAATTAAATTGATAATCGTTTTTTTTAGAATTTAGCTAAAGGATGATTCATCGTGAGGTTCGATTTATAATGTAAAATAAAACTCATAAATTTGAAAATGAACCTAAAATTTTTATTATCGGCTAAAAGAACAGTTCATGGCAATTACTTTTTGAAAATGATATTATGTAAATGTTGGCCACGACTACGTCTGAGGTGATACATTCGGAAGATCTAATTTGGGCGACTCGTTCGAGCATAGCGACTGGTATCTTGCGGATAACACGAGTAATGTTGGCTTTCAAAGCGTCAATCGTAGCTGGCTTATTCCTGAAGACCTGAGGCTTTACATATCCCCAGAGAAAATAGTCCAAAGGTGTAATATCGCATGATCTAGGCGGTCAATTTACGGTAGCAAAATGTGAAATTAAGTGCTCACCAAAATGATTTCTCAACAAGTCCATTATTTTACGCGCTGTATGGCTCTTAGCGCCGTCTTGTTGAAACTAAAGCTCACTGAGACCATGTGCTTGAATTTTACTAAGCACATAGTCTTTTAACATGGCACGATAACGGTTACCATTGACGGTAACATTCTGATTTGCCTTAATTTTGAAGAAATATGGAAAAATAATTCCACCATCCCATAAACCACACCGTACAGTTGTTTTTAATGGATGTAATGGTAGCTCTTAGTACTCTTCGGATTGCTCATCAGCTTAAATATGGCAATTTTGTTTATTAACATATTCATTAAGCCAGAAATGGGCTTCATCACTGAACAAAATTTCACGACAAAACACCGCATTTTCATTGAGTTTTTCCAAAGCCCATTCACTGAAAATAGGACGCAAATTCAAGTCACCTGGCTTCAATTCTTGCACATGTTGAATTTTGTACGCTTTTAGGCCGAGATCCTCACGTAAAATACGCCAAGTTGTCGAATACGAGGCAAGCTACTGAGAACGACGACGAATCGATTCGTCACGGTCTACGCGTACACTCTCAGCTACAGCTGTTATAGTCTCTTCACTACGTGCTGGATGTAGTTTAATCGGTCAATTATCATCTACTAATGTAAACTTGGACTCAAATTTGCGAATGGTATTGGCAATAGTGGTTTCAGTAGGTCGTATGTTCCTCGAATCGTCCGAAATATATTTCTCACAGAACGCTGATTTTCGTAGTACAGCTGAACAATTTGGAGAGGCCGTTGTGGTGTGAGTATTTCCATTGATGATTTGCCAAATCATTCTGAACAAAAATGATAAAGCTGTTTGATAGGGCTCACGCGTAATCTGTCCAAAAAAGCCTATTGAAAATCAAACCTCAAGATGAATTATCCCTTACTAGTGGGACTGATAAATACTCATCTCCATCAACCTTGTTTTTGAAGCCCAGGCTAAATGAATTGTGTAGTAGCAGTGATCTGACATATATTCCCACTGGTGCCCTAGACATCATACCATTCTACTTTTGACCTTTAGACGTCTACAGATATTTATGTCTCGATATCCTTAAATCAGGGAAGAAAGTCTGCTGATAAATTGACTTTTCCATTTTTGGCAGCTTCAACGATACAGAAGGACTGAATAATCCAAAATCTAGATATACGATGTACAAGTACAATCCCGATAGCTGATACGCACAACTCGCATGAGTACCAACCTAGGGCCCTCTTTTAGCTGAAAAGGAATGTGATATTTGCAGGTTAGATCGTTAGAATGGATGAACAATAACACCCACATACGTGGTGTGTTGAAAAAGTAAAGTGACTTTTGAAATTTTGCGGGTAACGTAATATACATTCGATTATCGATTATTTTATTTTTTTTTATTTTTTTTTTTTATTACTGTATTTTCCCGAATATAACACATGGGCTGAAAGTCAGTTCCGTTTTATAGTAAAACACAAAATTTTTGCAAAATTCAACTTTATTTATCAATATAGTTGCCTTCGAGGGCGATACACTGATTTAAACGATTTTTCAATCTTTTGATACCAGTTTTGTAGCACGAATTCGGTTTAGCCTCAAAATAGGCCTCTGTTTCAGCGATTACTTCTTCATTGGTCTTAAATCTCTTTCCGGCGAGCATTCTTATGAGGTCTACGAACAGGAAATAGTCGCTGGGGGCCAAATCGGGAGAATACGGTGGGGAAGCAATTCGTAGCCGAATTCATTCAATTTTGCCATCGTTTTCATCGACTTGTGACACGGTGCATTGTCTTGATGAACCAGCACTTTTTTTTTTTTCTAAAGCGACCGTTTTTCTACGGTTTCATCCTTCAAACGCTCCAACAGCGCAATTTAATAGTCGCTGTTGATAGTCTGCACCTTTTGAAGATGGTCGATGAAAATTATTCCATGTGTATCCCAAAATACGGATGTCATAACCTTACCAGCCGACTGTTGAGTTTTTGGTCGTTTTGGACGAGGCTCGTCGCCTGCTCGTCGCTGACTGCCGACTTGACTCTGGTGTGAAGTGATGGAGCCAAGTTTCATCCATTGTCACATACCGATGCAAAAATTCGGCTTTATTGCGGTTGAACAGCTTAAACTTTAAACACTCCTATGAAACGCGGCAGCCACTTTGATCAGAGCTTTCGCATGTCCAAATATTCGTGTATGATATATCCAACACGCTCTTTTGATATCTTTAGAGCCTCAGCTATACACGTATCTTTTGAAGGTTGGTACGGATTTAATTCAAGTAGTGTCCTCTCTAAAAAAACGGACTTTCAGCCCATGTGTTATGTTTACGCTTTCAAGTATATAGCGTACTTAGTTTGTTTTTGACAGATAGAAAGGTTTTTGAGTGCTCGGCGATTTTCAATTATTATAAAAAATGTAGTAAAGACTTTGCATCAAATTTTGTGTTAAAAATTGAATCAAGTGCTCTAAAATACTTGAAATGTTGACAGTGGCATACAGTGAGTCTGCTCTAAGTAAAAAAACAATTTACATGTGGTACAAGCCTTTCCAAGATGGCCGAGAACATCATCAACAAGAGATGATAACATCGAAGCTTTGAATAAAATTGTTTTGGAAAATCGTAGAATTACCATAAGAGAAATTGCTTGAGGAATTGTCATGCAATTTTTTTGGATCTTTTGGGCATGAGACGTGTGCAAGCGAAGTTTATTCCGAAACTTCTTAATTTTAATCAGAAGAACTGTCGCATGAGCATCGCTCAAGAGCTCTAAAATGACGTCGATGATGCTTCTGACTTGCTCAAAAGGGTCAACTCAATTGTCCCAATGCAAGCACCCAGGAGAGCTAAGACCGAAAAAAGCATGCCAAGTTCGATCAAATGTCAAAGTTTTGATCACTGTTTTTTTCTATTACTACAGGAGTTTTACCTCAACGTACGGTCAAGGGTATAAGGAGTATTATCTTCAAGTTATGCGCCGTTTGCGAGAAGTAATAAGAAAAAAACGTCCGAAATTGTGGAAAAACAATTCATGGCTTTTGCATCACGATAATGCACCTGCTCATTCATCCTTGCTTATGAGAATTTTTTTGCCAAAAACAACACGGTAATTATACCTCAGCCACCATATTCATCAGATTTGGCCCCATGTGACTTTTTCCTGTTCCTAAAACTTAAGAGACCTATGAAAGGACGGAGATTTGCAACGATTGAGGAAATAAAAATGGCACCTTCCAGCTCACGCGCTACACCAAAAAATGCTTATGAGAAGTGCTTCGAGGATTAGAAAAAGCGTTGGCACAAGTGTATTACATCTGAGAAGGATTACTTTGAGGGGGACAACATTAATATTTATTTTTTTTTATAAAAATATAAAGGGGTTAACGAAGTAGTAGAAGAAGACATTGTATAGCGGCCATTTCAGAGAAACTACAGCTGCAAAATTTTGAAATTATAGTAACTAATGTCGGACAAATAATCCGTTGATTAAGGTTTGGAAATTATTAAACTTTTCTTTCAAAGTGAGTGCTCAGTTCATGCTACGTTCCCTGCGCTACGTGATTTTTATAATTTTTGATTTTGGTAGGGTCTGACGGCCCTATTTATTTCGCTTAATACAAGCTTAAACTAACTTAAAAACTAGGATTAAAATTAAGGGACTATCAGTAGGGCTTCAAGCTAGAGATGGTGAAGGAGATCGAATTTGAGGGAGAGAGTGCTGCGATTAAAATCGAAAACGGAAAGGTTGGAGTTTATCTTACGCAGCATAGTATTTGGCCGTGCAGAAGGTAAATTCGGGGAGGAGACTTGTTGCACATATGTACGTGAAAAGGTAATCGATGTTTATTTGGTGACATTGAGTTCTAATCAGTTCTTGATACACCAGGTGGAAATCTATTTAGATCTTTTTGAAAGTAGGCTGGAGTCATGTTGTGAAGAGTTGGGCTTAAAAATGTTAGTGTCGTCGGCATAGAGAGAGAGTGCTGAGTGTTGAATGACCCTTTCAAAATAGTTAATGGTTAGGATAAAGAGAAGTGGGCCTAGGTGACTACCTTGAGGAATACCTGAAGTGGACAAGATAGGTGCACACTATCGTCCTATTGAATCGACTATTCGTCATTTGGTGGACAAATTAAATCACCCGGGGAAGTCAATTCCTTATCGCGCCCAAGAACTTGACATTTCGCAGACCTCAACTTGGCGAATTTAGCATCGAGACTTAGGCCTATACCTCTACAAAACTATAAAATAGGCAGTATCCATAGACTGGGCTCTGGAGCAATTCGATATTGACAATTCGGATGAGGGCCATTTTTGGTTGAATGGCTAAGTCAACAAGCAAAATCGTCGCATTTGGGGAGATAACAAACCACATGAGATCCATCTGTTGTAAATGCATCTACGAAATGCATTGGCCCGTACTTTTTGAAACAAGAGGTACAGGTTGATGATAACCAATTTTTGTGGCCCACATTAGAACATATGGATCACGATGAGGCATAAAACAATGGATTTCATGTTTCGGCGACGTTAACTAGCCACCAAGATCCTGTTAAGTTAAATCACAACTCTATGCGTATAAGCTGCATACGGTTGATGATTAAGCGATTCACATCTTACCTCTGCTGTTGTTTCAAGAATTAATAACAAAGCTAAGGTAGACAAAGTCAATCAACACCTCCAGGTTTTTTTATAATTAACATTTATATTAAAATGTTAAAATGTTTGCAAACCCGTCAGGGGAAGAAAAGTTAGAGAGGAAAAAAGAGAGGTACCGATATACGTTGGTTCTAATTGCTTGAACGTTACAATGAGTAGGAAATAGAGAGCTCCCCACGGCATTCCATAAGCAGCAACGAATCACGATATTTCAGAGTACGTTGGGAAACTGTTTTGAGTTTATGTATGATGTTAAAGAAGTCACATGAAGGTGCAGGATCTTGTCTAAAAGCTCTTTTGACATCAAAGATTTCAAAGGAGCCAAACGGACGAGTTTGGCTTGACTTTATATAGCTCGTCTCTATAAATGCTGTCAGGTGCGGCCTTGAAATCAATAAAAAGGTAGTATGTATCGATTTGGATTTCTTAAGTTTTTTGCAAGGTCTGTGGAAATCCTATTTGGAATATTGAGAAGACTTATACTTCTATAGTTGGCGCAGTTTATTTTTGTGCATCGGAAGGTTCCATTCATCAGGCGTGCACTCTTCGTTGACCAAAAACGAAAACATTAATTTTTTACTCTGATGATAGAAGACAGAATTGTGTTCTCGAAGCATGAAATTCTATTAATTTGAAGAACATATCCGTGAGTGCGGCAACGAACATGAGAAGAAGAGTATATTGTCGTAAGCAATATAAGGACTGATGATTTATCAGCGATTCCATGGTCTTGAAAAGACCACGTACGTGCAATATATCTGTAAGAGAAGGAAGAAGAGAAACTGAAAGCATAAGGTTGACTGAGAAGTGTACAGCAAGTAGATTATATTAATATTATACAAAGTACTGACAGTGTTATTTAAAGATTTTTCGTTTTGTCCTGTTGAGTAAGCCCTATAAAACCGAGAAACCTCTTTACAGCTCGATTCGTGTCACCGCTTTTGTGGAACGAAGGATGTATTCAAAAAGAGAATAATCTATCTACGAATGCATACACGCCACATAAAATTCCTTTAACCGACGTAGTGGTCTGACGAGCCTTGATAAGAGAGCACATGAACAGTGCACTGATCAGGCTCAAAAGTCAAGAAAGACATTGGCATTGGCAGCCTAGCGATCATGAACCGAATAGTTTTTCTTCTGCACCGGAAACCTTTTGATTTGAAATAGCAAGACACAAAATCGAAAACACAAGCTCTAAGATGATGTTTCAACTTTCCTAGTTTTATTGTAATGTATCTTGTTAGCGTAATTCAATAGAGGACAAAACTTCTTGGTTATCTTTATCCTCTGAATGATAGCTTACATACGCGTGTAGGTATACATATACTCAAGAAACAAATATTTTTAGATAGATTTTTAATAAACACGAGTAAATGCCACGTGCAAAATTTTCCAGGTCAACCTATATTCGTTTATTTTCTAATTGCTCATTGTTTTCAGCATTTATTATCGAAACCGTTATTTTTAAAATTTCAGTTCAAATATCTATCTCAAAGGCTATTGAATTCGCATGCAATGAATTTGACCCCCAGCAAGCGGAACCACTTGTGACCCTATTGTTTGGATTTAATTACCCAAAATGGCTGATGTAAGGATTAGTGAAATTAATTAAATTAGTCACAATGTTGTTTATTAAACTTATTGCTATGGGTGCAGATAAAGATAAAGGAGTGGTAAACAAGTATTTGTTCTTAGATTAAAAACTTATGTGGGAGGATGGAATTTTTTTTAAATTCTTATCAATTGTTTTATATTGTCAGTGGTTGTTGCTTTTTTTTCGTTAATTTAATTTTCTTTTCCTTTTAGCTTTCATTTTGTGTTGGTATAATAATTATTAATATATATTTTTGCTTGTCAGTGAATTTATAGATTGCTGTTTAAAATGAACTTCGATGGCAATTTTTGGAATTATGCATTCCAATAACATCTTGCCAATAAGGCTGTCAAGTCTGAGTTAGACGGGTTTCAAAAAAACCATTCTCTAGAATTCTATACCAATTTGCAAAACCTTTTCCTAAAGACGTTTATCTATTCCCACTTAGATGGCGAAAGAAAGTTTTTCTTTTCTGATTGATACCATTTTTATAAGACCAGAACAGGACACTTTAGCAATAAAAATAATAAAAAAAAGAAAAACATTTTCCTTGCATCGGCCTCTCTAAAATTACTTTGATTTGTAATTTGTAATTTTATTTGTAATTTTCATTTATAATGTTTTTAAAATAAAAATTTATTTAATAAAACAATAGAAAACCTATTACTCTCACATATTTCTCTACATATATTTTCATAGGTATATGTGAACTTTTTCTAATAGATAAAAGTAGATTTTCAACATACGTTTCTAGGATTTATAGATATTTCCCAGAGAACTGAACAAACTATTTGATTCACCTTCGACGCATTTTTTTTTTAATTTCGTTAGAAATACACAGCAAAAACGGAAAGCCACTATATAAGACACAATAATTATATTTGCATTTGCATTTGTATTTGTATTTTGATGTATTTTTTTATTTAAATATAGTATTTGAAATTTTATACAGCGTTTTCACTTTTAGCCCGTAAATAGGTGCGAATGTAATTAGCTAGTAGCTCGCGTCGAATACGACTGTTCTGAAAGACTAACACCGATTAACTTGTTCATTTGGAAACAAAAAGACTTAACATTTTAACATGGGGTTTTCGTTCCACAATCATTACCATTGGCTTTTGATCTGTTTGCAGCATAGCTGTCTTGAGCTCTCTCATATACGAGTATGGGGCTAATCATTTTACTCTTCTTCTTCATATAATGAAATTAAAAAATATATATATATAAATGTATATAAATATACACAATATAATAAATTTATAACTGAACAATTTGATAAGTATAAAGCGTTCTCAAAGAAGCGTATAAGGTGTACTGATCCGATAAGTATTGCGCTCTTTTAAGTTTAAGAGAATTCTCTTAGAAGCGATAGTTAATAGTTGTTTCTGTTTCTTTAAAATATATACCTGGTCCCTTAAGGCTTACATTTACTTGTGCATATTGTTATTATCGGTTGGTTTTAAATTAGATTGTAAAATCAATTAAACGCATCTGACTCAACAGGCTTAACCCAGTTTACGTTGTCATTGTATTACCCATATCAAAGGATCAAAGTACAAAGCTGCTGCCGGCGGATGACGACAACGCTAATAGCAATACGTACTCGTATAATTGCGGCGACGAGTTTTTTACGTTTATTTGCTTCAATTAAGTTATATTCATTTATTTGTGAATTTTGAATTGAATTTTGGCAGGCCTTATATAAACCGGAACCTTTATGAGTGTTGATTTAGTGAGAGTACCTGGATGGAAATTCATACGAGTATAGCCAACATTTTTACCCACACACATTAAAATTCATTCAGGTGAGATCATACTTTTTTAAATTATCAGCATTTCGGACCTTATTCAGTCGGTTGCATTTATCTCTAAATGTGGACTTATTTTTACACTTAAACTTGATTTGTAGATAAAAATATTAATCCGATCTCTTAGACGATATTCGTGGCTACATGTAAAGCTTGACTTTACTGAAATATACTTGGAGGATGAACTAGAGAAATTACCGTAAAAAATAGAATAAGAGCCATAAAAGAAGCAAATAATGGAAATCTCAGATTCAGTGTACTAATTGATTTTTTTTTTTAATTAAAATGAAACCTTCGCAGATCGTCTGGACGAGCAATTCGCTTTGCGGCTCCCCTGTTTCCAAGTGAAACAGGACATTAAAAATAACCCTCCGCAGATCGCCTGGAGGAGCAATTCGCTTTGCGGCTGTCCTGTTTCCAAGTGAATCCAGAAATCTGCTCCAAATCATCCAAAGATGCAAACTGATCAAACTAAAAATTCTTAGAAAATCTGATGTTATCTGCAACGATGGATTTAAAGTTGAGGCACCCTTAAAATGCTTGTACACATCGCGGCGAAGAAAAATCAGAAAGGATGGAAAGAGAAAAGCTAGGTAGGGCATTCCATAAGCAAGTTGTGCAGCTTAGGAACGAATCACAATATTTTAGAGTAAGTCCGAAAGTGGGCTTGAAGTATACTGATGAGCATTCATACCGATACGGGTGTTACGTATAGCTATACAAAATATTCCGACACTTGTCTGAGTGATATTATTATCAGCTATGGGTTTTATCGCACGATTTTGAAGCCGATCTAGCAGGTGCATAAATGTTTTGGGCGCACACGACTAGATGTGGGCATTGTACTCCAATTTCGTGCGAATAAAAGCCTTACATATTGTGGCCTGATCAGAGGGGGTAAAGCATTTTGACGACACCGAATATGTGGTCATTCCAACATAAGTTCTCATTGACACACATACCTAGAATGGAAAGTTTTTCGGATTATACTATGCAAGTGCCATTCATGGACAATGGCTTTGACGACAGCATACACCATTGTGTTTTGAAAGCATTAAATTCTACTCTGTTACTGGTTCCCCAATTAGCTTTGCTGTTAATATCAGAATTTAACGAGCTAACATACGCTGCCGTTCCCGTTCTACAGCCGAAAAGCAGGGACGTGAGTCAGGAAACGAATATAAAAATCAAAGAATACTGTCGTCAGCAAAGATATATACTCGTATTGGATAATAAGTAGCAGACAAGAGATCGTTGATGAAAATTAAATGGAGTTTATGAGATAGAACGAAGCCCTGGAGCGAACTAGCACTTATTTTGTAAACATCAGACTTGAAACCATTCCCGAAAGCACGCATTTTCGGCAAAAGAGTCCGGTGCCAAACTCTATCAAATGCCTTAGAAATATCGAGTGCAATAAGTTTATCTGATGTGTAGGATATGTTTCGACAAGGTGGCGCAATACTAAATAAAAAAAAAATGATTTTGGGTGGTGGGAATCTTTATTTGGGCCTTTACAATTGTTTCTGTTACACATTTGTGTTGATACACATTTGTGACTTTCCACAAGATTTCAACTGATAACTGTTCGAATATTTTTCTTAAAGTCTGCGATTGTCTGAGGCTTGTTGAACTTTGAGTAGCCTTAAAGAAAGAAGTCTAGGATGGTTAAATCGGGCGATCTTTGCGGCCATGCCAAATCGTCAAAACGGGAGATTACGCGAATAAAGTGCTGATCATGTTAAAAATAACCCTAAAAACTATAATTCTTCATAATCAAATGAAACACTTCTCACAAATCATAAGCTCAAAATGAAAACAAAAAAAAAATGAAGTTGTCACGCATTGCAAAATGTGAGAGTTTTCCAGATTTTCTAAATTGACTGCGATGCTTGCTGCGACATTCGCATTATTGTAAACAAACATATTGAAGTACATGTTACGAAAATATTTTTGACAGTTCACGCGCTGTCTATTTCGAACAACGTATCTCATCTCGCAGTATTGTAAATGGGACTTAATTCTTGTATACTTGTGTACGAAATAAAAAATATCTATCTATCTATCTATCTATCTACTATATAACACTCAAAAATGGGGTATTCTTTTACAACAGTATTATAAAAATTAGTTATTTAACAGCTGATTTAGAATTAGCTTACCTTAAAATAAATCTATTATTGCAGAATAAATTAAAAAAAAAAGATAATAATAATTTTATGACCCCTTAAAAGTTACAAATGTAGGTAATGCCCATTTTTTCTGGTTAAACAAAAAATAATAAGTCCCTTTTCTAAAAAAAAAAGTAAGCAGACCTCTTACAAAATAATAAAAAAAGTGTAAAAAATGATTTGCAAAAGCGGTTTGTATGTAGTTATTAAACGATATATTGATGTTTACTATAATTCTTAATATCCTAGTGGATGGACTTTGTAACGCAAGAATACGTAAACATGGCTTATGTCTATGGTTATTGCAACGGTAACGGTCAACGAGAGAGATTGGAATATCTGCATCGAAACCCTGATAAGACTGCCCAAATCGGCAGGATATTTATTAAAACATTTTCCAGGTTGAGGGAGACAAAATCAACGCGGAAATCGTCGAAAGATTAACGTCCTGTTTTAACAAAAGACTTTTGCAACTGCGAAGACGTTTTTTGATCAGAAACCATCCAAATATCAGTCTTTGGCAACTAAGCAAATATTTTAATCCAAGCTAGGTTAGAATCTGGAGAATTCTACATGGCATGCATGCATTCCATCATATAACAAGATAGGAGATACAACCCGGGGGCTTAGAGGAGCGTTCGGAATTCCACTATTATGTACATTCTGAAATACACTTTGCGGAAGACAACTTTATTGGTCGGATTCTATGGAAGAATGAGCCCCATTTCAGCAGTCCCCACTCAATGAAACACATAGCTTATCAGCATAAGTTCAACGTCAATGTGCGGCAAGAGTGTTGGGTAGCAAGCTTCTAAAAGCTCCCTCTGAAGATACATCTACTCGTATATTTGAGTGATACAATTTTGCACCTGGTTTTTAAAAAATATATATAGATTTGTCTTAATGTCAATTACAGAACTCTTTAAAAGTGGATCCATTAGTTGTTTAGTTATTTCAAAAAATGTTGACGTATTTCTCATGCAATGTTATGAAAACAAGAAGTACGATTAGTGTCAATAATCGATTTGTCTTTATATCAAAAAATTGCTATAAATAATTTAATTGTAATCGATCACTAGGTTTTGCTTTACTTAATCATTGCGCTGCTTAAAATCTATGCAAGGGGTCTACTAGTTTCTTTGTAATTCTTACGCTTAATTTGGACAATGGAATACAGTATCATCCTTCTGAAGTGCGAAATCAACCGATTAACACTTGATTAAACGCTGACAGATATCAAAAACCTCTTTCCAAACTGAGTGAGGCACCGTTCGATGTTACACTAACAACTCAGAAACCATTCTGGCCCTTTATGAAAAACTTTTTGAGCTTTTTTTGTAATATCCACAGGCTAAACCTGGCTAAGACAGCTATTTGAATTTATAAATCGTCTGGAAATTTGCATGTTTTTTTTTTTTTCTTTTTTTCTTAATAACCGCCGAAATATGATACATATGTTACATACGACTTTATAGATGACTTTGAGGATTGCGTTTCCACCTCAAATTAAACATTTTTTTTTTGTCAAGAAGCATCTTTTAAAAGAACCCAGCCAAATTTTCAGACAGATCTGTCAAATGGTTTGGTGGGATAGGCATTTAAAAGGAGAATCTTCATATGCTCATTAAACACAATTTTTTGCCGAAAAAAACTATTACCTAAAAACCAAACAAAAACGTAAAAAGTATTATGAGGGCTCTTCACAATCGATCGGAACCATCCACCACTGGTTTACCTGGTCCGGCGGTACCAGCGCATGTGGCGCGGACCGTTCTGTCCGCCAAATAGAGGTTATCACACCAGAAATTGTCGGTAAAATTCACGGCGTAATATTGGATGATCGGCACCGGCGAGTGAAGGTGCGCTAACTTGAATAGGCGTTTATCACATGGATCATGAAAAAGCTATCTGCCAGATAGGTGCCACATTTAATTGCCAACAATTCACAACAAACGTAATCGTTTGACAACTTCAAACGAGTTTTTGTGCCATTTCATAACCGTGAACGAAACATGAATACATCACAGCACACCATAGATCAAGGAGCAGTCGAGACGCGAGCTTCTTCTGATGAATGGAAGCCGAAGAAGGCTAAGGTGTGTCTGTCGGCCAACAATTTCATGTCGGCCAACAATTTCATGTCGGCCAACAATTTCATGTCGGCCAACAAGGTCATGTCGGCAGTTTTTTTTTTGGACGTGCGGTTTCAATCAATTGAATTAAAAACTACTGCATTTGGCGAGGAAGAAAATTATGTTACACAGGCAAAAAATCCGCAGTCACAATGTCAAAATTTCTTAATTTCTGTCATTTTTGTCTTAAAAAACGCCGTTTCCTTTTGTATCCCCGATTCTATTCCATGCTAGATAGATAGCACAGAGAGGATAAATTATCTACGGTAATGAATAAGTAGATATGTTATTAGGAAGGCGCACAGAATACACCGACATCTATGGCCGAAACAAGACAGTTCATCTTGTACTTCATAAAATACTGGTGCGGAACCACTCTTCTTTGAAATGGCACACCAAATGTCCTCCCACGAGTTGTTTATGATGAAAGTTAAGAAGGTACGTTTACTTGATCAAAAATGTATAAGCTTTCACAAGATCTCATTTTGCTGGACAGAGAAAATTTTTTACAATTATTTTGTTTAAATTTTAAATGTAAAAACAATACCTACTTGTACATATTCGTATACTGATTAATTTGAAATCATATGTTAAGGATTAAATTCGACATTTCTGTCACATAACAAAGTTCATTTATGTGTCGTCATGCATGACATGGGTAATTTTAACTAGTTTATTATTATTATTATCAAGGGAACGATACAAATTAATTTGTAGGGTCCGGGATTTAACGCCGGGGTACTATGCCCATGTGGCGCGTTTTGTCAACAGCACGCGGAGTACTGAGTTCCCATGTGATCACCCACCTACGTACTTACCCCGCCCAACATTGCTTGATTTCGGTGATGCTTTCAGTGTGGCGAGGCCGTTGACTTTTTAACTAGTTAATTTCGTGATAGGTGTAGTCAACCAATATTGTGAACAACGGAGATAGTGAGTTAAATTTCCGAGTTTGAGATTCGTCTACTTGTACGAGTACATCGTAAAAAGGAGTAATAGTCTAAACTGAGACCTTTCGACTTATGTACTGATAACACCGAGTACTCGTATAATAAATCACACTAGCACGTCTGTGATATTTGATCATGAGATATCTGGTTGATGTAACATGACAATAGCGTGCCAATGAAGATGATGATAATCTTTACATTGCCAATTGCGTATTAATGTTTTTTAGAAATATAAGATGGTTTCGAGACTAGATGTCTATTCGACGAAAAGTTTCCTCTACTTTTCGTTGGAGATGCGCACATATTCGTATATGATGCATAGTTCATGGTTTGTATAAAAGATCATTTTGGCAGATGCGAGTATATATATATATCCATACACATATGCTCATGCAAAGCCAAGATTCCGAACAGGGTGACATGTTAGCGTCCCTATTAGTTGAATAACTTTAACGCATGTATACATCCTCGTAATATGATACATATACCATATTGATTTGGGCGCAGCACTGCACGCTGCTGTATTTTAGAAATTTTGTTTTCTAACCGAATTTTTTTAAATCCAGTAGTTCTCAGAATATACATAAATGGATTAGTGGTCTAATATGTAAACATTTAAAACAATTTGAATTGAACATTCCGAAAGATAATTTCTAATACATTGTAGAAGAGTCGTCCAAATGTACGCATTCTCGACAACAGAGCCTTAGAAATATTAAAGTAACTATCTGGATTGATGTAGACTCTTCTTGACATATTCGTGACTCGCTTTTTTTTGGGGGTTTTCGTCTGTCGGACTAGTTTTGTAGACCGAAAAAATAGTTCTCTGAAACTGATGGCCCCTTTAGAGCTCGAATCGTACCACGCCGTTTCTTGTGGTGTTTAATTATTCTTTTGACTATGGATGATGTAAATTATATTTTTCCAACAATTGTATAAAGTGTATAGCCAGGATACTTTTCAAACAAAATAAAAATAAACTGCCACTGATTTGTCCCCGATTGCGATACAAATTTATGCGAACAGAACCAAAATCAATAAAAGGAAACAAGTGTAGCGAACTAACCATATAGAAAGTTTCAACGCTTAGTCGCTTTCGCACAGTGCATCATCTGGTCAGCTGGTATAATAGCCACCAACATATGCACACATACTCATAGCTGGGTCATGCTCTGAGGGCGGCGTCATGGGCAGAGTCGTCTAGCAAAAACATCGCATTTTTTTCATGCAGTTTTTATTTTTTGACGACCGCTTTCGTCTACGTGTCATCCCAATTTGATCGTTCGGCTGTCAACGATGGTTCCATAGCTAGTGGTAGTAGTGGTGGAATTCTGCGCGCGATGGTTAATGCACTTAGTCGTCGAAGAAATGGTTTTAAAATACCTCATATAAATGCACAGATCCTGTGTCCAGAACTTGATCAGTTTAGAGATGTCTTTGAGAAGTCGAATGTAGATGCAGTCTGTGTATCAGAAACTTGGTTTTCATCAGGGAAAAAGATAAGGTTTATTCACTTAACGGCTAAAAACTCTTTCGTGGTGATAGACACAATCGTGTTGGTGGAGGGGCCGCACTTTACCTTAGAGATAGTATTAGTTATGGGAGAAGGTATTATTCACCTGTTGGTTCTGCTATTGACTATGTGTTTGTATTAATTATCTGTGGTGACCTTAATAGCAATATCATCACTGACAGGCATTTATACGTGATTTGCTATGATCTGCATCCTGTAAATAATATTGTCTCAACACATTTTACTGGAACGTCTTGTACCCTGCTGGATGTGGTATTTGTAAGTGACTCTGATAGTGTACTACTAAACGACCAACTTTCTGCATCAGCATTCTCTAAGTATGATCTATTATTTCTCACTTACGATCTTATTGTTGATACACATCCGAATTCATTTTACCATTTCAGAGATTTTAGAAGTGTTGATAGGCTTTCTTTGGAGCAGCATATACAAAATATACCATTATGGTTCTACCGGGAGATACGGGAACTCATCGCGCAGCATGATCAGGCCTTTTGTCGCTGGAAGCGTTATCGGGTTGAAGAACTTTACTAAGCCTATAAAACTTTGCGCAATAATGTCGTACGAGAGATTAGAGCTGTTAAGGTCCAGTTTTATGCCAACCGTTTCCAAACAAATGCGGGATGTCTTGTATTGTGGAAAAACCTACGGGATTTGGGCATAGGAAAGCAAAATCCAGGTTTTTCTTGTAAAAAAGACGTTAACGATCTAAACCGCAAATTTTTATCACATCCTCGGCCTGAACTTACGAGAGTGAATTACTCTTTCTATTGTGCTGCACCCTCAAGAGATACAGGTCTTGGTTTTGTAAATGTTGTCAGTCGAGATATTCTTGAAAGCTTTCTTTCTCTAAAATCTAATGCAGTGGGAATTGACTGAGCACATCCAGTGTTTATAAAAGCTATACTCCCATTGCTCTTGCTATACATAACGCATATGATGAACACGATATTGACAACTGGAGTTTTTCCCCAACGGTGGAAAATGGCAAAAATAATCCCAAGGCTTTCGATACGATCGTCCACACAGTCCTATGTCATAAACTACAACACTACTTTAACGTCTCGCAGGTAGCAATAAGATTGATATCTTCATATCTCTCCGGAGATCACAGGCGGTGGACGTTGACAATAATTTATAGGAATTTCTTCCCCTGACGAGAGGTGTCACTCAGGGGTTATATCTGGGCCCTCTTCTGTTCATGCTGTATATCAATTAAATCTCTGGTGTCATTAAGCATTCGTCGATGCATATCTACGCTGATGACGTACAAGTTTATAAAAGTTGTGCCCTTGGCCTTATCGAAGATTGTGTCCTCAAACTGATTTCAGATTGGTCAGTAACAAACGGTTTGAACCTGAATCCAGTTAAATGCAACTGTCTAGTGATATCTAAGAAAACTTTAAATTTAACATATTTCCCACCGATTAAGGTAAAGGGCTTGTCAATAAATTTTGTCAATTCCTCAAAGAATTTAGGCGTGGTGTTCAACAGAACGCTTACATGGAACGATTATATTAATGTCATAGTTGGTAGGACATACGGTGTTCTCCGTACTTTATGGACAGCACATCAATTTACCCCAATGAACACACGCCTATTACTTGCAAAGTCTTTGGCAATTCCACTTCTTATTTATGGTTTTAAAATCTTTTATAATTGTGATGCTGCCAGCAAAATAAAGTTACAGGTAGCATTTAATAGCATCATTCGTTATATATATGGTCTGAGGAAGTATGATCAAGTTACCCATTTATCTAAAAATTTACTGAGCATGACTTTCGAAAGACGCTAGTTCTTATTTCAATATTTTGAAAACACGTCAGCCATCGTATTTGTTTAATAAGCTCCGATTTCCAGTATCAAACAAATCATCTTATTTAATTTTACCTCGGTTCTCTTACCTAATATCTGAGAGACAATTTTTCATTGCCGCTACTCGTCTTTGGAACTCGCTCCCTCTTCAATTACAGGGAATAGACCACGCACTATATTTTAAAAAACAGTTAACTATATATTTATCAAATCTTAGCACTTGAATTCTCTCTTTAACAGCAAGCTTCTTCTTCTTCTTTTCCTTAAATTTATATGTTCAATATTATTTAAGTTAAATTTATATTTATCGTAACAATATCACTTTGAATTCTATATCATAATTTTTACTAACTCTCATAGTACTTCCATTTTTGCTTTTTAATTTTAATATTGTGAACTATCTATGTAATTGTAAATCTTCCACAACCTTATAAGCTCTGAGCTTACTGTGTAAGAGGTTTATTGAAATAATAATAAATAAATAAATTAAATAAATACAATAAATAAGGTGGATGTTTTGCCGTCGGATTTTGCTTAAATAAATTAACGGCGGGAGCCATCCCGATGGGAAATATGTATCCTGGTGAGCGAAAGGCGATATTTGGGCAAAAATATTCGTTGCGTTGCAACATCCTGCCGGTCCACAGGAAGGACGCCCACGGCATTAATCTTGTCTCTAGTGTCGTCTCTGAAATTTCAGCTTAGCTTATGGTAGAAACGTATCCTGAATGATGATATTAGCTTGCGGTCCCCTCCTTAAACAGGTGGGCAGTTGGTATGTACATGCAATCTTGATTTTGTCGACGCGAATTTTGCCATCGTCCCCAGGATGAGTTGATTCGATTTTACCAAGTTCCCACAGGGTAGGCTTTTCTTTTTCGCGTCTTCGTCCTCCGTGCCTCCACAAAATGAGTTGGTAGACAGACTCACCTGGAGTTACCCAAATCTGCCTATACATTTTGTTAATGTCAGCTATAAAGACTACCTTATGCTTTCTGAATCGAGTAATGTGTTCAAATATGTCGTCTTGCAGTCTAGGATCAACGAGGAAATGGTCGTTTAGTGTCGTACCATATAGAGATTTGCATGACGCGTCAAATACAATTCGCAGTTTTGTGGTGGTGCTGGATTCCTTTACCAGTGCATGGTGGGGAACGAAATAGTGAGCCGCTAGCGATGTGAGTTCTACTTCCGTCATATGGCCCAGCTCCTTGTATATCTTCAAGACCCTTTTGTATTCCTGATGGAACAAAGTATTGAAATTGAATTTTTTTCTCCAGCTGAACATACCTTATCCTTCCCGAGTTATATAACAAACCCTATGACAGTCGTGATCCTTCCTTAAATGGAAATTGAACCATATATTTCCCATCTGCTGACGTAAGTGAGTGCAACAAAAGTGCGTTTCGCATTGTTCATCTTAAGGAGATAGTATATTTTTTTTCTTCCTATTTCCTCAAGCTTCCAAATTTTTTTTCAGATGACAATTGAAGCATAACTGATGTCATGTCTCCTCATAGGATTTAATGCTTTAAACTTTAAGTTGTGAATTGTATGAGAACCTTGGCACATTGAATATTTGGAAATTGTTAAGTTGTGTGATCGATTTGTGCGAACAGAACCTTTATTTATTAACATAAAATCGTCTAGCACCGTGTTTGTTGGATAATCTGAATAGGATGATATATGTGATTTCCAAAGACTGCGAGTAGTTAATGATAGTTGTTGTACAGTATGGACGATCAGTTTTTTTTTTTTATAATACCGCGCGCTCAGCAAGGGGATATGAATACCCTTTTACTGGCTTTTTCTCCAGGGCGCGGGCGGGTGATGTAATAGTTTGAAACTCAGGTTTCGATATTTTTCCCACAGGTGGTTGTCAAACTGGACGGAACGAGCTAGTACATCCTCAACCAGTGGGTCTTAAGTACGTGCTTAGTTGTTAGTTCGTTACATTTAGCCCAGCCAGTAACCACTCCAACATCAGTGTTATGCCTTCATGTCAGAGTTGACGTCGACGGTATTTTCATATAACTACATACAAATTCAATGAAAAGACTTTTTCAAAGAATTTCGTCGCACGGGATTCGAACCCGCGACCTTCTGCTTGAGGAGTCTATGCATATACCACTACACCACGGCCACACCCCAGTGAGTGTCTTTTAACAGTCTCAAATGTTGGTATTTTTTAACCAATATTACCCAAGCTGAGTCAAAATTACCGTCGGTAATTTACCAAATTGACCTCCAAATTGGACATGGAAGTATTTGTGCTTATCAAGCTTTCGAATAGACCCCTAAATTCAGGCCGCATTTGAAAATACATAGATAACGTAGGAATTTTAATGGGGGGAATTTTTAATTGAGGGAAAAGAATCGTTGATCCTGTTAATAAAGTGTTAAGACCACCTAGTGCTGCATTATCGATATGCAATAGTTCTCTTAATTTTGAAGAATATTTGTAGTACAGTTCCTTTAATTTGTGGCAATCAATTCGTCTATATACATTGATTGGTGCATCTCACATGCACCGTCAAAATAAACTGTGACCGATTTTCTCCGGTGCAGATTAAAATTTATCCAGACAGAACCAACATCAATTTAAACAACGTTAAAAAGAAATATGTGTAGCTAACTAAATACCACGAACTATTTTTTTGCGTTTTAAAATGTCCTTATTGACGACACTATCAGCTTTCTTCCTCAACTAGGAAAGACCAACGGTAGCTTCTTCATCCGTAAGAAAACTTTGATGGTCCAGCGAATTTTTAAAGGCCAATCTTAATCCGGTCAACAAACCTTTCGCAATTGCGGATCTTCTATGCAGCTTCGACAAGCAATATAAAAAATGTCACGGCTTAGTCGCTTCTGCACCGTGCATCATTTGGTGGCTAGTATAATAGCCACGAACACATGCACACATACTCATAGCTGGGCCATGCTCTGAGAGCGGCGTCGTGGGCGAAGCCGATTAACAAAAACATCGTTCTTATTTCCCTAAGCGCCTTTGGCGGAGTGAAATGTCACCCCTTTTTCAAGTTACCTTGCACCTGCTATTGCTTTCTGTATGAGAGATTATTTGAAAACCTATTTATAGTTAATACAAATAAAATTGAAAGCAAAACACTTTTTGTAACAACATAAATTCTTCATTGTTTTTTTTTAAAAAGTGTGTCTGAAGGCGGCTATTGACTCCAGTGGCATTTCATCCATGTTAATTAAAACTGTTCCGTAGTCTTCTTCCGGTTTGGTGGACGTTAAGGTGTTGAAACCATTTCAACTTGCCCAGAATTCAAAATTCCATCAGCGCTCGATGGAGATGGAGTATTGTTTCTCCTAAGAGACGACTCATCAAAATTCCTAATCTATCTATATACAAAAAAAAATTAGAATAGGAAGGAAAACGTAAGACGGTTGTTTTTTGCGTTTTCTTTCCCTGACAAAGCAATCCCGAAGATTCTTCCAGCGCTGTTTGTATTCTTATACTGCAATAAAATTTTTAATGCGTATGTACATATTTAAGTGCGTACATTTGCGTACAAATACTGTCCCAATCCGTGTTCCTTCATAAAACATTTGTGTACGATTTCGATTCTGTATTACGAGTATATGGAAATTCTTGATCCTTATCCAGAGAAAACGAACTATAAATGACGTTGATGATAAATATATTAACTGGATTTTTAAATTTCCTCTAGTTCAACAAACGAATTGAAAATTCAGCCGTCAAAGCAACGCAAAAGTTCAACATAACCCAACATTCTTTACCTTCATACTTATTGTTTTTTTTTTCGTGTCTTTGCGTGATTTTACGTTTGTCAAGCACCAACGCGAAGTACAAAACAACATTGTATAAGCTCCCATTGAATTGCTTGGTTTTAATTTTTAAACTTTACTCAGAGGACGCATTTTACTTTTATTCACAGATTTCTTTTCATAGTACATGATTTTACTGAATAAAATTAGGTATGTGATAGTGGCAGCATTTTACAAAAGGCACTACTGAAAAAGTCGATAATGCAAAAATCCTAAGAACAACCAATTCCACATAAGAAACTTTTTTTTTTTTTTTTTTTTGAATTTTTTGATCAGTTAGAAGGGTCGAAATTGTTTTGCTCGTTGGCGTTGGTTAAGTAGACATGGACTCCTTTGATAACTCCATTACTTTTTTTTTCGTTCTGGATTATACTTTCCAAGGCAACAGTATATTTTTTTTTTAATAGATCTACCCTCACTGTCTTAATATATATAAATTTTCTTACAAATATTTAATTTCACTCTTCGAATGAGAAGTAAGATCATGTCTACCTACCAAAGACAAGTAAGTCATACATCTGTAATAAAAACAACCTAGAAATTATAAAAAAATATTGTGGAAGAATTTTACAAAAAAAATTAAAATTAAAGTTTGAGTTAAGATCTGGCAGCACTTCGTTGAGTTTTCCAACAAACAATCACTTCTAAATAGGAATTTTTGTTCTTGCTCCCTAACACATGTATGCTCATTTCGCTTTCTCATGTACATCTGCCTAGCAAACTACCTTGCCGAAAGGTCCATTATAATTTATTGGCTTCGTTAGATGAAATTTTGAACTGAGCTGTTGTGAAAAACGGGAGTATTCAACACAAGTTCTGGTATTCGGGTATTTGATTACAAATAAGCTTATTAACAAGTAAAGTCGCAAAAAAAAATTAATTTTCAATTCTACGTATATTCGTTGTAGTATAGTGGTGGAAAAGTAATATTTTTTTGCTCAAGCCGACTATTTGAGACGTATAGCAGCAAAAGGTAATTTTTTATTGGTTAGATTGTTTTTGTTTTCTTTTTTTTTGATTTGTTTTTTTTTGTTTGTTTTTTTTTTGTTTTTGTTTTTTTTTTTGTTTGTTTTTTTTTTGTTTTTTTTTGTTTTTGTTTTTTTTTTTTGTTTTTTTTATTGCAATTGAAAACTATAAAGAATATATATTGTTTTACCAATTAGATAAATTTTGCCCAAGAAGATTTATTTGAATCTGCCCGCTTGTCTTTATCTGGCTTCTGTCTGCTGGAGCAGATTCATTTGGGAATCACTATTCTCTTTGTTTCTTTACGTTGACTTTCATTTTGAAAGCCCGGAATTTTTATTGGCATTGGTTTGGAAGAGGTGTTCACATTAATTTGTTGAAAGTGATTTCCAATTTGTGGTAGAATTCATCATCCAACAAGCACAAGAAGACAAGGATTTCTTTTCTTTTGTGTTCTGTATAAAATTGCCAAAAATGAATTTTCCAAATTTTCAATAACAATTAGTATGTATCCATTGTCTAGTTCTTTATTTGGACAACGTATCAATGCATATTTTGCCCTGCTGCAGTCAACCAAGTTTTCGATGCATGTGCGTACTTGTGTGTGTGAGTGCAACTTACAATGCACCTGGAGTTGCCATTGGCAACGTAGTGACGTACATCTCAGCTAGCTACAGCCTCCATTGATGCAAACATGTCCAGTCATGTGCATACATTCACTTTTGATTTTAGCGGAAGGCATGGTATGGGGTGCAACCAGCATAAAAACACCTTCAATATTGACCGTATTGACCAACATCGACCAATTTATATGTCTGGTCATTTTGATGCGCATCAACGTTGGAAATGCTTTTAGCATATCAAGGAGAGTCCTGATTGGCACTTTCTTGCAGTTGCGCTAAATTCACATACTAATTCTTTTGCAATTGAGTGCACATCACATAGTTCACGTAGTCTCAGTGTCACAGTATCTCAGTTACGAGTTTACTGTTTCTATTCCAAATTAATGTGAAAAATTCAAAAATTAGTATAGATGGAAACCAGGTGCCGTATGGCGGATTGCTATTTAAAAATAAATACACATGTGTATGTAATACACATATGTACTCGTATAATAAATCGCACTAGCGCGCCTGTGATATCTGATCATGAGATATCTGATCCATGTAACATGAAAATAGAGAGCCAACGAAGATGAATCTTTAAATTGCCAATTGGCGTATTAATCTTTTTTAGAAATATAAGATGGTTTCGAGACTAGATGCCTATTCGACGAAAAATTTCCTCTACTTTTCGTTGGAGATGCGCACATATTCGTATATGATGCATAGTTCATGGTTTGTAAAAAAGATCATTTTGGCAGATGCGAGTATATATGTATATACATACACATATACTCATACAAAGCCAACATTCTTTGTTCTACTTTGTATGAGCATTTGAACACTGCGTTTAATGTTCGTTACGAACAGTGTGACATGTTCGCGTCCCTATAACTTGAATAACTTTAACGCATGTATACATACTTGTAATATGGTACATATTCCATATTGGTTTGGGCGAAGCACTGTACGCTGCTGTATATTACAAATTTTGTTTGCTAACTGAATTTTTTTAAACCTAGTAGTTCTCATAATATACATAAATGGATTAGTGGTCTAATATGTAAACATTTAAAACAATTTGAATTGAACATTCCGAAAGATAATTTCTAATACATTGAAGAAGAGTCGTCCAAATGTACGCATTTTCGACAACAGAGCCTTAGAAATATTATTGTAGACCGAAAAAATAGTTCTCTGAAACTGATGGCCCCTTTACAGCTCGAATCGTACCACGCCGTTTCTTGTGGTGTTCAATTATTCTTTTGACTATGGATGATGTAAATTATATTTTTCCAACAATTGACATCGAAACTAATGGTAGTCAGAGCGATTTTCGTAAAGTGTATCGCCAGGATACATTTCAAAATAAATAAAAATAAACTGCCACTGATTTGTCCCCGATTGCGATACAAATTTATGCGAACAGAACCAAAATCAATAAAAGGAAACAAGTGTAGCGAACTAACCATATAGAAAATTTCAACGCTTAGTCGCTTTCGCACAGTGCACCATCTGCTCAGTTGGTGTAATAGCCACCAACACATGCACACATACTCAAAGCTGAATTATGCTCTGACGGCAGCGTCATCGGCAGAGTAGTCTGGCAAAAACCGCATTTTATTCATGCAGTTTTTATATTTTGACAGCCGCTTTCGTCTACGTTCATCCCAATTTTATCGTTCGGCTGTCAACGATGGGAAATATGTATCCTGGTGAGCGAAAGGCGATATTTGGGCAAAAATATTCATTTATCCTGCCGGCTCACAGGAAAGGACGCCCACGGCATTAATCTTGTCCCTTGTGTCGTCTCAGAAGTTTCAGCTTAGCTTATGGGTGCGAACCGCTAAATACGGCTCTGCAGTAATGCCAAAGGTGACAGTATTCAACTGATATGCTTTAAAATCTTCGTCCTCTGTGCCTCCACAAAATGAGTTGGTAGACAGACTCACCTGGAGTTACCCAAATCTGCCTATACATTTTGTTAATGTCAGCTATAAACACCACCTTATGCTTTCTGAATCGAGTAATGTGTTCAAATATGTCGTCTTGCAGTCTAGGATCAACGAGGAGATGGTCGTTTAGTGACGTACCATATAGAGATTTTCATGACGCGTCAAATACAATTCGCAGTTTTGTGGTGGTGCTGGGTTCCTTTACCAGTGCATGGTGGAGAACGAAATAGTGAGCCGCTAGCGATGTGAGTTCTACTTCCGTCATATGGCCCAGATCCTTGTATTTCTTCAAGACCCTTTTGTATTCCTGATGGAACAACGTATTGGAATTGAATTTTTTCTCCATCTGAACATACCTTATCCTTCCCGAGTTATATAACTAATCCTATGACGGTCGTGATCCTTCCTTAAATGGAAATTGAAACACATATTTCCCATCTGCTGACGTAAGTGAGTGCAACAAAAGTGCGTTTCGCATTGTTCATCTTAAGGAGATAGTATATTTTTTTTCTTCCTATTTCCTCAAGCTTCCTCAAGCTTTTTTGCAGATGACAATTGAAGCATAACTGATGTATATTTACGATGTCATGTCTCCTCATAGGATTTAATGCTTTAAACTTTAAGTTGTTGTGAATTGTATGAGAACCTTGGCACATTGAATATTTGGAAATTGTTAAGTTGTGTGATCGATTTGTGCGAACAGAACCTTTATTTATTAACATAAAATCGTCTAGCACCGTGTTTGTTGGATAATCTGAATAGGATGATATATGTGATTTCCAAAGACTGCGAGTAGTTAATGATAGTTGTTGTGTGCTGAGTTGTTCGTTCGTTACATTTAGCCCAGCCAGCAACCACTCCAACATCAGTGTTATGCCTTAATGTCAGAGTTGACGTCGACGGTATTTTCATATAACTACATACAAATTCAATGAAAAGACTTTTTCAAAGAATTTCGTCGCACGGGATTCGAACCCGCGACCTTCTGCTTGAGGAGTCTATGCATATACCACTACACCACGGCCACACCCCAGTGAGTGTCCTTTAACAGTCTCAAATGTTGGTATTTTTTAACCAATATTACCTAAGCTGAGTCAAAATTACCGTCGGTAATTTACCAAATTGACCTTCAAATTGGACATGGAAGTATTTGTGTTTATCAAGCTTTCGAATAGACCTCTAAATTCAAGCCGCATTTGAAAATACATAGATAACGTAGGAATTTTAATGGGGGGAATTTTTAATTCAGGGAAAAGAATCGTTGATCCTGTTAGTAAAGTGTTAAGACCACCTAGTGCTGCATTATCGATATGCAATAGTTCTCTTAATTTTGAAGAATATTTGTAGTACAGTTCCTTTAATTTGTGGCAATCAATTCGTCTATATACATGGTTCTAGCCTCTTCACTAGAAGCTACAATAATCTTTTAATATATTGCTCTGGCTTTTTCGAAGAATGATTCAAGATTGTAAGCTGTGACCGATTTTCTCCGGTGCAGGTTAAAATTTATCCAGACAGAACCAATATCAATTTAAACAACGTTAAAAAGAAATAAGTAGCTAACCAAATAGCACGAACTATTTTTTTGCGTTTTGAAATGTCTTTATTGACGACACTCTCAGCTTTCTTCCTCAACTAGGAAAGACCAACGCTAGCTTCTTCATACGTAAGAAAACTTTGATGGTCCAGCGAATTTTTAAAGGCCAATCTTAATCCGGTCAACAAACCTTTCGCAATTGCGGATCTTCTATGCAGCTTCGATAAGCAATATAAAAAAATATCTTGTCGATTGGCAAAAACATCGTTCTTATTTCCCTATGCGCCTTTGGCGGAGTGTAATGTCACCCCTTTTTCAAGTTACCTTGCATCTGATATTGCTTTCTGTATGAGAAATTATTTGAAAACCTATTTATAGTAAATGCAAATAAAATTGAAAGCAAAACACTTTTTGTAACAACATAAATTCTTCATTGTTTTTTTCTAAAAAGTGTGTCTGAAGGCGGCTATTGGCTCCAGTGGCATTTCATCCATGTTCATTAAAACTGTCCAGTAGTCTTCTTCCGGTTTGGTGGACGTTAAGGTGTTGAAACCATTTCAACTTGCCCAGAATTCAAAATTCCATCAGCGCTCGATGGAGATGGAATATTGTTTCTCCTAAGAGACGACTCATCAAAATTCCTAATCTATATATATACAAAAAAAAATTAAAATAGAAGGGAAAACGTAAGACTCCTATTCCTCCTGATGGTTGTTTTTTACGCTTCGATTCAGAAATAAAATCATGTCTACCAAAGACAAGTAAGTCATACATCTGTAATAAAATCAAACTAGAAATTATAAAAAAATATTGTGGAAGAATTTTATAAAAAAAAAAAATCAAATTAAAGTTTGAGTTGAAATCTGGCAGCACTTCGTTGAGTTTTCCAACAAACAAACACTTGAATAGGAATTTTCGTTCTTGCTCCCTCACACATGTATGCTCATTTCGCTTTCTCATGTACATCTGCCTAGCAAACTACCTTACCGAAAGGTCCATTATAATTTATTGGCTTCGTTAGATGACATTTTGAATTGAACTGTTGTGAAAAACGGGGGTATTCAACACAAGTTCTGGTATTCGGGTATTTGATTGCAAATAAGCTTATTAAAAAGTAAAGTCGCAAAAAAAAAATTAATTTTCAATTCTACGTTTATTCGTTGTAGTATAGTGATGGAAAAGTAATAGTTTTTTGCTCATTCCACATATTTGAGAAGTATAGCAGCAAAAGGTAATTTTTTATTGGTTAGATTTTGTTTTATTTTTTGTTATTGCAATTTGAAAACTATAAAGAATATATATTGTTTTACCAATTAGATAAATTTTGCCCAAGAAGATTTATTTCATTCTGCCCACTTGTCTTTGTCTGGCTTCTGTCTGCTGGAGCACCCTCATTTGGGAATCACTATTCTCTTTGTTTTTTTACGTTGACTTTCATTTTGAAAGCGCGGAATTTGTGGTAGAATTCATCGTCCAACAAGCACAAGAAGACAAAAGGCGGGAGATTTCTTTTCTTTTGTGTTCTGTATACAATGGCCAAAAAAGAATTTTCCAAATTTTCTCTAACAATTAGTATGTATCCATTATCTAGTTCTTTATTTGGACAACGTATCGATGCACATTTTGCCCTGCTGCAGTCAACCAAATTTTCGATGCATGTACGTACTTGTGTGTGTGAGTGCAACTTTCCATGCACCTGGAGTTGTCAGTGGCAACGTAGTGACGTAAATCTCAGCTATCTACAGCCTTCCATAGATGCAAACATGTCCAGTCATGTGCATACATTCACTTTGGATTTTAGCGGAAGGCATGGTATGGGGTGCAACCAGCATAAAAACGCCTTCAATATTGACCGTATTGACCAACATCGACCATTTTATATGGCTGGTCATTTTGATGAGTATCAACGTTGGAAATCCATTTCCCATGTCAAGGAGAGTCCTGATTAGCATTCTCTTGCAGTTGCGCTAAATGTACATACCAATTCGTTTGCAATTGAGTGAGGTGCACATCACGTAGTTCTTATAGACGACGCCATTAAAGCATTGCGAATCGTTAGGCCCACTTGAAGACGTAGACTTGAAAATTCAGAAAGTCTCAATGTGACAGTATCTCAGTTACGAGTTCGTTGTTTCTATTCCAAGTTAGTGTGAAAAATTCAAAAATTAGTCCAGCTGGAAAGCAGGTGTCGTATGATTAACATATTTAAACAATTACAGTGTAGTGATTAACTAGGAACAGAAGGCGACATGCTCACAACTAGTTTCTCGTGGGCGGATTGCTATTTTAAAATAAATACACATATATGTATTTCACTTTATATTGCAATTCGAAAATTGTAAAAATAAACTGAAGCCCAGATCGTCTCTCTTAAAAACTTTCAAATTTTTCTAGTTACTTACTTTTGCCAGTTACTCACTCCCGTAGCATTCTGGAAAAGCGTTCATGGTGACAACTTATACTGGACCATAGGGCAGACATAGAACTTTCTTGATTGCGTAAGCAGGGGTGTCAGTGTTTCCGTCTACGTCACAACGTGCCGTCAGTTGCAGACAATCGAGACAGGTGGTAAGTTAGAGCTATCAGTCCAAGGAAGTTGCCGCCACTCGAAACGGATAAGTCTTCAATCCGCAAGAAGGGAAAAAGTAGTCCAACAAACAATATATATATATATATATTATTATTTTTATTATTATTATTATTTTTATTATTATTATTATTATTATTATTATTATTATTATTATTATTATATTATTATTATTATTATTAGTTTAACAGCGCTAGTCCGTGTACAGGAATAAAATGCATACTTTGAAGATTTAAGATTACTTTTATTTATTACTTTAAGTATTTTTATATTTAACTATGTGTGTATGTATAAACAATTTGAAAGGACTAAAAATTGAGGTTGAGTGAGATTGTCTAAATACAACATGAAGTCAATTTCCTCATTTCACATAATTTAGTATTCGCATTAAATAGTTGATACCATCTATGGGGCGAAATAGACGCTAAGCTAGACATCTGTCTGTCCCATTTTTCGAAAAACTTAACACATGTTATGGCATCATAAGTGCATTCGTACCCATTTGAGTGTTAAGTTAAGGTAATTTTTTTAATGTATTAAAAAAAAAATAATAATAAAAATAATAAATAAAACTCTTGTCTTGCCTTTTTCTGATTAATCAAGCAAATATGTTTCTTCTGATTTGAAGAAGTTTCTTATCAATAATATCTCTTTGTTGGTTGTTTAACTCGCTAATATATTATCCTCTCTTCAATAATTTCTAAAAACCCGTCCTTTTTTGTTTAACTGAACATCCGCGTCGAGATCTCGAATCCATTCAGGTCAAATTCTACGCCAAATATTATACTCATATTTGATACTGTAACATCATTCCAAGCGTTTTTTACAAGTGGATTTCTGTGTTGTCGACAGGTTTGATTCTCCGATTAAAGTTTGATCGTATCTCCAATTTTGACGATCTTTTTTTTTTTTATTTATAGGTATTTCTAAGTTAATACGTTTTCTAGTATAGCGGCACAATCGTCATCGTCTTCGAGTACCAAATGGCTTTAGACAAGCGATTGGAATTATGTATTTTTATTTCCACTAGGTATCTTGAAATGTGAAGTGGACGGGTATGCACGAGTTCAGATTTTTTTTTTTTTTATGTTAAGACAGAGTTGAATTAACTTTACAAAATATTTTCTGCAATTTTAATATTATTGTGATTGATCGCAATGGGCGTATCATCATATAGGTTGCAGACTACGATTTGACTGATGCAATTTCTAAAGTTTTCTACTCACTTAAGAGCTCCCAAGTGAGCAGGAAAATTTTGCGCAATAAATTGAATGTTTTTGTTTCTCTTTAACTTCACTTTTTTCGTTTGCTATGAAAGTACATTATACTGCTTAATGGTCCGAAAGTTTGAATTCAACAACTGCAGATAAATCGATATGCGTAACGGCTTTAATCGTGTTACGAGTCCTTTTGTAGCTATCATTGATAGGTTTTTATTTACTATTGAATTGTGCATATCCTCAGTATTTAGTGTATGGACATCACCAATAATTATTAATGCCTACTTTTTGTCCATTTTGTCAACATTTTGACTTAATTCATAAGTAAAAGAGGCTTCCAGTCCCCACACATATATTTTTATATTTAATGTAATGCATTCGTAAGATACGCAGGGTTCTTTAGCAGCTCTTTTATGCCAAATATCATCTTTTAAATATACCATTATACCAATCAGTAAAAAGGGCTTCTGTTATCTATGGTACAAGTAGAACCATATACCCAATAGTGGTTTGAGTGTAAAATCTCCGTGTGCATTTCCTTCCGAATGAAGCGTCAGTCTCCCTGTGCCAGGTGTTATGCTTTTTGCCTTGGTAATTGTTTCTAATAACACATGGGCTGAAAAGTAAGTGCCGTTTTTAGTAAAACACAAAATTTTTTCAAAATTCAACTTTATTTATCAAAATACTTGCCTTCGATTGCGATACACTGATTGAAACGATTTTTTAATCTTTTGATACCAGTTTTGTTGTTCGGTTTAGCCTCAAAATAGGCATCTGTTTCGGCGATTACTTCTTCATCGGTCTTAAATCTCTTTCCGGCGAGCATTCTTTTGAGGTCTGTGAACAGGAAATAGTCGCTGGGGGCCAAATCTGGAGAATACGGTGAGTGGGGAAACAATTCGTAGCTCAAGTCATTCAATTTTGCCATCGTTTTCATCGACTTGTGACACGGTGCATTGTTTTGATGAAACAGCACTTTCTTTTTCTTCAAATGCGGCCGTTTTTCAGCGATTTCGTTCTAACGCTCCAACAACTCAATGTTATAGTCGCTGTTAATAGTCTGCCCCTTTTGGAGGTAGTCGATGAAAATTATTCCATGTGTATCCCAAAATACGGATGCCATAACCTTGCCAGCCGACTGTTGAGTTTTTGGTCGTTTTGGAAGAGGTTCGTCGCCTGCTCGCCACTCAGCTGACTGCTGACTTGACTCTGGTGCGGAGTGATGGAACCAAGTTTCATCCATTGTCACATACCGACGCAAAAATTCGGCTTCATTGCGGTTGAACAGCTTTAAACACTCCTCTAAATCATCAACACGTTGTTGTTTTTGGTCGACTGTGAGCAAACGCGGCACCCACTTTGAACAGAGCTTTAGCATGTCCAAATATTCGTGTATGATATATCCAACACGCTCTTTTAATATCTTCAGAGCTTCAGCTATCGCGATCAACTTCGCTTTACGGTCATTCGTAATTATTTTGTCATTTTGTGGACTTTTGGACGTCCACCGCGTGCATCATCTTCGGTGCTTGTATGACCACTTTTAAATCAACACAAAAAATTGCTTTGAATCTTAGAAACGGCTTTTCACTTCTCGACTTTTCAGCCCATGTCTTACAACCCTGTTTTATTAACGTTAAAAACCTCGCTTGGTACAGTAAGCGAAATTTTTACATAAAATTCATATGGCAACCCTTTAGAAAAGTGCATATACTAAATCTGTATTTTAAGTAAAAAAAAAAAAAACTACCATAATCAATCAATTCTGTTAAACTATTAAACACTTATTTAAACAAAATCAATTTTTTCGCTACGAAATTCATTTATACGCATTTTAAGAAACTGGTAAAAAAAAAAAAAAAAAAAAAAAAAACGATAGTATTTTGTGTGTCCTCCATTTTGTTGGATAACGGCAAATATCCTATTCGGCATGGATCTTATAAGTTTGTATATGGTGTCAAAACTTATAAGGACCCATGTGCTCTTAGTTTCTTCTTTAAAACTCGGATGTTTTCAAACTGATGACTGTTTTTATAAACCTCGCGTGCCATTATACCCCATAGATTTTCTATGGAGTAAGGAGAGGGCTGCATGCCGGCAAACGCATAACTGGAATGTTTCGCTGTCTCAACCCATTCTTGAGAGTATTTGGAAGCGTGAATGGCTGCGTTGTCCTATTGAAAAATAAAGGCATGGTCATCAACATTGTCGAATAAAAACTGAATAAGCGCTGTGTCCAACATTTCACAATATGTTTCCGAGTTCATTTTAGTTGGAACAATACAATTGTGCTTTACCGACGGAAGAAAAAGCTCCTCAAATCATTACACTGCCTCCATGATAGTTTCTGCTCATTCTTGGTGGATTGTTGTGACGTAAGTCATGCCAGTAACAACTGAAACCATCTGGCCCATCAAGGTTAAACTTTTCGTCAGAGAATATAACTATTCCATTTTTCGCCCCAAGCCATATGCTCTCTGGCAAATGCTAATCGAGCTGTTTAATGATGGATTTTCAGCAGTGGCTTTTTAAGCTGTTTTTGGTAAACCACGTTCGGAGTAGTCGATAAAATTTGTTGAACTCGACGCTTTGTTATTGGCAAATCGAGATGAGCAACAATTTGGCCAGCAGTCATCTTGTTTTCGGTAGTTTCAATGACACTTCGGTTCCGTTCTCGTCGAGTTATTTTACTCCAACCTTTTCGACCACTATTCTTTCCATACGAATCGCCTTTTTAAGGAATTTTTTATGAGCCCTTCAGAACAATTGATTTCACGTGCAATTGCCCTATGGGAAATGCCAAGCTTTATTAAGACCGTTCTCTCAATCTTTTCTTCCGCTGTTTTTCTTCTAAATAAAATATTTTTTCATTTAAAAAAATGTGATCTTTAATCTTTTTTAACTTTCACTTAAATTTTCCCGCAGAAGTCAATTAATTTCACTGAAATTATAAATGCGTATAAATGAATTTCGTGCTTTAAACAGCTGCCAATATTTTCTTTGCCTTATCTTTATCCAAAAAGATGTCGTTATCAAAACTGGTTCTTAACCATCGCTTAAAAACTAATGATCGTGCAAATATAGATTTTTTTTCAAACCCTTAACTGACAGCAATTTTGTAATTATTTGATGCAGTGTCGGGTGCGTATAAACTAATTTCACCCACTGTATGTGCTCTCTTGTTTCAATGATTTTTTTTTTTTTTTTTTTTTTTTTTTTTTTTTTTTTTTTTTTTTTTTTTTTTTTTTTTCATTTCCTTTGGAAGACAAGTTTCGTTGGATCGAATGGTGGCGATCAATGCGAGACCAATACCAGCAAGTCGTTTGATTCCTTGTAATGTGAAAAAATTGTCTGATACAATTGTTCGGCCAGTGTTACGGTATCGGTTTGCGAGTTTCAACAACATATTTTCATCTTGATTCGTCTCACGCAAAGCATCTGAACGCCACAACAGTGACGATTTTTGCATATTATTGTGTGATGCTCCAGCGGCCAAAAGTATTCAAGCAAATGCATCAAATTCAGTCCTCCTCAAATCATTCTAAATTCATGGTCTGGATTCGAAAACTGACCCATACAAAAATGAAAGGAAAAATGGAAGCTTAGCGTAAATGTTTGGACTGAATTGATAGCAAACACTTAAGTAGACACGCAAGTTCTTCCACAAACAGCTACTTCCTATTACCACCTGAAATTTGTCAGAGAACGATTGCCGGAGATCCTTGAAAATGTTCTTCTTGTTCAGAGAAGGGCAATGTTCTTTCAACAAGATGGAGCACCTTGTGGCAGTAGCAGCGAGGTGACTTCGTCCCTCAACCATACTTTTAATGAACGGTGGTTTGGTCGATTCGGCCCCAACCTTTGGCCACCCAGATCTCCTGACCCTATCACCCATGGATTTCTTCTTCTAGGATGCTTAGAAAGAAAAGGTTTATTTCAGAGAAATGTCGAATCTGGTAGAACTCCAAGAAAATATTAGTGCCGCTTCAGAAGAGATGAATAGAATTTTGCTGTCCGTTAATCTGCAGTATCTGTTCTTTATATATATATATATATATATATATATATATATATATATATATATATATTTAATATATATACATATATATATTAAACATATACTTTTTAAATATATACTTTTTAAATATATACTTTTTTTATATATACTTTTTAAATATATACCTTTTTAAATATATATTTTATATATATATATATATATATTTTTTTTTAACGTTTATTTAAGAAAAACATGTACAGTAGTATTATTCAAAGTATTGCTCATCGGAGCTATGACTTTTTCCCATCTTTCTGCCAATTTGTGGATCCCATCCCAAAAGAACTGCGCCAGAGCATTACCTTCGCGTCATGGATATTCGGCTTTGCCGTTGATTTGGCTGGTTGGCCGGGTTTCACATATGAATTTTTGCGCTTGGGGTTGTCGTAATGGATCCATTTTTCATCAGAAGTAACAATCCGATGCAAAAATGACTTCCTTTTGTGGCGTTCCAGCAGCATTTCGAACATGCAAAACCGCATTTCGACGTCTCTCGGCTTGAGTTCATGTGGAACCCAATTTCCTTGCTTTTGAATTTATCCAGCTGCTTTTAAACGTTTTGAAATGGCTGCTTGAGGGACACCCAAAGATTTTGCGAGCTCTCTTGTGTTTGGCAACAATCTTCATAGAGTAATGCTTCCAGTTCTTTATCTTTAGCGCATGTTCACCATAAACTTCCACCAAAATACGATGACTTTCGGCAGCAGTTTTCTTCATATTAAAGTAATGAAGAAGAACTCCCCGCAAAAACACTTTTTCAGGCACAAAGTTCGACATATTTGAGTGAAAAAAAATTATTGTTGTTTACGCTTCAAATGAATGACATATACTGAAATGACGTACAATGACAATAGCTTTCCAATGCATGTTCCAATGGAATAATAATAATGGAATAATACAAGTTACGCCTTCTCATAGAAAACCGTATAGAGATTATAGAACCATATATATACCCTTTTACTGGCTTTTTTCCAGGGCGCGGGCGGGTGCTGTAGTAGTTTGAAACTCAAGTGTATTAGGTTTCGATATATTTCCCAGCGGTGGTTGTCAAACTGGACAGGACGAGCCAGTGCATCCTCAACCAGTGGGTCATAGCATGTGCTAATTGTGTTCGTTACATTTAGCCCAGCCAGCAACCAACTCCAACATCAGTGTTATGCCTTCATGTCAGAGTTGACGCCGACGGGATTTTCATATAACTACATACAAATTCTATAAAAAGACCTTCAGAGAATTGCCTCGCACGGGATTCGAACACGCGACCATCTGCTTGAGGAGTCTATGCATATACCACCACTTCAACACGGCCACCACCACTGTGGTGTTGATCGTACGTAAAAGAGTTTCTAAACATACTTTTTAGGAAATATTGCAAAAATAAAAATTTCTGAAAATTTATTAAGTAAAAATTTTATGAAAAATGGATTATAAGTTAAAAGGAATAAAACCACAAATTTCCATAATTTTGAGTTTAATGAGCCATAACATTTTTTTGCTGCACAGATGTACCCAAAGCATTTAACACTGTATGCACTACTAAATTATCTTTTCGAAATGTCTAAAACTGGGGCACTCTGTATACATACATATACAAACATATACATACATGTACATTCATGTACATGCATATACATACATATACATACATATACATAAAGATAAATACACATTGCTTATCATAAAAAAAAAATTAAATATGAAAATAAAGACACAATTGCGCAAGGAAAACAAAATTCCATTTTTTCTAAATTAAAATTAAAATTAAAAAAATTTTCAAAAAAAAATTATAATTATTATAATTATCATAACTATTTTATAACTATTATAATTATTATAATTATATGGATCTGAAAAATAGAACCCCCAACGAAACATGGAAGGAACTTTCTTACTATTGCTCATCATTCTCACGTTTGAAGTGCTCCATAGAAGTCGCCAGTAGGACTCAGCCCCTTCAAACTTTTAACCGTAATATTCGTATCGCTATGAATGCGTATCAGTACACCCTCAAGCCCACTTTCGGACGTACTATAAATTAAGCCGTACAACTCGCTTATGGAATGTCACGTCTAGCTCTTTATTTCTTAGTCATTGTAATCTTCAAACATTTAAAACCAACGTTAATCGATACCTCTCTTCCTTTTCTCCCTGATTTTCCTTCAGCCGCGCTGTGTGTGCAAGCAATATAGGGGCACTTAAATCCCTTGGATTTGGATTCAAGCATTTGTTTTGCAATCGAAAGAGAAACCGTTCTCTACCGTATGGACACACAAACCTAGTGGGAACTGTATCTCCTATGTCTGATATTCTTCCTGCTCAATTTTGTCACTATATAACATTAATAGTTACTTCTAATGACATGATTTTTTTCGGAGGGGCGGGGGGGGGGGGCGGGGGGTCACAGATCATTATTACCTACAAAATGTACAACAATGTAGAACAATGAGAATGGCAGTACTTCTTAAATATTTGGATAATTATGATCGAAGTTTCGAAAAAAGAGCAGTTACCTCGAATTTAATCAAGTAAACAATTAAGTATTTTCGCTGCTGTAACACTGCTAATTATAACATTAACTGTCCCTACAAACATCAAAATAAAGGGAATTTGTCTGTTCAAGTGACAGGAGCGATATTCAAAAAAGCTTCCAAAACAAAACAAAAAAAAATTGGTAGAAAAATAATATAAATTTTGCCATTATTATAACAACTCATAACCAATTATTATTTTGATCAGTATTGTATGTACGTATTGAGTATTTGGAGAAGTTTGCAGTTTAAAAAAAAAACCTGTCCCGTTGTTTCTTAGTATTTTTTCGATCTTACATCTGTAAATCCTTGTTTTTTTCTGCCAACTATTTTAGACTCCAATTATGAGTTTTATTGAGGAAAAATTTAAAGTAAAACAGGAACCAAAAAAATCAGCCTACGTCTGTAATCATATTGGTTTTGGGCCGGGAGTAAGATTCGATTTTAACATCGACGCAAATGGTAGAATACAACCATTCATAAAGGAACCCATGTTACCAGGAGAAGAAGAAGACAGTAATGAAGGAATGTTACAAATATTGTCAGAGCCGTGCGTCTACCACCAACATCTACAAGATTCAGACTCGGAAATTGATGAAAAGCTATTTTATTTCCAGGGGCCGATAACATCGGCTCCGATCAACTTCCGGAATGTTTCACAAAGTAATAACAATTATTCATGCTTGTGCCATGTGCATGTATATTATAAGATGATTTACTGATTTTGAATTTAATTTTTGATTTTGTTAAATTTTTATTCTAGCTGATTACAATTTCTCTCAAAACGATCAAAATGATATTAAACCAAAAATTGAAAGGTACTTAACTATTTATTTTTCTGTTATACATGTGGGGAAATTTTATTTTGCATTTTATTATTATTATTTTTTTTTTTTTTTTTTTTTTTTTTTTCTCTTCATCGTGCTCTCTCTCTATATATACTTTCGTACTCGTAAGCAATCATAGAGTACTATGTATCGGAAGGAATAATTTGCTTTTGAAGAACACTTAGGCATGTCATGTAGCTCTATTTTTATTTATGTTATTTTAATTATTTGTATGTGATTCATGTTTTGCTATTATTGTTGTTGTAAACTGGGTCTGTGCGGCTACGATTTATATTCGACACAAATCGGAAGCCTTTAAGCTTGCAATGACTTCGAAGGAATTGAATGAAGATGTAGCAAACTTAATTAAATCTGTGTATTTCATTTTTATTTTTTACTTATGTAAATCTTTACGGCATTTTCCCCATGGGAAAATCAATAAGTGTGTTAAATATAACTTTTCCCAATTTCGAAATGTCATATATACTTGTATTAAATATGTATCGTCTATATCTTTTATTTTATCAGTTTTTTTTTTATGTTATCTGTACATAAATACTCGTAGGTACATACATATGTACTCGTGTGTATTTCCACAAGATGGTTTGAAACACAATTATAAAATAAGACCAAAATTCTTTATTCCTAACAATCACGTTATTTCTGTCATCACATTGTACTTATTTGTTCTTTTAAATGAGATAGTAATTAATAAACGGCAAATACATATATATTTCTGCCAATTGGCTAAACTGACGGACATTTAAACCATTCTACAAACGACTCTATTTTGAATCATCTCGTTAGTTAGTGTAGTCTGTTCATGTTTGTAAATACGTTCGAATGATTCAGTTCTGTTTCTTTAACACCGTTAATTTTAATTTTAACACTAAAACTGTTAAGTTTAAGCTGCATTTTTCTGTCACGAAATACGAAGTTTTTTCATGCTGTTTTAAAGCATCCTACACTGGCTCTGTATGCGACATGGTAAATGCAGTTCTTTTGGTGGTTAACGATAGAACCTAAGCACTTACGTAAATTTTCCGCATTTTGGAACGACATTCATAATTCGCAACTGTTATATTCTTGTGCATTTATTCAATTATTTAGAGTTGCCCTAATGTCTGGGGCATCGTTGTTTATGATGATGCTATATCATCGGCGGAAGAAAGAGAAATCGTTGCAAAAAAGTGAATCCAAGGCTGACAATTGTCGGCCATTTTTCGAAAAAAATATTTTATCCGGCCGAACTACACGGCCCCCTGTTCATTGTTTTTACTGTTGGGCTTTCGTAAAATGTGTTGGAGATTGTTCGTTATATTAAGTTTCAATGCAATTTTATGTTGGATTCTACATTCTATTCTACGACAGAACCGATAATAAACTTCCAGTTGCTCAACCATCGTCCAGTTTTTAACTTATGATAACCTTGGCACATTTAATCGAGTGCAATTTTTTGACTTGGATAAGTTATATGATTTAAAAAGGATTGTAATTCGAGAACCCTACTGAATTGTGTTTTAGATCGTCTTATTTTGTCTGGTCATAGCTACATTTGTGTACAACCTCTGCAAATATGTATATAACCTTGTTAGTCAGATCGTTTGTTTTAAATGCTCCTATTATGCTTATTTTTGTTTTCTTCATATTTCAGGTTGGAGGAAATGGTGACTATCAAAAAAGAGGAAAATAGTTAAAAGAAAAAAAATTAAAAGAAAAAATAATTATCATAAAACTGAAACATTGTGAGTGTGTTCAATCGTAGTTTCATCTTAAGAAAATATTTTTACACAATTCGATTAATTTGTATGATTTTTTATTTATTTATTTATTTTTTGTTGTAGATTTCGACCTAATAAATCTCATGTGAATACCACCTTGATCAAGAAGTTTCCCGTGTGGCGCTTCCATTGTCCCGATTTGAGCTGTTTTTTTTATTTATTTATTTATTTATTTAAATCTGTTAACAATCTGTTACATCTATCTCTGTGTGTGCTGGCGATTTTTTACGATTTTAGAAATGGATTTAAATTTGCAACAACGAACTTGTATTAAATTTTACGCAAAAAGCTGATTTAATGGTGCGCAAGCGTTGGAAATGTTGGAAAAGTGTTTCGGCAACGATTCTCTAAAGAAAACGGTCGTTTACCATTGGTACAAGCGGTTCAAAAGTGGTGGTAAGTCAATCGAAGATGACCATCGACATCGAAAACCGACGAAAACATTGATGAAGTAAAAGATATGTTGGTCAATAACCGCAAATTAACCATCAGAGAGATAGCGGAGGACTTGGACTTTGCCTATGGATCCGTCCAAGACATTTTGGTTAATGATTTGAGTTTCCGTCGTGTAGCAGCAAGCCAAAACACCTCAATTTCGTGCAAAAAAGAGACCATGCTGACGTCGCAAAAGAGATGATTTGCGAGGTCGAATCCGATCCCACATTCATCAAAAGGATCATTACTGAAGACGAGACGTGGTTTTATGAGTACGACACGCAACAAATACCATCCAACAGCCACCGAATTCACCTGATTTGGCTCCCTGTGACTTCTTTTTGTTCAAACGAGTTAAAAAACCACTACGGGGAACACGTTTCAGTAGCCGAGAGGAAGTAATGGAAAAATCGCAGGAAGCACTGATCGACATACCGAAAACCGAATATAAAAAATGTTTCGAGGATTGGATCAAGCGCTGGCATAAGTGTATTGCAGTCGACGGGGCTTACTTTGAAGGGGACAATATAGATTTAGATAAATAAACTTTTTTTTTTTCAATTTTCTGAATAATCGGGAACTTTTTGATCAAGGTATGTATTAGGAAATGGAGGAACGAGCATATAGGCCTATTTTACTTAAACATTTGGAAATTTCTTAATTCAAACTATAACAGTAAATACAATATTTAATAACATAACTTTTATGGAGCTTAACAATAATTTGGCAGTGAATTGAATAAATTGGTGAGAAAGGTCAGCGAAAATGTTGGGAGTATATAACTCGTGTGTATGTATATATATATAAAACAGCATTTTCTTAAACAAAAGAACTGAACTCTTTTTATATACATATTTATTTGAAATCTATCCAAAATTCATTTAAAACATACAATTGGAAAAAAGAAGATAAATAATTTGGAAGGAACAGCAAAAACATTTAGATTTGACACTTAAGAGAAAAAAAAAGTATTAAAAAAAATCTCTTGGCTTAATTATTATAGTGTTTAAACAAGTTTGTAAAGAACGAAGAGTTTTGAGCAATTAATAATGTGTTAAACTTAGATGTTGTGAATAAGCAAACCTTAGACAAGAGCGAATTTTTAGCTATTTCCTTAAAAGCACGTTTTAACTGATGAAGTGTATAAATCAGTGCACGAAATTGATACAAATGTCATTTTAATTTTTTGGATGTATGTTACACTTTTTTTTTTGTTTTTTTTTTTTTTTTAAACATTTTATATAATTTAAAATGGATGTAACAACCAAACAAACATCCGACAAACAAACAGCGACGCCAAGTCGGAAAAGGAATTCAACCAATAACAATGGCACTGTTGTAATATCAGCAGCAGTTAGTTTGCTTGATAGTTATCAACATGATTATCAACAACAACCAGCCTCACCAGCTTCGTCATCCACATCGCAAACAACAGGGGATACCACATTTGAGCCATCTATTGACATGATGGTTAATGATTTTGATGATGAACAAACTCTAACTGAAGAAGAAGCTTTAGCTGAGCTTGAAGCTCAGGACCCAACGGATGAGATATCTACCTTGCAAAAAGAAAGTGAAATTCCATTAGAAGAGCTACTCGCACATTATAAACAGCATGTTGAACAAGATTATCAACAAAGGCGACAAAAAAGAAAAAAATCTGCGAAAAAAAATCGATCAAAAAAGCAGTCGAAAAAAAATTCTTCCCACCTAGTTACAACAGAGACTGGAAATATATTACCAATTACTGCAATTGATGAAGTCATTGTAATTGAAGAAAGTGACGATGAAGTAGAGATCTTTAAAACGGAACAAGCTGACACGGATAATGGAGAGGATTGCCTTGTATCGGATACACAAAGTAACTATCACCGAGTCTGTGAAGATGAAGATGCTGATGACGAAGGAGCTGATATATGTGAAGAAGATGAAATCGAAGCCGATACTATGTTTTCGGGTAGAACGGTTGATTTTAGTAAACGATCACATTTATTAGAATTATATCCAGAAAAATTCTCTCGAATTCAACATAAATTAGACGATGGTAATTTTATTGGTTGTATCTTTTAATTGTCTGTTATTTTATGTTCTTTTATCGTTATATAGGCTTCTCTGAAGATGATGATGATGAAGACGACGATGATTCAGACTATGCAAAACGAACCATTATGGTGGGGTCCATCTATCAAGCGATTATACCAGTTGGCTTATCGAAATATGGTGATGTTCTGCCATATGAAAATGAAGACAAACTCATATGGGAACCATCGCAAGTAAGCGAACAAGAAGTCGAGGAATATCTTATGCGAGTTAAGGAAATTAAATCATCGTCTTCAACAACACAAGATGAAGACATTCCTTCATCATCGGCCTCTGTTACATCCGAATCGGATCAGGGACTCGGCAGCAGTTTAGTTAAAGATGATGAACAGGTCAGTTTATAATAGAATATTGAGTACAAATGATATCTACAGGGAGAAATATGTAACTGAATTGTTTTAAGGTCAGACATCGGAGACAATACCCATTTGGTTTGTTTTGTTTACATTAAAAAAACAAATAAAAAGAGACAGTATCTGTTTATCTTATATAACTTACTTTTCCATACGTATCTGCCGCAACAAAATTTCACCAATTATTATTATTATTATTATTATTATTTTTTTTTTTTTTTTTTGATGATTCACTAGCAGTTTACACGAGCAACCCTCACTAAAGAACATTAAAGTGTTTCTTTCAAAGTAGTTTCATAAGTGTTTAAAAGATTTACCGAGCAATAGTTGAAACGCTGGTGGAATCTTTTCCACGAAGATGGCAAGTTAATTCCATTTGGCTACTAATTTTAAAATGAGCCTTGTCACTTAGTACAATTTTTCGGTAAAGTCAGGGTCGACTTCAAGCCAATAAAGAGACTAAACCGCGAACTGCCGCTATAAGTTATGGATTCGTGGCCTTAATTGCTGCTCCTGCATTTTATACGTGTGTAGGCCGAGATTTTAAGAAATGTTCCATGTGTGGGATTGACAATCCCGGATCTCCCGTTAAACCTTCATCTACATCGTATACAGTTTTCTCTTAACATTCATTACGTAGAGGCGTTGCTGGCTTTGCCTTGTGTACAGTGCATGTGATGAGAAATTTACCGCAACACGGCGAATATCGGCTGATATAAAATAAAATAACATAATTTTCTGTGCTTTTCGCGAATTGACGACCGATTTTATGTTATGCAAAGTAAATCAAAAGAAAGGTTTATTTTCCACTTTCACACACAATTTCATATGTAGCATTAACAGGCTATTTCATTGAACTGACTGTTAATTGGTAATTCAGTTAAATTAATTTCTTCCTAACATGTAGATATATTTAAATATTTAAATTCCAAGAAAAATAATTTATACTTCATATGTTGTTGATTCTACAGGCCTTACATCTTTTAGTACAATGTGGTTATAATTTTAAGGAAGCCCTAAGACGTAATCGATTAAACGCCGTCCCTCTAATTGGCTCTATGAGTCTATGGTCTGAAGAAGAATGTCGTAATTTTGAAGATGGCATACAGAAATTTGGTAAAGATTTTCGAAAAATTCGTCAGAATCAAGTGAGCTCAAACGCACTGAAACACATGAAATGAATCATTTAATAATTTATTTATAAATATTACTATTAGGTGCGAACGCGTTCAATACGTGAATTGGTACAATTCTATTATCTATGGAAGAAAACCGATCGAAGAGATCAGGACTTCATAGATTCTGATACAGTTGACCATATGGATCAATACTTAGATTTTGACGAACGTGACACTGGTTCTAACGGCGGACCAAAACATGTTTCTTCATCACTATCTAGTGAAAATTTGGGATCGAGTAAGTTTACATATATTGGCTTGTAGTTTTTTTTTTCTTTTTCTTCTTTTTCTTTTTTTTTCTTTTCTTTTCTTTTCTTTTCTTTTCTTTTCTTTTCTTTTCTTTTCTTTTCTTTTCTTTTCTTTTCTTTTCATTTGGTTGCTCTATTTTAATTACAAAAAATGAGGTTTCAAATTCGTTTCTGAGTGTGTATTGAGTTTAGCATTTTCTTTCTTCGCTGTACTTGAAAATAAAAAAATATATATAAAAAAAACTTTGCATAACTAAGAAATTTATCGCGTTGGATTTTAGTAAACATTTATTTCCTTAAACCCGATAATGCTTCTTTGTATTGTATCTGTATTAATAACGTGCTGCTACTTGGCAAAATTAGATCTTAGAAACATTCTCGGGTCGCTCTATTCTGGACCATCTCATTACTGAGGCCAAGAGTCAATATTTTCGATCGAATCTTCGACTGGAACACTTGCTTTTTAGATCGGATTTTTTTTTTTTTTTTTTTTTTTTTTTGTCGACTTTCGTTGAACATAACAAAACAAACGGAGTTGCCTTGTTTGAAGTTTCTCAACTACTGTTACACCCACTGTTATTTTTGCCTTTATATTCCCATGTATTACTGGACACATTAAACAAAGAATTGATGTTAAAACGGACTTAAAGAATGCTGTCTCACCACAACAATAACTAGTCCAATTGGAATTGACTTTTATATATGTCCCTAGTACTCTGATTTATTCTAAAAAACGAGAAACAACCGATTTTAGATCTTTGTTCTCACCACCCGGCATTGGGGTTAGGCAGCGCACGTGTACGTTATAAGAGCAAATTATTTTCTACCATCATAACTTAAATATTTTCATTCTCATTAAAATGAATGTACGTTTTTAGTTTCAGTGTTTACGACAAAAAAATTAGGAGCTACCACATCGTCTGCTATAAAAAACTTCTCCATATTAAATGATGAAAAACACTTAGTTACCTGTAGTAGCACATCAAAAAAATCATCTGGCAGCAAAAAATCATCTAACGACAGTCAGACCACATCCAGCAATGACGTGCTTGTATATCGGCGACGGAATAGTCTTTTAACAACTAATAAACCTCATCAGCTTGATAACAACTCTATATTCATAACCAAATGTAGTGCGGAAACTTCATCACAGGTAACAGGCAAAATTTGGCGTAATAATCTCTCCAATCCCTCAACGGCTTCTTCGGCAATTACCAGCACAACAGGTAATCTATGTGGCAAAAATAAATGACAACCATTTAAAATTAACAAATTTAATGTACGAACGACTCAAATGGAGTTCAAAATGAGGCTGTTAAACTACATATGTATTATTGTTAATACTTTTTTTAAAAAAAACGAATTTAACCACCAATCAATTATTTGGTAGTGGTAAACATAATTCTATAAGTATATTTATGTATGTTATGTATATTTAGAAACCCTAGAACAGTAGTATGCAAATGTGTGTAGCTTTGTTTTATTTGTTTTATAAAAACAACTACAAGCTTTTAATGAACTGAATTATTTTGTTTTTAAGTTTTTTCTTAACTTTTCTTTACTTATATGTGCAATTGTACAACATAAACTTTTAAATATACAGTGGTTGTCTTCTAAATTGTTTGTTCTATCGCAAACAAAAGAAGTTCAATTTTCTAAATAATTATAGAATGCGAGTTTTTTTTTTTTTTTTTTTTTTTTTTTTTTTTTTTTTTTAAGTTCTAGTTAGATACAATAAAAAAATTTGTACTTCATATTTCAGAATGGAAAAAGAAACAAATAATTCAATCATCGCTATAGAACTGTTTACAGTGCATGTGTACTCAGTTTTATAGTAAACTTCCTTGAAGTATTTGTTAGTTGTAAAAATTCCTCTGAATATGCATGTAAGTACTAAAAGAGACCCTATTGTATCCGTATATACAGTACCGAGCAAAAAAAAAAAAACCGATAGTCCGAGTTTAATAAAAAAAAAAAAAACTTTGGACTGATGCAAATTGTCGTAAGGGCATAACACCTATGACAATTCCATTGGAGAATTTGTAATGAATTTACACATCTCATAACACTGCTTGGAATTGACGTTGGATGTGTGTTTTACATGTTTGTTTATAATGACAGTGTGTTGGGAGCAGTTATAAAATTACTTAACAAACCTGAGTAACAAAGAAGGCAGGTCCTTCTCTTGATAACCATTATTATTAATTAAAAAAAAAAAAAAAAAAGATTTGGGAGATTTGATTTTCAACAAAATTTTAACATATCTCCCTTCCAAATAGTATTAAAATAAGCTACCTCCAGGTTTCAAGCTTGACATCGTTCCGTGTATAGTCGTAAGTTAAGTAAGTTCCAGCCTGCTGTCGGAGGTTGGCTTGCTGAGATACCCACTACCATCCTACATTTTCCCGTAGTTGTTAATAGAGGAAATAATCGCGTAATAGCATATATATATATATATATATATATATATATATATATATATATATATATATATTGCTCGCATCGAGTTTATATTACACGAAAT